>CANSNZ010000529.1:600000-1185000 GCA_947646795.1 Beta lomatogona | reverse complement strand
GTCACTTCTGGTAGAAATGACCCCTTTAAGGTACAAGGTAACCTATTATCCAAAAGTGACATTTTTAACTTACAAAGTGACCCTTTTAACTTACAAAATGACCTTCTTAGAGCACAACGTGATGTGATCTTACTAGAATTTTACTGTAAAAGCAGTCGTACACAATTCTTATTAATCTTTTGCTACGCAGGATCTTGTGAGCTTGTATGAATATGCTTATGGCGATCTTAATATATGGGAACAAACTATTGAGCCCATCATAAATATATTTATTGGTTTATGATAAATAGAAGTCCCACCAACAAATGAGTATTCACTATACACTCGGATGTACCATGTGCTTGATACACCAAAGGTTATTTTTTGCTCTCACTATATACCTGGGTGTACTATGTATTTTTTGCTCAGTTGGAGCTTTCACCATTGTTCGATTTTTGCTCATTTGTAATGAGCAATGAGCAAAAAAAAGAGAAAAGTCTTTGATATACCATACTCACTATACATCCAAGTATATAATAAAAATTATACCAACAAACTAATCTTGTAAACAAATGCGGATCTTACATACCAGTACAAATGTTATGAATGCTTCCTTAAAAAAAACTTTATTCATGGAACTTGTTTCTGCTAAGAAATTAAGGGTTGTGATTGGTTTAGATATGTGATGTGGGCCCCAAGAGCGATCGCCTGAGCTCCGATATCCGTACGCCGGAATCCTGCAAAACAAGGTTAGACTACCCCGGGGGTGGTTCCGGGATCGCCCCTCCGACGCTCAAGTCAGATGTGATTGAGGTAGAGAGAGAAGTAAAGTCTAGAGAGAGATGCTCTAGTTTGTTAGGTGAGAATTGAATACCAGTTCATTGATGAGGCAGTTGGTTTTTCTAGTGTTGGGGATTTCCCAGACAGGAAACATTGTTCAGATGGGTCTTTTTGGTATCAATGGGCATGTAACCTTTTCGGGCAATGATTATTCCATCCCTTTAGAAGTTCCCCAGATGCTGGTGATTAGGTCAACTTTCAGGTGGGACCCACAGCTGCCACCTGTCCCGTACTTTAAGAGGCTTATGCACTCCTTGTTGGGCTGCTGATCAAATGAGCCCAAACAATTAGCCCCACGCCATAGATGGGGATCACGTAACTCTGACTAGAGGGATGCTTGTTTGTGGCAGAATAACAGCCGTCTTCTGTTTGGTTGGTTGCTGACCGGCTTGAATAAGCGGGGGGAATAGACCACAGCGACGACCGGGTTCACCCTGGCTGAAGAGGTTCATGCAGACCATCCCATCTTCTGCTGGGTTCCCCCTCCTGCTGGAAGGAGAAACGCCAACCGGGTCTTCTTCTTGCTGGGGGAGAGATGCCGACCCGGTCATATTCCAGTGAACAGGGAGAGGGCCGACCGGGTCATTTCCTTTTGAAGGGGGATACCGACCCGGTTATCTCAGGTCAAATGGGACAAGGACCGACCAGGTCACTCCCTGGTTAAGGGGTAGTGCCGACCGAGTCATATCCCCTTTGGAGGGAATGAGGCTGACCGGGTCACTCCCTAGTGCCGATCCGGTCATCCCCCAATTGAAGGGGATGCGGCCGACCGCGTCACTTGTAGCTGGTACTTGGCCCTTTTAACCAAGTGTAGAGCGACTCGGCAAAGGAAGGGGCTCCTATTGGCCGAGTAGGATGTAAGGCCACTCGGATGAGGGGCTAATGAGCCCCAAGTTTGTCCGAGTGGGTGCTAGCTGATACTGGGTCATACTTGACCAAGTATAGAAGCAACTCGGCAAAGGAGGGGAGCTCATGTTGGCCGAGTTGGGTACAAGGCCACTCGGACGAGGGGCTAATGAGCCCCAAGTCGGTCCGAGTGGGTGCTAGCTGATACTTGGTCATACTTGACCGAGTATAAAAGCGGCTCGGCAAAGGAGGGGAGCTCCTGTTGGCCGAGTTGGGTACAAGGCCACTTGGACGAGGGGCTAATTAGCCCCAAGTTGGTCCGAGTGGGTGCTAGCTGATACTTGGTCATACTTGACCTAGTATAGAAGCGGCACGGCAAAGGAGGGGAGCTCCTGTTGGCCGAGTAGGGTACAAGGCCACTCGGATGAGGGGCTAATGAGCCCCAAGTTGGTCCGAGTGGGTGCTAGCTGATACTTGGTCATACTTGACCGAGTATAGAAGCGACTCGGCAAAGGAGGGGAGCTCCTGTTGGCCGAGCAGGGTACAAGGCCACTCGGATGAGGGGCTAATGAGCCCCAAGTTGGTCCAAGTGGGTGCTAGCTGATACTTGGTCATATTCGACCGAGTATAGAAGCGACTCGGCAAAGGAGGGGAGCTCCTGTTGGCCGAGTAGGGTACAAGGCCACTCGGATGAGGGGCTAATGAGCCCCAAGTTGGTCCGAGTGGGTGCTAGCTGATACTTGGTCATACTTGACCGAGTATAGAAGTGACTCGGCAAAGGAGGGGAGCTCCTGTTGGCCGAGTAGGGTACAAGGCCACTCGGATGAGGGGCTAATGAGCCCCAAGTTGGTCCGAGTGGGTGCTAGATGATACTTGGTCATACTTGACCGAGTATAGAAGCGACTTAGCTAAGGAGAGGAGCTCCTGTTGGCCGAGTATGGTACAAGGCCACTCGGATGAGGGGCTAATGAGCCCCAAGTTGGTCCGAGTGGGTGCTAGCTGATACTTGGTCATACTTGACCGAGTATAGAAGCGACTCGGCTAAGGAGAGGAGCTCCTGTTGGTCGAGTAGGGTATAAGGCCACTCGGATGAGGGGCTAATGAGCCCCAAGTTGGTCCGAGTGGGTTTTTGCACTTCGGGGGATGGGGCTGCGCCCATCTTGCCCAACCGTGTGTGTCCGACCCGACATGCCACATGGCCTCTCTTGATTCTCGGGATGTTGGGGCCTTTGTTTGAGGCCGAGCTGGAGGGGCGCCCTGAGGAACTTTGACGTTTCGACTTCTTTGGGCATGAAAGGTTTTTGCTCGAGTTTGCTGGACTTTTCACTTAATGGACTGAGCAGGTCCAGATGGGCCGCTATTAGAAGCCCATTTAGGCGACGCGGGGGGGTTTGCGTTGCACATCCCCCGAGGTGCTCCTATATATGTATGAGAGGAGAGAGAAGTTGAGGGTCATTTGCTCATTTCCTCATTCATTCTCTCTCTCTCAAAAACTTAGATCCTCTCAATCTTCCCAAGTTCTTCTCCCAGTTTCTTCGTCCGACTAGGTACGCTTTTGTTCTTTTTAGTTTTTCTTTCTTTTTCTTTTTCTTTCGAATAATTTCGGCCGACTCCCTTGTTCATAAATAATGGGAGATTCGTCCGAGTCGTCGACACCTCCAGCTTCACCTCCCTACAATTTGTCCGAGGAGGTGAGAGGGATGGGAATAACACTAGTGTCGACGATAATAAACTGTCCCGACCCCTTGGCTGTGCCCGACGCGGTTGCTCTCCCGAGTCCGTCTTCTTCGGTGGAGGAGGAAGCCGAGGGAGTCACTCCCTTCCCTTGGGAGGTTTCGTTGGCCTATCCTCCTTCAAGGAGTTACTTAGATAAGTATCTATCTTCTGATGTAGCGAGGGCCATGCCGAGGGGAACAGGAGAAGCATCCACGTCGGGTCGGGAGTTGGAGTATCCCGACCTGGATCCAAAAGAAGGTCCGGGCTCATTCTATCCCGAGCCAGGGGTGATTAAATCGTTGACCAAGGACCTCCGGGGTACAGCGACAAGGTTCCAAATAAAAGACCCCTTCTACTTGGTCCGTCCAGAGGCCCACCATACCGTGATCACGCCCCCTCCCGGTTGCATTGCAGTGTACTATAAGTCCATGGATATGGGGCTTCGGTTTCCTTTATCTCCTTTTGTTAAGGAGCTGCTGAACGCCTATCACTTGGCGATCTGCCAAGTCTCTCCCAACTCCTGGGGTGGAATCAACGCCTTCCAGGTTCTATGCAACTTGATGGACGTCCGACCAACCCTCAAACTATGGAGGCACCTGTATAAGTTGGTCGAGGTTATGGCTGCTAAGAACGGACCTGGTTGGTGGAGCTTTCAGATCCGACCAGGGTATAGAACCTTCCTCAATCTCCCTACCTCTCAGAAAGGGTTCCGTCGGGAATTCGCCTTCGTGTACTTTGGCGAGGATTGGGGGATTCCCCTGGTTCCGCCCTCGGATGAGCCCCTCCTCGCCCTGAATTACCGAGTGGGGGAGTTGGACGACGAGGAAGGAGTCGCGGCCTGTTATATGCAGACCGAGTCGAGGATTGTCGACGGGGGCGAGGTATTCGTACCCAGGCAATGGCTGCCCGACTGCAAGCTTTTCCGAGACGAGCACTTTCTCTCGGCTATGGGCCTAAGTTCGACCTTCCCAAAGGGTAATTGGCCGAGGAGGACGCTTTGGGCAGTCGGTATGATAATTTTTAACTTCTAACTTTATGTTCTGACTAACTCTTCTCTTCTTTGTTTTGATTTGCAGAACCTGCCCGAGCGTATATCGAAGAAGTAGACCCAGTCATGGCTGATAGACTGAATGTGGCAGCTATGAGGGCGGCTCGGCTGAAGGCCGAGATTGCGGCGAAGTCCATGAAGGTCCCCGCTCCTCCCAAGGTGAGAATAACACTTTCTTGTTGCTCCTATTTTTGGCTGACCAACCATTCACTAGGCTGACTAACTGTTTACTTCTTGCCTCAGGACCCTGCTAAACCGAAGACCAAGAAGAGGAAGGAGCGGTCTTCTGATAAGGTGGCTCAGACCGAGAAAGCAGTGGCTCGGTCGAAGGCCGAGCGGGAGAGGGCCAAGGCCGAGCTCGAAGAGGCCAAGAGGTGCAAGTCAATTGAGGTTATTAGTCCAAGGAGCCTTGCGCAGCAGGCCGACGGGGGCGACATCTCCCTTCACTCCTCTGACTTTCGGCCAGTCGGGAGCCCCCAATACACTCCTTTGTCCCCTTTTAAGGAGCCGCCCGGGGATAGCTCGAGGGGCGCGGTGAGGCCGACCGTTCCCTTCACGGGGCTGAGCAGGAAAGAGAAGGATAAGCGCTGGACCTCAGCCCTCGAACATATATACACTCCCGCTGACCGGGAGTACATCGAGATTACTCATGGTCCTAATGAGACCAACGAGCTCTTCCGCTCCTGGCTCGATGTAAGCACTTTTTCTAGTTGACCTTCTTTTCTTTTACTTCGCTATTTCTAACCCTTTTCTTTTGTTTCAGTTCTCCGCTCGGATGGCCAATGTTGCTCAGAATCGGGTGAGCCTGGCCGAGGAAGTTGAAGGCCTCAAAGAGAAGGCCAAGAAGCACTTCGATGAGGTGTACCAGGCCAAGATTTTGGAGGTGGGCTTTGCGTGATCGACCGGTTAGGCCTCCCGACGCGAAGCCACCTGCTATGACTCCGATGAACCCCTCCGTGTCTCCACTGTTGAATTGACCGACCTTTTGCTTGCCCTTCTCTTCACTAGAGTGCTTGAGGTATCGGTTCAGCTTTCCCTGGTCAGCTAGGTTGTCAAGGGATTTCTTGAGTTCCCTACAATCTTTTGTGGTGTGCCCACATTCCTTGTGATATTCGCACCACAGGCTCTTATCTCTTCGAGCAGCTGACGTTTTGATGGGAGGTGGGCGGGGGAGAGTGACTTTATCTTTTATGTCCAAGTATATCTCTCTCCTGTTTTTGCTGAACCGGGGGTCGATGCCATGGTCGTTGAATATGTCTGACCGACCACCCGTCTTCTGTTGCTTTGACTGATCCCTGTGATTTCCTTCATCCTTCCTCTTCTTGCTCCCGTCGTCTTAGTGACGGCATATGTCTGTCGCTTGGATGAATCTTTGAGCCCGAGTCATCGCTTCAGAGAAGGTTTTGACTTCGTTTCGGCCAAGGACCATCTCAGTCGACCAGGCTGAAGTCCAGACATTAGGGCGGCGAATGCCACCGCATCCTGTAGATCTGAGATTTTCAATGACTCCTCATTGAATCTTTTAATGTAGTCGGCCAGGCTCTCATTCTTCTCCTGCTTGATCCCCATTAAATGGAGGCTCATTTTCTTTTGCCTTTTTCCCGCAACAAACTGGTGGATGAATAGGTCTTCGAGGATCGAGAAATCAGTTATGATCCCCGCGGGGAGCTCTTGGAACCAGCTCAGGGCCAGACCTTTGAATGTTGTAGGAAAGAAACGGCACCAAGTGGCTTCACATCCAGTCTGAACACTCATTTGAGCTTTGTATGTCGCCATGTGATCATCCGGGTCGGTTAGGCCCGCGAATGGTTCGACAGAGGGCGTTTTGACCTTTCCCGGGTTGGGTGCCTCGAGTATGACCTGACTGAATGGGACCATGAACTTGAGTGCCCCACTGTTGATCCGAATGGGGTTCGATTGAGCAGAATCACCATGACCCTCGCACTGAGCGGCCTTTTTGTTTAACATGTGCCTCGCATCATAACCCTTGCTGAGGCGCTTCTCGTTGAAGAAGTGTCGGGCATCGTTTTTCTTGTGACCCGCGTTGCCCCGAGGGGACTTGGATATGTGAGTCTCTTCAGCATGCCTAGCTGATCTTCCTTTAGACTCGCGTCGGTCTTCCTCCCCCTGCTTTGGTCGTCGCTGACCAGGCTGACTGTATTCCCTTGCCCCCGATTGCTGCCGGCTAGGCTGACCGTGGTTCTCCGCCCGAAGGGAAGGGACCAGGACTTGGTCTTTAGGGGGCTGAAGAGGGCGTCCTTGCTGTAGGTTGGCCAACATATCTATCAGGCTCTGTTGCAAGGTTTGCTGGAGCTGAGCGGCTATCATGTTTATATCCGCCGTGGATATAGGATGGGGGTCAGCGGGCTGCAGCTGACGGGAGGGGTCCTGCCTGTTTTCTATGGAATGTTCTTCTTCTTCATGATCAAGGGTTTGAACGGTCGGTGTTTTGGGCCGTTCAGACCTTCGCTGAATAGATGGGGACGGACTCCTCTCGGATCTCTGAGCCTGCGCTGAGGGCTGGCGAGTGCGAGTACTCTTGGCTGGGGCCATTGCAGAATTGATCTTACTAAGTGGTGGCGAAGCGACTTTGATGTAACTTCCCCACAGACGGCGCCAAACTGTTTCTGCTAAGAAATTAAGGGTTGTGATTGGTTTAGATATGTGATGTGGGCCCCAAGAGCGATCGCATGAGCTCCGATATCCGTACGCCGGAATCCTGCAAAACAAGGTTAGACTACCCCGGGGGTGGTTCCGGGATCGCCCCTCCGACGCTCAAGTCAGATGTGATTGAGGTAGAAAGAAGTAAAGTCTAGAGAGAGATGCTCTAGTTTGTTAGGTGAGAATTAAATACTTGTTCATTGATGAGGCAGTTGGTTTTTATAGTGTTGGGGATTTCCCAGACAGGAAACATTGATCAGATGGGCCTTTTTGGTATCAATGGGCATGTTACCTTTTCGGGCAATGATTATTCCATCCCTTTAGAAGTTCCCCAGATGCTGGTGATTAGGTCAACTTTCAGGTGGGACCAACAGCTGCCACCTGTCCCGTACTTTAAGAGGCTTATGCACTCCTTGTTGGGCTGCTGATCTAATGAGCCCAAACAAAACTCATTTACCCATTCAAGCAAGAACTTCCATCCCTCAATTACACAAAGATAACAATACCCATTTATTGAACTTATAAGTTATACTCCCTCCATCCCATAATATAAGTCCTGATTCTGTTTTTACATGAGAATTAAGATAAAGTGAAATCTTATTTTATTTGAACAAAAAAAATCATTTTTATTGGAAACACTTACATTGTTTTTTCTTTTTAATAAAAAATAAAAATTGAACATTAGATGTTGCATGGTTTAATGTGTATAGAAGTTCAATGGGGTAAAAGATTCCATTTTGTCATTAATAATGGTGCATTGGAAGCTGAAATTATAAGGACATTTTGGGAATTAAATTATTTTCATGAAGGTATTTTGGGCATAATTATTGATTGAAAATAGAAATATGACTTATGGACACCTTATAAGGAAACAAGACTTATATTATGAGACGGAGGGACTATGCCATTTATATGGGTAAATGAGTGCAACTCATTTTACCCATTTATTGCACTTAAATGTCATTTTGTGCAATAATAAAATTTAGCCATAGATAACTACATGTCTACATGTACTATGAAATGCTATTTATAAAGGATAGTATTGTGTATGTGCATGCATTGACGGAATTTAAAGTTTCATAAGGACGTTGTCCTTTGCAATCCCATCTTAGTTTACTGATTGGCCTCTTCGTATCTTTTTCTTTTTCTTTCCCATTTTTCCAATGATTTACTACATGAAAGTTTAAACCTCCGACTCTTTTCTTCGACTTATATATGTCTAAGTGTGTATGAATTCATTGGACACAAGCTAAAATAAATACAAAGATTGAGATTGGGGAATAGCTCAATAGTTAGAGCATCTCTCTCGGGTTTAATGGGTCTTGGGATTGATTATCTCCCTCGCCAAATTGGGATCCCTTTTATTGAACGCAAGTAATATAAATATTGAGAGGAGTACATTGATTGATTTTGAGATAGGTTTCTGAAATAGTTTTCAACACTTAATTTACAAAAAATAAATATTATCTTTGAAAATTTTGAAATGAAAACTATGGTTTCTCAAGAATTAGAATTGAATATTAGAATTTCAAATTCAAGAATTGAAATAAAGATATATTGAAATCAAAAGTAGATTCTCAAACGCTACCTTAATTCGTGGGATAAATATGAACTCGTAAACTCTAGATCATGAGCAAGTGTTCATTAACCCGATTCTAAAGCGAGACGATAAAGAAATAACTCTATCTCGAAACTATTTGACCACAACCAAATGTGCCAACCCCTTTAATAGTTCTAGCTATAATGATAAATCCTTGTTTTTCAATTCCAAAATTTTGTTTCTAAAAAAGAGCATTTTTCCTAATACTAAAATTCCTACTAACAACTCGATCAAATCCCCGAGCCTACAGCTCAACCAAAAAATTGTCAATCCTAAAAGTATGAAAATCCACAACAATATGAGAAAGTGATTGGCTAATTTGATCAACATAAAAAAAAAAATTATGTTCCATGTTTGCACTCGTTTATGGTATTTTATTTTTTTAAAATACATAATTGTTTATGTGTTTGCGTCCATTCATGATTAAACCATCCCCGACTTTCTAAAGTTTAAACACAAAATCCAAACCCGAATAATAGGCCAACCCACTAACCCGAAGCGAGCCATTTTTATACTAAATCGAAACCCAGTTCAACCCGACCCAATCCAATCCGATTCGTGGTCCATTATCAACTCTATGTCCTTACCCCCAGATTCCAAAAATTCACCAGTAGAAAAGTTTTCCGCAACTTAGGAGAGTGTGTTTGGGATTGGTAAAAAAAGGAGCAAAGGACCAACCAAACAGCCCCACAGAGGTGAGAGAGAATGTGAGATCATTCAAGTGAGGACTACTACTACTACACACTGTACATACAACTCATGAGAGAGAAAAATTTAGAAAGAAAGATTTTGACTTGGCCGCTCTATTCATAGAAAGAAAAGCAAGAAAAAAAACAAGTAGCAATTCTTTTCTCTCTCTTCAATCCCACAACAACAACAACAACAACAACAACCCCCCACAAAAACACATAGATTTTCACCAGCTACCATCAACCCTTCTTCTTTGAAAATCCCCTTTTTTTCTTTCCTTAATTCCAGTTAAGAGAAAGTGAGGGGGGGAAAAAAATACCCACAAACAAACAGCTCCTTAAGTCTTTGACAAACCCTTTTGAAAGTTGTATAGGGGGCCCATATTCTTCAATCAATCAAACAAAATCTCCCAGAAAGATGGTCAATTAATGTTTTCTTTAGTGCTTAATCTTTGCTAAAGTAAGTCTATTTCTTGATTGTTCAACAAATCCAAGTTTATATTTTTGCTTTATTGGGTATTTTTAGTCTTAATGATTCTACATTGTTGTTGTTTCAGTTGTGAATTTGGAGATTTTTGGGGATTAGGGTTTATGGGTAGTGATTAATTTGGGGTTAATTGCAGTAGATCGTTAGATTATGGTGAGTAATGAGGGTATTTAGACAAAATAGGAGATGGGTTGTGTTTTTGGGAAAGAGAGTTTAGCACCAGAGGGGGGAGAGAGAGGTGGGAGGAGAGAGAAAGAGAATTTAGGGACTGAATCTGGGAGGAAGGTTGATTTGCCGGTTGCGGATGTCGTTTCGGGTTGGGATACAGGGAAAGATGGTGAGAATGGTGGTGTTGAGTTGAATGATGGTGGAAAGAAGGATGAAGAGAAGAATGGAGAAGAGGATGGGGAGGAAAAGAGGGAGGGGGAAGGGAAAGGTAGAAGCCAGAAGCCTAGGGGAGAGAGAAGGCGAACGAAGGCGAATCCAAGGTTGAGTAATCCTCCAAAGAATGTACATGGTGAACAGGTGGCTGCTGGATGGCCTTCTTGGCTTTCTGCTGTTGCAGGTGAAGCAATAGACGGTTGGGTTCCAAGGCGAGCGGATACTTTCGAAAAGATTGATAAGGTGGGGAATGAAACTTTGCTTTGTTTTGTTGATTTTGTACCATGACTAGTGTACATAAGGCACATTATTTAGAGTTTGGTTTAACCCTTTTGTATATTCCTCGTGCTGTTTGTGATTGCTGCTGATTTGTTTTCTTTGTCAATAATAGATTGGGCAAGGAACGTATAGTAATGTATATAAAGCCAGAGATTCATTAACTGGGAAGATCGTTGCACTTAAGAAGGTTCGGTTCGATAACTTGGAGCCTGAGAGTGTTAAGTTCATGGCTAGAGAAATTTTGATTCTACGGAGATTAGACCATCCCAATGTTGTGAAACTTGAAGGGTTGGTTACTTCAAGGATGTCTTGTAGTTTGTATTTGGTGTTTGAGTACATGGAGCACGATTTAGCTGGACTTGCTGCCAGTCCAGATATTAAGTTTACGGAGCCACAGGTTTGTAATAATCTATCTTTGCACACAAGCATGTAATCTATGTGGTGAAAGACCTGTTGAGTTTGTTGTTTCCTTCGGTAATTATTATTAGTTATCATATTGCAGGTGAAATGTTATATGCACCAACTTATCTCTGGATTAGAGCACTGTCACAATCGTGGCGTCCTTCACCGTGATATCAAAGGATCAAATCTCCTTCTTGACAATGGAGGAATACTTAAGATAGCTGATTTTGGATTGGCCACTTTTTTTGACCCAAACAAGAAGCATCCCATGACAAGTCGTGTTGTCACTCTATGGTACCGAGCCCCAGAGCTCCTTCTTGGGGCTACTGATTATGGTGTTGGCATTGATTTGTGGAGTGCTGGCTGCATTTTGGCTGAGTTATTAGCTGGGAGGCCTATCATGCCTGGTCGTACTGAGGTAGTTTATGATTTCCTAGCTTTCAATTTTCACTGACACCATACGAAAAACTGAAAATTGTCGTGTAGCTCATCATGTTGGTATGTTTCTTGTGAATATGAAAATTTGTATCTAGAAGATTGTGTGTAATCAAATATTTGCCATGTTTTTCAATCTCTTAGCTGTTATTTTAATCCTAACTTGCCTTGTTCACAAGTATTTTTCAGCTTTACTAGCTACTATTTGGAATTAAGCTTAGCTCTCTGAAATGGTGTGTACTTACTGACTACTATTCTCATATATTTTGGAACTTATTATGGTTTTTAGTGAGTGAATCTGGTTGTCGTTGTGGTGTTTTGGCTAGAATGTAAATCATTCCATGAGTTTCATAAAGCTTTATGCTTCCTACCTCGCTACATCTAGTCTCTTACAACAGCAGAAAGGTAGGAAACATCTTTTATCTTTGAAAAAGAAGCTGCTGCAAGATGCTGGCTTCATGTTTTTAATTGATGCCATGGGTCTTCATGTTGTCCCAACTGTTGTTGGAAATGCTTGTCTCTACTGTTTTTCATGTCTGATCATTTTCTTGGTTTTCATAGGTGGAGCAATTACATAAGATATATAAGTTATGTGGTTCGCCTTCTGATGAATACTGGAAGAAATCAAAGTTGCCAAATGCAACAATATTCAAGCCACGAGAGCCGTACAAAAGATGTATAAGAGAGACCTTTAGAGACTTCCCACCCTCGGCACTATCTTTAATTGATAGTCTTCTTGCAATTGATCCAGCTGAACGCAAAACTGCCACAGATGCTTTAAATAGTGATGTAAGTTTGTCATTCTTATGAAGCAAATTGTTCATTAAATTTGAGGCACTGCCCTGAGTAGTTCAATTATTTGGTATGACCCATATCTAATTTTTTGGATTTTTTTGGGTGAATTTTGAAGGGTCTAATACCGATCCTTTGCTATCTATGACCTATTTATTCTAGAGTAAGATGGAAATTCAAAGAACAAGAGTCTTCATTCCACCCCTCGCTTCGCCTCCTTTCACATTGATTGTTGTTTCCTTTTGGTGTATGCCTTATGTGAAGTGATGGTCTTATTTTATTCATGTTGCAATTAGCTGCTGCCGCAGTATTTCATTGTATGAGAGCTCTCAAAGATTTTTGTCATTTACCTCCATTTATCCTCTTTTTAACCAAATCAACATGAATTTTAAATCATGCAATGTGTTTACGATAGTGTATGCGTCGAGACTATTGTGAGATTCCTCTAGGATTATTATTCTGCAGGAGCTTCTTCAAGTATTGAGTCATTTACCTCCTCCTGTCCTGTGAGGTTCTTTTTTTTCATTTTTATGCTTATTTGTTTCTCCGTGAGTTGGGTTTAAATTTCAGAAGATGTGCAGATGTGCTGTGGCTACTCTCAATATGATGCTTGTGTCAGATTTCTTTTGATTTTGGCTTTATGCTTTTGTTCTTTTTTCATCTGCTCAAGCTGTTTATAGTTATTGTATATAATGTTCTCCCATTACCTTATCCTCATGTGATGTTTGATTTGCTCTGTCCATCATTAACTTTGTATTGATGACAACATCTATGTAAGTTTATGTTCATCATTGAAGAACTTCTTATGTTGAATTTCTCCATTGAATTTCCTACGGCATAGGAACTAAACCATGGAAGCAACACTTTTTCCAAAGAAAAATGCACAGTCCATTGTCGGAGGCAACGATGTGTTTTTAACTATGGTCTTAAGCTTAGAAGTATGGTTTGCATTCTTTCGTCTGATGAAGGTTCTCTTCTTGTCTGCTTTCTGTGCAGTTCTTCAGTACTGAACCTCTTGCTTGTGATCCATCAACGCTTCCGAAGTATCCACCAAGCAAGGAGATGGATGCCAAACGACGTGATGACGAGGCCCGAAGGTCAGTGGCCAGTGTGATTTATATCTTTTGTCTAAAAATTGCTTCAAGTGTCATGAATTACATTTTCAGTATCTCAATCTTCATATCTTTTCTTGACACTTTTTTATTGGAGGGGATGGTCTTATATTCTTCTGCTAAGCTCAATTTAAAAGTTGTCAAATTTGTCATTGACTTTTATCCACAACTCAAAACAATTAGATAATTGTCGACTTAAAAGTAATTTCTGGCACCAAATGGGTATAGCTATCTAAAATATTGGCTTATCAGAGAAATCCTCTCCAGGGACTTCTTTAAAAGTTGTGAATTCACTCAGATATTAATTACTTTGCAATTGTTGTAAATTTCAGCAGTTGAGCCTTAATTTCTTTGGCTTTTGTGCATGTGCATCTGCATATCTGGAAACAATTCATATAGTTCTTTCTCATGTCACGTCAACTTTTCTTACATTTGGGACTTGGGTTAGGTCCTTTTCACTGTCTTACTCCCTCAAATCCTCATGGATAAGTTTGAGTAATTTGAGAAAAGGATTACATAATCTTTAGAGTGACTGGACATCAATCTCAGAATGCCATCTATTTGAAGTGGGTTGACTAGCTTTATCTCCCCCCTTTCCCCGCCTGCCTAGAGCGGGAGCTGCTTCGCAGGAATTTGTTTGATGTTGTTTTTAGAGGCTGGGCATTTAGTTTTACCTTTCTTTTTTTTTTTTTTGGGGGGAATCCATGTGAATGGGGAAGGGGACATAAATTAATAAAAATGGAACGAAGGGGAAGGTGTGTGTCTGAGAGCTTGTTCACCTAACCATTTTCCAGCACATGAATTTAATTACAGGGCATAATGTTACAGAAATATTGCTGCCTTGAGCATTTTTCTTGCCATAATGTGTCAGGCCATTGCATAACATAGTCAAATCACTCTGTAAAGTCCGTTGTGGCCCTTGTGGGCCATTATGTTATGGCATTGGCTGTATAATCCATCACTAAAATTGTTACTTCTAAAGAATGGTTGAAATTTTCATATAGAGAGCAGTCTCGACTCATCTTTAGGCTTTTTAAGCTTTTACAGCCTTATATTTTCTTGTAATTAATCATTACTGGTTTCAAAATGACATGTAATATAGCTAGCAATACATGCTTAAAAACAGTTGATTTATACTATCGGAATTGGATATTTCAGCTTGCTGAATTTACTCTATAATGGACGTGGCTCTTTTTGTAATGTTTGCAAAATGCTGCTTGCTTAGGTATGCAATAATTGGTGCATTTGACATCTACAATTGCCTACTCGAATTGGGTTAGGGCAGGACAAAATTAATTTTTTTGCTTGTCTTCTGTAAACTGTTTTCTTTTTCTGACGTATCGTTCCTGTTCCTTTGAATATTAGTTTGTTGCTAATGCCTCACATAGTTCTGGATGTATCCGTCACGTTGCTCTTCTTTTACATTGTATACTGCCTGGGTGGAATCACTCTTTTAAAAGCTGAGTTTGATCGTGCATTTCCTTTCTTTATGCAGGCTGAGAGCTGCCAGCAAAGCACAAGGTGATGCGACAAAGAAAACTCGAACACGTGATCGTCCACGGGCAATGCCAGCCCCTGAAGCTAATGCAGAGCTTCAGGCCAATCTTGATGTATGTTATATGTTGCTCTTCCCTGTCATATTATATCATACTCCTCCGTCCTGCAATGAACTTCACATATTGTTTGGGTGTGGAGATGATTTTTTTTGTTTTTTATCAAAAGTAAAATAAAAATATGGAAGTGGATAGAAAGAGGATTTGAAGTATATGAAAGAGAGAAAAAGATTCATGGGATGGAAGTGGAAAGGGAAAATTATGTTTTCAATATTAACTTAAAAAGAAGTGTCAAGTATATTTTGGATTTTGGAACATCAACAAATGGCAAGTGTGGAGTTCATTATTGGACTGAAGGTATATATGAACATTCAACCATAATTATTTGACTTTGCTTCATCTTAGACTCTAGTTCCTTGTATGGATCTTTAACTTGGTAGATTGACTTTTGCTGCTCAGGCCTAACTCAACAGGCATTGCAAAAATTATCTACTAGACTAATCTTCCCTAGATAAGGTTAATAGGGAACTCCAAATTGCCATGATGAGAACCACCATTTCTTAACATGTGTGTCTGCATGGTGTGTTAAAATGATGCAGTAAGAATTAGTAACTGCTATCCAGGGCTAATAATAATTTATGGTAGGAAACAATATACTGAAATAGAGTGGGTAAGGAATTTGAACTCCTGTGACTTTGTCTTGCATCAACATTGAGAAACTTTTTTTCGGCTGTTGTAAATTTGGAGTAAAAATTAATTGTTGAGTATAGCTACTAAATCTGGATTAAGGAGGAAAACCGAAAAAAAGGTAGGTAAAATTAGAATAGTTTTCTCTTGCCCTCCTTTTGTAAATGGATGAAGCTCCCTTGATGCTACTTTGTTATTTACCTTTTAAAATAAAAGATCTGGCTTCTGTACTCCTAAATTTTTGTCTGTTTTCTATGATAAGTAGTAAGTAGCTACAATGGGTTGCTAAAACCTTTTACATGTCACACTTTGTATGTAAAAAAGTATCACACCTATGTCTAGCTAGAGTGAGATGCTAATGTTTAGGGCTTGCTTAGAGGTGAAGGAAAAAAATGGCTTGAAAATTTGATATTCATATGATATATAGTTCTGAGTGCACTTTTTGCATACGGCTTATTGTATTTCCTGAAATGACATAATGTCTTGCTACTGTTCTTGATTATTTAAGTTTTTTTTCTTTTTAATCTTCCAACAGCGACGGCGTATAATCACTCATGCAAATGCAAAGAGCAAGAGTGAGAAGTTCCCTCCACCACACCAGGATGGAGGGCTTGGCTACCCCTTGGGTGCTTCACAGCACATCGATCCTTCAAACATCCCACCTGATATTCCTTACAGTTCCACGTCATTCACATACTCAAAAGGGGTAGGCCAACATTGGTCCGGTCCATTGGTGGACCCTGCTTCTGCTGGGGGTCCCAGGCGAAAGAAAAAGAATGTTGTCGAGGGGAATGAACCCAAGTCAACAGGCCGAAGAGATATCAGTAGTTCTCGAGCTCGAGGAAAATGAGACCAGGATAGTGAGAACACATTCAGCCCTAGTTATTGAAGCTTGCTTTGATTGGATTATTCTTATTCCTAGGTTCAGTGACGAAGCTTTTATGAGATGCAAACATACAGATCAGCATGAAAAAGGCTGGTGAAGTGTATTTAGAGGTATAATTGATTTTTATTTTCTTTTTTGAACTTTTTTTTTCAAAAAAAACTTCCCCCAATGTCAAAAGAAAATTTTCCTTGTACTATTTGTTGGAATGTGCGGAAGTCCCCTCATGTATATTTTGATCTTCCTTTCATTATAGAGATTTCTATTCTTTGAGCAGTATTTGGCATCTCCGTTAACTATACATGCCGAACTGCAACTTCGCGTACATACTGTCTCTTTGAGTTGCCGTTAATGTTTAATTGAAGTACTAAGGTTGTAAACATGGGGGTTCAAGTGGTGTTAACAGGTTTTAGCTTCACATATATTTAAAGTTGCGGGCTTTGTTGTAACACAAGATGATGAATGACAGTGGAACGTGCTAGGCCTTTATGTTGGAGCCTTGGTGAGGCACAAACCGCACAATTCACGTGCTTTGTACTAATCTGTCTCAAGCCAAAATTTGGCCTAGAGACGGGGATCGATGTGCCTAGTAGGCTCAAACTCTTTGTCGATTTATTTTTATGCACTTATTTAGATAATCTACAAAAAAGAAACTATGACATTAGTAGAATTTGTTACACAAAAATGATTCAATGTTTATCTTAGAATTAATCAATTAATTTAGTAAATTTGATGATCAAAACCGAGTTTATGAGCTCTGTTGCAATCTTTATGTTAAATAAGTTAAATTATTGTTTCAATACTTTGTGTTAGTTAATTATTATTTTGAATTAAGGTGTTTGATAATATGTGGTTGAGTGCAAATTTATGAATAATGTTAGACCTCCATTTAAGGACAATTATGGTAGTATTGGAATTGTGATTTTGGTCATATTTGAAAACATGTGTTGATATGCGTGTAATGAGTTTAAGAATCAAGGTTGACTTAGTTGGTTGGAGGCCCTCCTTTCACACTTGTGATAAGGGTTCAATTCTTACCCTTTACAAAGTAGGATCCCTAATCCCCCCGCCCACTTGTAAAGGGGATATTCATCTCAGCTTAAAAAAAGTGTGTAATGACTTTGTCAAGAGGTTCGTAGAATTTTGTATTATAAGAATTAGGGTTAATTGGCTAGAACAACACAACCTATGCCTCAAGTGCACTGAGCAGACATCCATTGACGGGTGCAGTCCGTAGCACGAACTTTAACTCGAGGTGCAACACGTAGCATAAATGTGACCGGAGGTCGGAGATTCCGCCGGAGTTATGGAATCTTTTATAATTAACCCTTTTATTTATTCCATCCTCTTCTTTTCCTTTTTATTTCTCTCTTTTTCTCTTTTTAACTTCAGTGCAATTGGTTTGAGCAAAGGAAGAAGAAGACCTGCAAAATGGGCGCATCTCTTCCTCTTATAGCCACACTATAGTCATCTAGTGGGAGTTCGAGCAAGATATGGGTATTTTTCGGGGTAGATGTAGTCTCATTTCCTCTTTTTCTCTCTCTCATTGATGCTTGCTCCTACTAGTTTTGTTTGTTGCTCCTACTTGTTGTTGCCCTTCTCTCTCCTCTCTGTTCTTTCTGGTTATTGCACCGCCCTGCGCGGTGCTAGCGCCGTCATGCTTTTGGTGTTGCTGCATCTGCGGGACGTTGACGACACTTAGGCGAGCTTTGTTACTATTCTTGTTCTGTTGCTGTCTTATCAACTTCACCTGTGTCGTTGTACATAGAGTCACTAGAGGAAAAATGACCAAGGGATGCGGTGCAAGGGCTGCGGTTATCTGAAAAACGCAGCCCTTAATTACAAAGGGCTGCGGTTAGTCTAAAAACAGCAGCCCTTCTTTACAAAGGGCTGCGGTTTTTGAAAGACCGCAACCTTTCATTACAAAGGGCTGCGGTTTTAAAAGAACGCAACCCTTAAGGTTATATTTTTCGTTTTCAATTTCCCCTTAAAAGTTCCCTCGCTTTGGCAATTCCCGCACTCACCCACCATACCCTAGCTGAATCCCCGCCCCTCTCTCTCTCTTACTCCCCTGCCTCCTCTCTCACACTCGCGCCCCTGCATCTCTCTCCGACGTCGACCGCGGTCTAGGTTTTTTCGCCGCCTCGTCGCTGATGTTCTCCTCCTTCCCTCAGTCTTCTCTCTCCTCAGCGCATCCTTCCCTCACTCTTCTCCTTCTTTCATTTTCGTCGCTCGACCACCGTGCTGCAGTGATTGTAGGGCGGCTTGAAAGCAGCTTCTCATGAACGCCCTCTCTGGCGCCGTTCATGGATGGGTGCCCTCTCCGGCTTCGCTTCTCTACTTCTCCCTCCTCCAACTCAGGTATTTCTCTCTTTCTCCCTTATTCTTCTTTAATTTGTCTGATTTTTTAGGGATTTCTTTTTTTTTTTGCGAATTTCTTTATTTGATTGTGTGATTTGTTTTGCAATGTGATGGATTTAGCATCTGAATTAGGTTTTCTTTAGTATTGCGTTCATCTAGGAAGTATTTCAATAGAAATTAGGTTCAATACATTTTCTGAAGCATCTATCACAAATAATACGAGCACCTATAAGCTTCAGTAGTCCTTTTCATGTGCGTCTATTTAGAGGGGAAGGGTACACTAGCAAGTAAAATACGATTCAGTTCTCAAGAAGCTTGTGAAGGAAGATAGAGAGTGGATATTCATACATAGTATCTTTCCAACAGCATATGGCATTTTCGATTTGATTTATATCTGGATGTTCTCTGAAGTATCTGTATATGTGTGTTTCTGATCATCGTATTTCTTTTAACTATTTCGTATATCAGTGTACCCTCGCATCTTTCTATCTTCATTCTAATTTCCTTCCTCAATCTCTTACTAGATTCTACAACAATCCAACATTAACACCTTTCAATAAATAAACACAAAATAAAGTAGATTAGAGTTGTGGATATTCATCCATCTTCTGTTTTTATATTGTATCTCCTGCACTAGTAGTAATTGGGAGCTTATCATTAATTAGCAAAATTTATTGTGTTGTTTACTAAATTATTGTGCGTGAATTGAAGTTGTATTTAGTGGTATTGTATTTCGGATTCTGAATTGAAGTTGTATTCAGTGTATTGTCTTTAGAGTGCGTACTTGGCTACTTGATCTTCTCAAGTTTTCTTATGTTTATATTTGAATAGTCAAGCTTGGAGAATCTTGGTTTGGACCCCAATGTTGAAATTGTCGTTTATCTATAGAGTTGATTATTATATCTTTCCTTTTATCAAAGAAACAATACATAATTAAAATTTCGGATATGCCTTATAATTTCGGATTCGAAAACTAGTATATTGTTATAATGTTGAAATGGTCAAGCATTGTCATATTGTTAACTAGTATATGCCTTATAATTTGGGATTCGAAAACTAAAAATTGACAATGATATTGAATATGTTCTTTCGGTTGAACAAAACATTATTGATTGAATATTGGGGTTGTTTTCGATGCAAACGTTGCAGGGGTTAACTTCATTAGAGTAAGGCGTTTTATATTGATTTGTATTAATCTCTGAAGTATGAGAAAAGGTATGTGTTATTCTTTCTCTTTTTTTGTGCTGCTTTTGATCGAGTTATGTTTTAGACATTAGAACTCTTTTATCCGAAGTTGATTGTTCGAGGATGAACCTTATTTTTTCCCCTTTTCCCCTCAGTTGAGATGATTGTTCGAGGAATTAGTATGCATGGGCATTGTTGCCCCCTTTGGGATCATGGTGCTGGTTTTGTTTAATTGTTTTTGCCATCATTGCTTATTTCATGCTTAAAATTGGTGAATTTAGTTAGTTATTGATATTTGTGGGATTTCTTGGCCTAATATCTGAACTTACTAAACTTATTTGAACTAATTGAAACTTATATAAGGTGTTATAAGTTAGAACTTATCTAAGCTTAAATAAACTAATTATATAAACTTATTAAACGTGAAATTATTTTTCTAATGCGAAGAGAGAACTCACACTTAATACAACTTAAAAGTAAAAAAAAAAAAAAAAAAAAAAAAAAGCAAAAGCATATTTATTTTTCAAGGCTAGCTTTTCAAGAGTATTTTGCGAGAATCAAACTTAACAAATTGATGATTGAAGCTAAGGTTCCAGTTATTTTTCAAGGCTAGATTCTCATGATTTAACCTTCTAAAGTTTGATATTTAATCATTTCCATTTTGTGAATGCAAAGAATTGATGAAAGATGATTGAACATTCCACATATTAGCTAATTCATGTTAATATTAACCAATAGCTATGATGATTGAATGGAATGATGTTAAAAGTCCCCACCCTCCCCCCCCTCCCTTTTGCTGCACTCCCCCCCCTTGCACACCCCTAGCCGTCCCCCCTGCTGCACACCCCCCCCACCCTTCCCCCTTGCTGCAATCCCCCTGCTTGCCTCTCTCCCCCTGTTGTAGATATGTCCCCGAGGACTGGGAGGGTATGAATATCCTAAGCAACAAATCTAGAGAATGAAGATGCTAGAAGTCTATGACCTAAGAATACTTGATACGTCATTTACCTTTTTTGATGATCTTGATGATGTAAACCAATGAGATGGTCTCGTTGGCTGGAGCTTTTTACTCTCTGCATCATGGACAAGAAAAGTTAGCCAAAAAGTATAAGAGAAACATTTTATACTGTTTTAAGGAAATAATCTAAGAAATCTACCATTCCCTGAATCTGATTTAAGTTTGCTCTTCTTTTTCTGTGTAAAAAAAAAGGTTAGCTAGAACTTACAGACACAATTGGGACAAGCACAAAAAGCACACTCTTTATGATGGTAAAATATTACTTACAGTGATTTTTTCATTAAGACCCTGCATGGAAGGATGCTTCAATTATAGATATAGTTATTTGGTTCTGCATTGGCTTATCTCGTGGTAAGAACCTATTAATGAGCTGAAACAAAACTTAAACTCATAAGTTAGAGGAAACCTAAAAAGAGGACAACTGAAAGTGGTAAGTTGCTGAAAATAATAATGTAGCTATGTTTGGTAACTCATTTTAACTACCTTAGATGATATGTAGCTGAAACATTTAAATTATCGAAATCATTGGTACTGATTGACATATACCTTAAATAATTTGAAGGAGCTTCAAATCATCTAAATTGAAATGCTACTTTGAGTAGCTTTTTCAAAAAAAAAAAGGAGCTGAATTTGTTGTTTTTACTACCAGTAAGTTAAATCATGGAGATAGTTTTACTTTCCATAAAACCAAGAAGCTAACTACTATGTTGTACTTATCTTATAGGGATGTCTAGCACTTGAATTGATTTGTATAATCAACCTTTTCATTAATTCTGTCAGAACTCAAATCTCGTTATGAATTTTAATTTGTGAACAATGAGTACAGAAGTGTTCATTGAATGAAACAATTATGAACGACCAATTCTCATGTTCATGCATATACATATCAGGTCAAATCATTTTTCTTTGATTCTTCCTTTTCTCAGTGGAATTGAAGTATCTATGTCAACTTGTGCCAACATGGAAGTACTATAGGCAGATATGGCTTCCTTTTTCGGAAAGGTACAATAGACTCGTGATTTCTTATACATGGTCTTCATGTGATTTTGATTCATTACATGTTTTTCTACTTTGGTTTGATATAAATTTTTTCAGTGATCTGATCTGATAGTTAAGTTTGGTCTGATCTAGTCTTACCTCATATGAAATCAGCACAGTTTTGATAAGGTGAACTAAATAGCATGGAAACTATTAAATGGTCATTAGTTACCAAATTATTGATTTTAATTAGTAACCAGTCTGCACATTTTTAATTATTTGAATCCTAACAACTAACAAGATACGTTGATCCGAATTCTGAAAAATAAGTGAGAGGGTGACTCCTAAATGTATAAGAACGACACTTTGTGTTGTTTACTTGTTTTCCTGTACACCACTTCCTGGTCCCTACAACTAAATGCACCACTAGGCAGCCACAAATTTGGATCAATTATGGACATGGACATCTACAACCTTATGCCTAACTATCCCCTTGCCAGCCCCCCCACCCCAGTACCTCCTGCTGCTCCCCTGCTACACCCCCAACCCAGCCCTGCACCCCCTTTGAAAGTTGTTCTTGTGGAGTGGGCCTGCGTCTTCATTGCAATACTTGCATAGATATAGTTTCACCTTCAAATTAAAGCGATTTTGGTTTTATTTGCCAGGTTCTATCATCTCCAGAAAAGTTGCTTTTGAGGGATCCGGATGCTGATCTTGGTGGCATTGTTGTAATGTTTTCATGGCTGTTCTTTGGTTGCTTTATTTTCTGATGGTTGTGATCCTGACTCATACTCCATCCGTCCCAAAATACTCATGACACTTATCAAGGCACATAGTTTTAGATGATAAGTTGTTGTTTGATTATCAATTATTATTTTATTGAAAAGTAGATATGATAGGAGTCAGTAGTTAGTAAAAGTAGTAATATTTTATTTTAAGGAGAGAGAATGTGGGTCATGGTTAGAGTTGGTATGTAATAGGAGTGGTATTATATTATTTGGAGGAGAGAGAGTGTGGCCAATGTTTAAAAGGTCGAAGGATTAAAATAATAGTGGGTCATATCCAAAAATAGAAGTGTAAAGAGTATTCTGGGACAGATGAAAAAGGAAAGTGTAAAGAGTATTTTGGGACAGAGGAAGTATATTGCATTCGAACAATCGAGGGCATCCTCGAACTAATGTAATTCAGTTATTATTTTCTCTATATTTGCGTAAAAAACATTATTTGTAATGAAAAAATACTTATATATATATATATATAACTGTTTGGGAACATTTAGAACAAAAAAGCAAAAAAAAAAAAATTTTTTTTTTTTTGGGTCACAAGGGCTGCGGTTCGGGCAAAAACTGGAGCCCTTGGTGGGTTAAGGGCTGCGGTTAAGGGCCAAAACCGTAGCCCTTTGATAAGTGAGTTTTTAACTCACTTTAGCCTCCTATTTCCCATCATTTCTTGTACATATTTCCTTATCTTCATTAACTTAACCGCCATTTTGCTAACAATCTCACTTAGTACCTTTTCTAATGACGAGTTTCGGGTTTTAGGCATTTTTCCCTCCATTATGACTCTATTTTGCTCTTTGTTTTGGTTTCCTCTTTCTTGCAGGTATTCTTAATGTTTTAACTCAAGGGAGAAAGATCGTGGAAAGCAGAATTTAAGGAAGAGCCTACACCCCTAGCCCATTGGGAGGACTCATTTGGGTGCCCAAGAGGAGAGCATGCTTTTTGTTGTATGGAGCGGGCTCTCCATTGTTTCTAGCGCGGGCTCTCCGCTCATTTTCTCACCGAGGCAGAAAGTTTAGAAGCTGCAAAAATTGCACAGCGCGGGCGCTCCAGACACTATGGCGCGGGCGCGCCGTGCATTTCCCCTGCACCCAGCGCTGGCTGGAATTTACACTGCGCGGGCTCTCCAGATTGTATGGCGCGGTCGCGCTGTTCTAATTTTCTCGCGATTTCCGGCTTTTCTTGCGGAAATGTAAGGGGTATAAATACCCTATTTGTTGCCGTTTTGAAGGACACGAAAAACCTAGCCACTTTATTTGGGCCTTAATATTATTTTTTACTCTCTAATCTAGGAAAGATTGAAGCTTTGGCAAGGAATATTTTGGAATTTGAAGTTTGAATATTTGGATTCTCATGAAGATTTGAAATTTCTAGTATAATTCTTTATCTCACTTTTATCTCTTCTCTCTTTTACTTTGTCACTAGTTTTCAATACTTGTTGTTTATGCTTTGATATTAGTTTTGACTTGAAATCTCTAGTATTTACCTCTCATTTATGACATTGAATCATTTATTTTGTGTTGTGGATCCCATGAATAGTGAGTAGTCCCTTTTCTAGGGTATGGGGTGAAACCCTCATTAAAGTTATGAACTTTGCACTCTTTTTGGGGGTCTAACTTGGTTGTTGGATTTAAATGAACTATTGGGGTTCCTATTGGTAGTTTTTGTGGTTGACCTCCTTTGAAACTTAAATGTTAGTCACTTCAATGAAGGATTGAAAGATGAAATTGAAGAGTTGACTCCCCATATGTTCACTTAGCTAGACTTGCATGAAAATAGGGGTTTTTAACTAAGGGGTTTAATTTGTCATCTTGTCATTCATGTTCTTGAGTTGGAGTTTTGGTGCATGAAAATAGACCTTGATTCTCAACTTAAGTAGCCCTTTTTAGTTTGAAAGAGTAATTAGGGATTTAAGAGATGACCCCTTTTTATCCATTGCTATTGTTATCCCCCTTCTTGTTTGTTGAAGTTCATGATTGATTTGAGTGGTGAATCCCATATCCTAGTCCCTCTAATTTTATCGTAAACCTTTGTTCTTTGCTTGATTTAGTTCTCTTTAGTTAGTTCCTACATAGTATAAAAAAAAACCCAAATTTCAATCACCATTGTCTTAGCCTAGCTTATTATACATTAGCTTATTGGTGTTTAATCTTGTCTCTCTGTGGATTCGACCCTTGCTTGCCCTTTCTATTTAGTTAGAGAGACCGAGTTAGGTTTATCTTTGTTAGGCTCGACGACGGCCTATCAATTGCTTTGATTTTCTTTTTTTTATTTTGCTTAATTTTATCCATTATTTTGGGTTTAGGTACATAGTTCGAATAATAACCATTCTCAATAGTACGTGGAAAGCAAATCATGATTTTGAAGAATTTGATTAGAAATGGAGAAATTGGGTCATTTGCGGGTATTTACACCAACATACTATCCGGTAGCATCCTTCCTTTTCTCTTTCTCTAATGCTTTATGATTGTGGAACATATGCTTGTTGGTTTGGATGTTTCTTTCCCCTCCCTCCCTCCCTTTGATCTTCTTGTTCAAGCATTGAGAACAATGCTTTATTCTAGCTTGGGGGAGTAGCTATTCGCAAGCTTGGGGGAGGTGTATATACTTTGTTTATTTGCTTTTCTCATTTTTGCATAAATTCAAAATCTAAAAACATTTTCGTTTAATTTCTTTTCTTTTTCCCAAAAAAATTGAAAAAATTGAAAATCCAAAAAAAATGAGGAATAAGAAAAGTACAAAGCATTTCATGTCCAAGGGAATATTCATGTTGTTGGTAAATTTATGTGGATTCCTTTGCTTTGGTCATTTGGGTAGATGAGTATAGGTATTTCCATTGGATGCTTGCGATCAGGATTTGGATGAGGGTAGCGCGTAATATTGATAACTACGTATCAAATATGGGAAAAAATCTTCATAATATATTACATTTGAGTTATAAAATTCAAATACAACCAAAAGTAGTTGTTCATGTTGAGTTTTCTAAATTCTAATTCACCTTCTGATTTTGAGGAGGTATACCACTTGAGGAAAAAAAGTTTGTTGGTTTGATTGATTTGGATTAAAATTATGTCCACTTTTATTTTGTGTTATTTCTGAAATAGTTCTCTTGTAATCTCATTATAACTCTAAAATATACTGATTATACATATAAAATAATTCTTTAATAAATTTCAACTAGATTCGTTTTTTTCTGCCATTGTAATTCAACGTTAGAAAACTAACAATCTTAAATATAATCTTTAAATTCACAATTATAATTTTGGTAAAAAAAACTAACAAATCTTTAAATCCACAATTATAATTTTGGTAAAAAGAACAATGAAATGAACCAGGAAGAACACAAAAAAAAAAATACAAACATTTCGTTGAAAAAATTCCAAAAATAAACAATCACATCAAAATTCATCAAAAGAACACAAAAAAAAAAAAAAAGATACCAAATTGGACAAGAAAAAAGAGACGACGAATGTTGAGTGAAGCACCACAATCTTAACACCCCTCAAATCTTCAATTACCTTAAAACCCCTTTTCCACATTATCTTCCTCAAATCCCCGACCCTGTAAAACCCCGCCTCACAATCTTCGTCTCGCACCTCCACCTTCATCCCCCGATTCATGACCCATCCTCAACCCACCCCTCAAACGACTACCCTTAGAAGCGCTTGTTTTCTGGCACTAACTACTACTCTACTAATGGCGAAGAAGCAGAGGATGATGAAGAACCGAGATCTCCGAGAAAAACAGAAAAAGAGGAGAGTGAAGCTTTGAGTTGAGATAGTGAAAGGAAACGGCCGGAGGTTTGGTTAGGTTTCTCAATTTTTGATTTTTTCGATTTTTTTTTTTTGAAAAAAGGGGTAGCACGTGCTACCCCTTGTTACTATGTAGATCCGCCCCTGGATGCTTGTATGTGTAAATTGGGGCGATTAGGGATTGATTAATCTTTGTTGCTTGATTTTCTACTTGAAAAGGCATTCTATAATTATAAATGTTGTCAAACTTTGTGTTGAAAAGTGTCGAATTATTTCTCTTTTCGAAGTTGTAGTGACCCTAGTTGATTCTTGAAATCTTCTTTGTTGCACAAGTTTTTACCTCAAAACAAGCTATGCTAAGAGTTAAAGTCGATTGTAAAAAAAAAAGTGTTTTAAGTCTTGAGTCCAATAAGTGGAGCCAATGAGCCCACAAGGCACAATAAGCCTATTAAAGTCTATGAAAACAAAAAAAACAAAAAAAAAAAAAAAGTCAATAAGTGGTAATTACCACATGTCCTTGAGAAAGTGGGTTAGTTGAAATGTTTGAGTGGGAACTCAAAAAGTTAATAAGTAGAGTTTTCCTAGTAATGATGAATGTCATTATGGCTTAAACATTGAGACTCTAGACCCTTTGCTCAATCATTTTAATCCTACAATCATGGTTTTCTCTTAGCAAAAGTCAAGTTTGGGGGAGTTCATGTGCGCTATAGGTGATTAGGATCGATCTTAGGACCTTCTTCATCCATTTGAGAACGATTTGTGACTCTTGAATGCCTAAGTAGACTCTAATTGATGGTTGAAGCTTTTGATAGTGTTAACTCTGCACCTTAGATTAGCCTATCCCCTATATTCCTAAGTCATGGATACATATTGATAATGGTTATGCTTTGAAAGTTTGCTTAATTGCCTATTGCTTTGTGAACCATGGTTAAAGAGATGACTTTTGGGCTAATTATATATATTTGTGCTTGATTAGAGTTGTGGGTTAAGACTCTTGGGAAACCCTCACGAGAGCAAACTCGTCCACTAGAGCGATCTAGGGGTTTAAAGGGCTTGTTGCACATGCTAAGTGGAACCGTGAATCCTACGACAGTGAGTTAGAATTTCTAGCTTTTTAGAGTAGTACTTCATTATTTTGTTTCATTTGCTCGAGGACGAACAAAGGTTAAGCTTGGGGGATTTTGATGAGTGGTATTTATATCACTCAAATACCTTATTTTTCTCATGTTTAGAGTCATTTTTCCTCTTCATTTATCACTTTCTAGCTTATTTTGCTTAATTTAGAGTAATTGAGTTATTTGTAGCTTATTTGTGAATATTAGTTATTTTGGCTATTTATATATGGTTTGGCAATGCTTATTTGTGTTTCATGTTGTAGGATCCACCTTAGAGGTCTCCATACCACACACCAAGCATAGAGTGAATCAATTTTGCCAAAATAAGAGCTTTTGGAAGGATTTGTGCATAAGGGTCATATTCAAATAGTCATAACTTTCAGAACACAAAATATTTTTCAGTGATTCAAGTTGGAGATAAAAGTTTGGCTCGATATCTTTCCAACGAGTGGTCACAAGCCCAATTCCGATGAAAAATGAAAGAGATATGGCTGTTTAAAGTCGGGCGCGTCTGCCAGAACTGCGCGCCCGCTCCGTGTTGTCTAGCGCGCCCGCGCCCTAGGCCCAGAAAACATTCTGCCTGCGTGAAATTGTATGGAGAGCCCGCTCCAAACTATATGGAGCGCCCGCGCCGCTTGAATTATGCGGAAATCCTATTTTTCGGCCCGTTTAATGATGTAATGTTTAAATCTTTTAAAAGGACGGATCCCTAACTTTTGAAGGAGGGAGAGGAGAGCTAACCTCCATAAGCTTAGTTAGAGGTTTTAGTTAGGGTTTTTAGAGAGAGAAACTCTTGTCTTCTAGAGAGAGAAGTGAGAGAAACTTGTTTAAAGCTTGGATTTTGAAGAATCTAAGAAGGAAACTTGAAGATTTGGAGACTCTTTGCAACTTTAATAAGAATTTCTTACTCTCTCTCATGTTTTGTTGCTTTATCTATTTATTTTCATGTCATTTTCACTCTATTTACTTGTTCATCCTAGATTAGTGTTTGATTTCATATTTCTATTTTGTTATTTAGTTCATTTAATAATTTATTATGATTTGTGAGTAGTTATTTTGCTTGGGAGGGGATGAAGCCATTAATGATATCATGAGCCTTTGGGTCATATTTGAGGTTATTTTGGAAAATGAAATCAAATGAGCAATAGGGGTTTTATTGTTGGTTTTTGTGATTGGCCTCCATGGAAACTTAATTATTAGTCACTTCAATGAAGGATTGAAAGATGAAATTGAAGAGTTGACTCCCTATTTATTCACTTAACTAAACTTGCATGAAAATAGGGGTTTTAGTTAAGGGATATATTTAGTCATCTTGTTATTCATGCTCTTGAGTTGGGGGTTTGTTGCATGGAAATAGGATATAATCTCCAATTTGAGTAACCCTCTTTAGCTTGAAAGAGTAATTAGGGATTTGTTAGATGATCCCTTTGATTCATTCTCTTTGGACTACACCCTTATTTACCTAATTGTTTTAGTGATTGAAATATTTGGTGAATTCCCCTACCCTAGTTCCTTTTATTTAATAGTTTTTAGTTTATAATTGACAAATCTCTTAACCATTGTTCTAACCTAGCTTATTTTAATTAACATTTTCGGTGATTACCCTTAGTCCTTGTGGAAGAATGACCCTTGCTTGCCATTATACTTAGGTTAGTGGTTAGTTAGGTACTTTGATTTAGGGGTTTTGTCCAACGACCAAAATATTCTATTGTCAAAATGGCGCCGTTGCCGGGGAGGCATAGCATTACATTGAAAAAAGCTATTGTAGATGAGACTAAGTCTTTATTTGTATGTAAAAATCGTGTTTTCTTGGTTTTGAGTGTCTTACTTGTTATTGCTAACGATCTACTTAGCTTTGTTTGATTGTGCATGACAAGGAAGAGCATACAATCACCACTTATACCCTATAATCCGGAACTGGACAAAACTCTAAGAAGTGCGAGAAGGCTACTTCAAGATCAATCCGAGTTTGCTATTCAATTTTCGGATTCCGAATCGGAAGAGTTAGTTGAGTCCGATATGGCGGAAGAGGATCCACCTCAAAGACTACTCCGTGACTATGGGCATCCCGAAGCCTTTGAGCTTCGAAGTGGTATTGCACTCCCTACCACTACCGCCAATAATTTTGAGTTTTCACCGCAACTTATACGGATGATAAAAGCCGATCAATTTGGTGGAGATTCCAAGGAGTGTCCCTTTGCTCACTTGGATAGCTTTTTGGAGTTGTGTGCTACGGTGAAACACAACAATGTTACCTCGGAGTACATAAGAATGCATATGTTTGGTTTTTCTCTTCGGGACAAGGCAAAACATTGGTTGAGATCGCTTCCCGAGGGTTCTCTTACAACTTGGTGGCAAGTTACAACGGAATTCTTGGATAAATATTGCCCACCCGAGAAAACCGCGGAAATGAGGAGAAAAATTTCTAACTTCTCTCAAGACGAAGATGAAACTTTGAGTGAGGCTTGGGAGTGGTTCAAGCAATATATTCGAGAATGTCCTCATCATGGTTTCAACCAATGGCTTCTCATGCAAAACTTCTATGATGGTCTCACACCTACATCTAAAGCCAACTTGGATTCCGGATCCGGGGGTCAAATCAAGAAGCTTCCGGTGGACCAAGTCCAAACTTTGATTGAAGAGGTTGTGAAAAACTATGCATGGGGTGGAGAAAGAAGGCAAAATCAATCAAGGAGAGTGGTTAAGCATGAGTTGGAAAGCATTGACCTTCTAGCATCTAAGGTAGATTTGTTGACCCGAAAATTAGAGAAAGCTAGCTTTGCATCATCTAGTTCAACTCCTACACAAGTTCTATCATGTGAGACTTGTGGTGGGGTTGACCACAACTCTTCATATTGTGTTTCCACCATGGAACAAGCGGCTATGGTTGGCCAAAGAAATGACCCTTATTCTCAAACCTTTAATCCGGGTTGGCGAAATCACCCCAACTTTGGGTGGAAACAAAACCAAAACAATCAAACCACTCCTCAAAACTCCTACCAACCTCCTCAAAACGCTTACCAACCCACTCCACAATCCCAACAAGCTTCATACAAGCCTCCGGGTTTCCATCAAATCCAACAACAAAGGCATTCATTCAACCAACCTTCGAATCCCAAATCCAACCTTGAGTCAATATTGGAAACTTTCATGATTCAACAAACCAAGGCCAATGCTGAGAACGATCGAATGCACAATGAGCTCTCCTCCTCAATTCAACAAGTCCAAGTCCACAATAAGATGATTGAAACTCAATTATCTCAACTAGCACAACAAGTGGATAGTTCTCCTTCAAACTCCAAAACTTCATTATGGGGTCAACCCAAGGTAAATCCCAAGGTCTTTATAGGGGCCATAACTTTGAGATCGGGAAAGGAATATGAGGGGCCGGAGATAAGAGAGGAAGATCACACAAAGAGAGATGAGGGAGTTGAGAAAAATGAAATGAACATTGAGTTTGAGAGTGAGGTAGTTGAAGGAGAGCAACACCAAAGTGAGGAGAGATTGAGTGGGAAAGAACTTGAGAAAGAAATTGAAAAAGATGGAGAAGTCCATGAGAAAGCACCAATGAGACCTTACAAACCTCCCATCCCCTTTCCACACCGGGTAGTTGAAAAGAAGTTGAATGCAAAATTTTCCAAGTTCTTGGAGGTCATGAAGGGCTTTCAAGTGAACATTCCTTTTCTTCAAGCTATGTCACAAATGCCGGCATATGCCAAGTTCTTGAAGGAACTTCTCTCTAACAAAGCAAGGCTTGAAGAAAGTGCAACGGTTTCTTTACCTATGGAGGTGAGTGATATTCTTCAAAACAAACCCCCCAAGAAACAAGGAGATCTGGGTAGCTTCTTTATTCCGGTGAAGATTGGTGATCTAGATGCTAAGAACGCCCTATGTGATCTTGGAGCAAGTGTTAGCCTTATGCCTCTTTCCTTAGCAAAAAGGTTGAAGATTGGTGAGGTAAAGCCCACAAGGATATCCATTCAATTAGCGGATCGTTCCGTTAGAATTCCCTTGGGTGTGTTGGAGGATGTTCCGGTTCAAGTGGGAAGAGTGTTTGTTCCTTGTGATTTCGTGATTATGGAAATGGAGGAGGATCATGTCATGCCCCTTATTCTTGGGAGGCCATTCTTGAAGACGGCCGGAGTTGTCATAGATGTAAGAAATGGGAGACTAACCTTGAATGTGGGAGATGAGAAGATTGAGGTCACCTTTCCTCAAGTGATGAATGCACCGATGCTTGGTGAGATTTATAGAATTGATATTCTTGAGGGAGACTTGGATGAATTCAAGCCTATGGTGGAATTGAAAGATCCTTTGCAAAAAGTGTTGATGGGAGAAGTGGTTGAACAAGATGAAGAGGCCCTTGCTTATGAACAAAGTTTGAATGAAGCATCAATCTACCAACCTAAGGGAGGCAAGTTTGAGGTGCTTGAAGTGACATCAAAAGAGGAGAGACCAACGCCTACTCCTATGGTTGAACTAAAACCCCTCCCTAACTCTCTTAAATATGCCTTTCTAGTTAAAGATGAAACTTACCCCGTGATAGTCAACTCTAAACTTGATGACACTTCTCTTGCTAAATTACTTGAAGTTTTGAGAAAATTTCGGAGTGTCATTGGGTATACAATTGACGACATCAAGGGAGTAAGTCCCTCCTTGTGCATGCATAGGATCTTGCTTGATGATGATCATACTTCCTCAATTGAGCCCCAAAGGCGGCTAAACCCCAATATGAAGGAAGTTGTGAAAAAGGAAGTGCTAAAACTTCTTGAAGCGGGCATTATCTACCCTATCTCCGAATAGTAGGTGGGTAAGTCCGGTTCAAGTCGTCCCAAAAAAGGGTGGCATGACCGTCATTAAGAACGAAAAAGGTGAAACCATTTCTACAAGGTCGGTCACCGGGTGGAGAATGTGCGTTGATTATAGGAAGTTGAACAAAGCCACCCGAAAAAGACCATTTCCCTCTCCCCTTCATCGACCAGATGTTAGAAAGGTTAGCCACTCATAGCCATTTTTGCTTTTTGGATGGATACTCGGGATTCTTTCAAATCCCGAATTCTACCCGAGGATCAAGAAAAGACAACCTTTACATGCCCTTTTGGTACCTTTGCTTATCGAAGGATGCCGTTTGGGCTTTGTAATGCTCCCTCCACTTTTCAAAGATGCATGACTTCTATTTTCTCCGATATGCTTGAATCTTCTATTGAAGTTTTTATGGATGACTTTTCCGTGTGTGGTTCATCTTTTGACACTTGTCTTTCGAATCTTATCAATGTGTTAAAAAGGTGTCAAGAAGTGAACCTAGTTCTAAATTGGGAAAAATGTCATTTCATAGTTGAAGAAGGGATAGTCCTTGGGCATGTGATCTCTAATAGGGGCATCGAAGTAGATCGTGCCAAAATTGAGGTGATTGAGCGCCTCCCACCCCCGACTAATGTGAAAGGGGTGAGGAGCTTTCTTCGACACGCGGGTTTCTACCGCCGGTTCATAAAGGATTTTTCAAAAATCGCAAAGCCGCTCACTCAATTGTTGGCAAAGGATGCCCCTTTTGTGTTTACTAATGATTGCTTGTTAGCCTTTGATAGATTGAAAGAAGCTTTGATTTCGGCTCCCATTATTCAACCCCTAAGTTGGGAGTCTCCTTTTGAGTTGATGTGTGATGCTTCGGATTTCGCTGTTGGAGCCGTGCTTGGGCAAAGGAGAGATGGGAAGCTTCATGATATCTACTACACAAGCAAAACATTGGATGATGCTCAAAAGAATTATGCTACTACGGAGAAGGAACGTTTGGCTATTGTTCATGCTATGGAGAAGTTTTGCTCCTATTTAGTCGGCTCAAAGGTCATCATCTTTACCGACCACTCCGCTTTGAAGTACCTTCTAGCTAAAAAGGATGCAAAACCCCGGTTGATAAGATGGATATTGCTCCTACAAGAGTTCGACATAGAGATAAGGGACAAGAAGGGGGCGGAGAATGTAGTAGCCGATCATCTCTCACGACTCTCCCTTCATGAGGACAAAGATGAGTCGTTGCCCATAGATGACTCATTCCTGGATGACAAACTCTTCGCTATCCTTGCAACACCGGCTCCATGGTATGCGGATATATCCAACTTTCTCTCATGTGAAATTCTACCTCCCCAACTTTCTAGTCAACAAAAGAAGAAATTTCTCCATGATGCTCGCCACTATGTTTGGGATGACCCACTACTATTCAAAAGAGGACCCAATGGGATATTTAGGAGGTGTGTCCCCAACAATGAGATTGAGAATGTTATCACCATGTGTCACTCCTCACCTTGTGGGGGACATATGAGTGCTAACAAGACGGTGGCCAAGATTCTCCAATGTGGTTTCTTTTGGCCTTCCATGTTTAAGGATGTGTGGGGAGTAATCAAGGCTTGTGATCGTTGTCAACGAGTAGGGAATATCTCAAGGAGGCACGAGATGCCTTTGAACAACATACTAGAGCTTGAAATCTTTGATGTTTGGGGTATTGACTTCATGGGCCCCTTCCCCTCTTCATGTGGAAACAATTACATCTTGGTTGCCGTTGATTACGTGTCAAAATGGGTGGAAGCACTTGCATCGCCCACAAATGACTCCAAGGTAGTAATCAAGTTGTTCAAGAAGGTCATTTTCCCTCGTTTTGGTGTGCCCCGAGCCTTGATTAGTTATGGGGGCTCTCACTTTGCAAAAATTTTTTTCCAAACTCTTCTTGCAAAGTATGGTGTAAGGCACAAGATTGCACTAGCCTACCACCCCTAAACAAGTGGGCAAGTTGAAATATCTAATAGGGAGGTGAAGATGATTCTTGAGAAAACGGTAGATAGGTCCCGGAAATATTGGTCTCTCAAGTTGGACGATGCTCTTTGGGCCTATCGGACCGCTTTCAAGACCCCGATAGGCACCACGCCTTACAAGCTTGTCTATGGTAAGTCATGTCATTTACCGGTGGAACTTGAACACCGAGCACATTGGGCTATTAAAGTATTGAACTTTGACTTACAAGCTTCCGGGGAAAAGAGGCTTCTTGACATCAATGCTCTAGATGAATTGAGAAGAGATGCATATGAGAATGCAAAGATCTACAAGGAGAGGACAAAAGCTTGGCACGATCGTCATATTATCAAGAGGGAATTCAAGGTTGGGGATAAGGTTTTGCACTACAATTCCCAGTTGAAGTTGTTTCTGGGTAAGCTCAAGTCAAGATGGAGCGGACCTTTTGTAGTGAAACAAGTCTTCCCCTATGGAGCGGTTGAAATTGGAGGGGGAGACACAACACCATTTAAGGTAAATGGTCAACGTTTGAAGACCTACTATGAAGGTGCCCCTATGGAGGAGACTCATGCCGTCTATCTTGACGAATTCGACTCCATCACTATCCATGAGTGACGACTTGGTAACACGGTCGAGCCACGACCCTATAAAGAGGCGCTTATCGGGAGGCAACCCGACTTTCTTTTCACTCTTTGCTATACTTTTTTTTTATATTATTATTATTTTATTTTTATTTGTGTGATCTTGGATCATAATTAGTAAGACCATGTTTTATTATTTTTTTTTTTTGTTTTTGTTTTTGTTTTTGTTATAGCAAAAATTTAAAGATGGGAAGAGATGGCGACAAAAGGAGAGAGAAACGGGCGCGCCGTATAACCCGGAGCAGGCGCTCTGCCTAATTCGGGTTTCAACTGAGCCTAGTCGTGAGCACAAAGCGCGGGCGCTCCGGCCCTTTTTTCGTCTGGCAGAAGGCTCAGCAATCCCTAAAATGTTCACAGCGCGGGCGCGCGTTGGACACCGGCGCGGGCGCGCTATGAAAACCGTGAGCAAGAAGTGCAGCGCGAGCGTGTCGTTATATCTAGCGCGGTCGCGCCGCACAAAACTGGAGAAGTTGAGTAATAGAACGGAGCGGGCGCTCTGTTCTTTTCAGCGCGGGCGCGCCGTTGTTTTCTTTCGGACAAAATGTTTGGACAACCTTAAAATTTGTACAGCGCGGGCGCGCTAGGGACACCAACGCAGGCGCGCTGTGTAAACCCCCTGACCTTCTCAGCTTTTTCCGAAAAAAAAAAAAAACGAAAAAACTCGAAAAAAAAAACACTGACCAGTTTTTTTTTTTCTCCTTCTCCCCTCTCTCACTCTCTCTCTCTCTTCACTCACCTCTTCTCCCTCACTATTTTCTTCCTCTCACCATTTTTTCTCTCTCACCATTCTCACTCTTCTCCCTCACCTCCACCCTACCCAACATCAAATCTCCTCAAATTTCAACTCTCACCCTCATTTTCATCATCTTTCACCACTTTCACCACACAAAACCCCCACAAAAACAAGATTCACCATTGTTGTGAGTTAGGGTTTTTGAAATTTTTATTTAAAAATTCGAAAAAAAAAAAGAAAAAAAATTCTGGAAAATCCAAGGAAAAACAAGCAACCAAAGGCAAGAGATTCAAGCATACTTGGTGAAATTTTAGAGTATTTTCATACTCTAAGGGGTAACTTCTTTTCACTCTCCTTTATTTTCTTTCCTCTTTAGATAATTGTCAATAAATTGAACAATGTGTGGTGAATTTGTGGTTGTTCTGTGAAATGGTGAAGATTTTATGAACTTTTTGATGAATTGTTGTGATGTGTTTTGAAATTTAAGTTGGTAGTTTAGTGTTGGAGCTTATGTGATTTTGTTGATAAGTGGCATTGGTGTAAAAATTTGGTAGATTTTGCTAGGACTACTTGTGGTGGTTTATGTGTTGCTTTGAGCATTTAGGGTGGTTAGATTGTTGTAATTGAGTGTTTTTGTTGGGGGTTACATTTTCTTGAGGTAAATTTGGTGTGAAAATGGGTAGGAAATCCAAAAAACAAAAGGTCCAAGCCTCCACATCTACACCCGCACCACCACCACCCTCCGTCAATGTGCCACCCCTTAAACTACCCAATTCCTCTCATAAAGAGCAGTACGCGGCCCTAAGTGAGAGAAAAATACGCCCTACAAAATTCTACCACCCCGAGACTTGCCAAGCTTTGGGTATTGACGAGGATATCAAGGGTCTTGCTACCCAATTTGGGTGGGCTGAATTTATTCAACAACACCCACTCACCTATGAGCGCCTCACCCTAGAATTCTTGTCAACCCTCGAGAAGAAGAAAATCTCCAAGGAGGGTGAATTTTAAGAGTTTAGGCTTACTTTCCGCCTCTTTAACAAAGAGCATTCCCTCAAACTCTCTCAACTCATCCGGCTTTTTGGTTGGGACCCTTCACATCCAATCTTATGGCCCCAACACCATCCCCACCCCACCTACAATGAAAAACAATGGTGGATGGACATCGCCCAATACCAACCCTTTACCCAACGTAGCTCCCATGCCTCTCACATCATTAGCCCCGTTCTTCGGTACTTCCACCGTATATTAGGCTATGCGTTGTTTTCTAGGCAAGACCTAGGCAAGCTAAACACGGAAGACCTTAAAATTTTGTACTTTCTTTCCGAGTCGGGAGCGGGAGCTAATGCGGGTAAGATCCATTTTGGTTTTTTGTTCATTAGGCGTTGCCTTGAGATACGGGAGGATCCGACCATGACTGGGGATATCCAACTAGGTGACATGATTACTATACTTGCCTATGCACTTGAGTTAGGCCACCTTGTTGATGCTTGTGAACCCATCCACCTCAACCCATTTCTTGACCTAGAGGCAATCCGATCCCGACAATGGATCAAATTCACGAGAGTCGCGGGTCGATTTAGTTGGAGGGTGAGAAACACACACTATTGCTATCTCCCTAATGAGGAATTGACTAGGATGGACAATCCCGGGAACCCTTGGGTTTTCCCTCCCGAGCCCCTCTTAGCGGATGACCACTTTATCGACCAAGCACCACAAGCCGTCCCTCCTCCTCCTCCGCGTACCCGACTTACCCCTTCCACTACTACTCGGGGTGAAAGTAGTTCTTCCCATCCTTCTTCACCCTTTGATCTTCAATCTATACAAGACTCCCTAGCTTTGATAGCTATCAACCAACAAGAGATGGTTCGGAGTCATCGAGAAGAGATGGAAAATTATGGGTTCTACCAAAGGTGTGTCTATGATTGGCATATTTCGCAAAATCACTTTGAACCCCACCTAAACTACCCCTACCACCCTCCTCAACAAGGCCCCGTCCCCGGATGGCGCAATGAGCAACCCACCTTCCCTTATTGGCCTCCCCGCCCCGAAGGCTATGATTATCGGTACCCCGGAGGTACCGACCCCCGCTATGATCCTAACATCCCGCCCACCACAGGTCTTCCCCCTTTCTCGGAAGGCTATCCCTTACGGCAACTACGGCTCCTATCCTCATCATGGGGATGGGTCCGATGGTTGCTAATTTTTCCCATGTGCACATCCGCCTACTCCCTTCCCTTATGTTTTTGCACTGAGGACATTGCTTCACTTAGCTTGGGGGGATGATCTTAACGTACTTTACTTGTAAGGGCGGATGTTTATCTTGAGAGGGGGATTGTTAGGAGTCTATGGGTTTTGATGGTAAAGCATTAGGGTTGGTGGTGCTATGTGGTTTGTTGGATGCCTTGGTGAATCCTTTGGGGTTTGTTGATATCATCACTCATGTCCTTTATGCATGCTCTATGAACAAAAAATCGTGATTGTGGTTGATTTTGGCTTTACGGATTCATGAACTGAATTGTTGCTTTAAATAACACATGTCTACATTAGGATTTTAGTTGTAATTACCACGCTATGACTTGTGTATGCTAAAGCACCACTTTTTAAAGCAAATTGACTTTGACCCACTTATTTTGATGCTATTGGATGTGAATGATGTTCTTGTGATAATTTGATGGTGAGAGATGATAATTTGTTGGACAACTTGCTCCCCTTGTGAAAAATCCAAATCCTTAAGTATCCAAATCATTGAAAATCCAAACAAGAAGGGTAGAGATCCTTCATTTGAGGCTTCAAATTACTCAAACAAGCTAGTAGAACCTTTATGCACTACCTTTTATGAGCAAGTCGGGAGGCTTTAACATGTTTTAAACTTTGTTGCAAAACTCCCTATTTTAAGCAACTCTTCTACCGAAAAAAAAAACATAAAACAAAATAAAGAATTTTTCTCTTAGAAAGCCTCCCAATAGAAAGTCCTTAGATCATTTTGTTCACCTTTTAATTTCTCCTTACTCGCACATTTTTATCTTACCAAGTTAAGCATTCTTGTTAACAATCTTCTATGATCTCTCTAAAAAGTAAAAAAAAAAAAAAAGAAAAAGAAAAAGGGGCTAGTAGCCCCCAAAAAAAAAAAAAAAAAAGTGAAAAAAATTGAGATATGCAAATAAGGGTGGTTAGTAACCGAGAGTCCTAGCACATTCCTATGCCTAAGTGGAGGCTTGAAAATAGAAGTAGAGCTCCCTAGTGGCGATTTGGATCGCCGCGGCTTAGGTATGAATGTATCAACTCTTAATGCGTCTCCAACTGTGTACTTGGTACCGTGCCTCAGAAACATGACTATCTCGTCGGTGGTTGGACCGCCTGAAGAGGGCAAGGCCTCAACCCACTATCTCGCGTTCCGTTCTAGTATAATATATAAATTTAAATCAATAAAAGTTTGTTCTCAATGAAAATGCTTAGCTTGGGGGAATCACTTTGTGTGCGATAGGGTAGTAAGGTGTTCGGATGATCATTTTCATTCTATTAGGAGGGCCTTTGAATTGTGTGGATCTTAGAGAAGCTCTTTAATGCTTTTAGAAGAGTTCGAACGTTTGTTGATGCCGCACCTTAGTTTAGAACATGTTATAGCCCCCCTCCTTGCTCATGAAAACCGGCTTGCTATATTGGGTTCGAAAGCTTGTTTCGAAGTTTAATTTGTTGGTTGTCTACACTCTTCCTCGGATCCTCGATCTCGTGGTTCATAGTTTAATATGATGTGATTGCCTCCTTGCTTGAGGACAAGCAAGTGATTAGCTCGGGGGAGTTTGATAAGTGAGTTTTTAACTCACTTTAGCCTCCTATGTCCCATCATTTCTTGTACATATTTCCTTATCTTCATTAACTTAACCGCCATTTTGCTAACAATCTCACTTAGTACCTTTTCTAATGACGAGTTTCGGGTTTTAGGCATTTTCCCCTCCATTAGGACTCTATTTTGCTCTTTGTTTTGGTTTCCTCTTTCTTGCAGGTATTCTTAGTGTTTTAACTCAAGGGAGAAAGATCGTGGAAAGCAGAATTTAAGGAAGAGCCTACACCCCTAGCCCATTGGGAGGACTCATTTGGGTGCCCAAGAGGAGAGCACGCTTTTTGTTGTATGGAGCGGGCGCTCCATTGTTTCTAGCGCGGGCTCTCCGCTCATTTTATCACCGAGGCAGAAAGTTTAGAAGCTGCAAAAATTGCACTGCGCGGGCGCTCAAGACACTATGGCGCGGGCGCGTCGTGCATTTCCCCTGCACCCAGCGCTGGCTGGAATTTACACTGCGCTGGCTCTCCAGATTGTATGGCGCGGTCGCGCTGTTCTAATTTTCTTGCGATTTCTGGCTTTTCTTGCGGAAATGTAAGGGGTATAAATACCCTATTTGTTGCCGTTTTGAAGGACACGAAAAACCTAGCCACTTTATTTGGGCCTTAATATTATTTTACTCTCTAATCTAGGAAAGATTGAAGCTTTTGCAAGGAATATTTTGGAATTTGAAGTTTGAATATTTGGATTCTCATGAAGATTTGAAATTTCTAGTATAATTCTTTATCTCACTTTTATCTCTTCTCTCTCTTACTTTGTCACTAGTTTTCAATACTTGTTGTTTATGCTTTGATATTAGTTTTGACTTGAAATCTCTAGTATTTACCTCTCATTTATGACATTGAATCATTTATTTTGTGTTGTGGATCCCATGAATAGTGAGTAGTCCCTTTTCTAGGGTATGGGGTGAAACCCTCATTAAAGTTATGAACTTTGCACTCTTTTGGGGGTCTAACTTGGTTGTTGGATTTAAATGAACTACTGGGGTTCCTATTGGTAGTTTTTGTGGTTGGCCTCCTTTGAAACTTAAATGTTAGTCACTTCAATGAAGGATTGAAAGATGAAATTGAAGAGTTGACTCCCCATATGTTCACTTAGCTAGACTTGCATGAAAATAGGGGTTTTTAACTAAGGGGTTTAATTTGTCATCTTGTCATTCATGTTTTTGAGTTGGAGTTTTGGTGCATGAAAATAGACCTTAATTCTCAACTTAAGTAGCCCTTTTTAGCTTGAAAGAGTAATTAGGGATTTAAGAGATGACCCCTTTTTATCCATTGCTATTGTTATCCCCCTTCTTGTTTGTTGAAGTTCGTGATTGATTTGAGTGGTGAATCCCATATCCTAGTCCCTCTAATTTTATCGTAAACCTTTGTTCTTTGCTTGATTTAGTTCTCTTTAGTTAGTTCCTACATAGTATAAAAAAACCCAAATTTCACTCACCATTGTCTTAGCCTAGCTTATTATACATTAGCTTATTGGTGTTTAATCTTGTCTCTCTGTGGATTCGACCCTTGCTTGCCCTTTCTATTTAGTTAGAGAGACCGAGTTAGGTTTATCTTTGTTAGGCTCGACGACGGCCTATCACCCTTAAAAAGGCTGCGGTTTTGGCCCTTAACCGCAGCCCTTAACCCACCAAGGGCTGCAGTTTTCGCCTGGACCGCAGCCCTTAACGCGCTAAGGGCTCCTAAATGCCAAGGGCTACTAGTCCAATGGTTGTGGTAAAAAAACGCAGCCCTTGGGCCCTTTTTGACAGCAACCCTTGGGCTTTTTTCCTCTAGTGAGTGTCAATCTAAAGAGTAAACTTTGCCATGCCTTCCAACCATGGTGAAGGTTGATGAAAGTAATGGAATTGCAAACTTAGTGTAGACACTAAAAATTTAGTAGTGTTCTATATTAAAGTAAGTTAATTATTATTAAGTTAAAATAAATATAATTGGCCCAATTTAATTATTTTAGCCCACTCAAATAAGATATCCACATTAAACAAATATAATTTGGGGTTGTAAAATATTTGGGCCAGTCCATATTACTAGTCCAAATAAAATGGTCAAATGGCAAAGGTAAAAAGACTTCCAAGTCATAAACGGGTTCAAGCCCATAAACTACCAAGTCCATGAAGGGATCTCCATTCCCTATAAATAGACATCACCTCCTTTAGTTGAGGGGACCAGAAAATCAATATTCTCAAGAGCTCATAAAATTCTCTTGGAATTCTCTCTGCAAATAGTCAACAAGCACATCAAATCCGTGCCGACTGTTCAGATACACTCAAACACATTCGACTGAGATTCAAGCTTTAGTTAGCCCTCATTTGAGTACACCCAAACAAAACTCAAACTCATGTTGACATTGACAAAACGTCATCCCACATTCAAACTCAGGTTGATGTTGACAAAACGTCGCTCTCAACTCCACGTCGACATCAACACGTGTCAGTTTGTCACTCTCAAGCTACGGAACAGAATCAGAGGACTTAGTTTATTTTCATTATAAACTGTTTTACAGAGATTGTACTCAATACATTTATTGAAATAAAAATTCTTTGTTACTTTGTTTCTTGTCTTAGGTGACTTTATGGAAGACATGAGTCTCGGTTTTCACACCAGAAGAATCAAGAAAGATGTTGTCACTGCTTCTGTTATGGTGACCTCAATTAAAACAGTTGAGGAACAACTCGCTGAAATGAACATCTTACTCCAGAAATTGATGAAGGACGGAGAGGAAAAGGATGCTCAGATTAGACTCCAAAACGAGTAAATTGCTGCCCTCAATGAGAAACTTAGTAGAATCCCATTCCCAGGTGACGCATCATCAAGCCAAGGTGGTGGTGAAAGCGAAGAAGGCAGTGGTGATTACCCTCACCGTCCACCAACAGCTCGACAACTCGAATTGTTGATAGCTCGTGCTGTCAAGAATCGGCTTGTCAAGGAAATTATCACTATGTTATACCAAGAGAATTGATAAGTTGCATATGCCTTTTGGCTACCATCCGCCAAAGTTTCAACAATTCGATGGGAAAGGAAATCCTAAGCAACACATTGCTCATTTTGTAGAAACAAACAACAATGCTGGTACCACAGACGATTTCCTCGTCAAACAATTTGTACGTTCTCTTAAAGGGATGGCCTTTGATTGGTACACAGATCTACCCTCACAATCCATCAATAGTTGGGATCAAATGGAGGAAGAGTTCCTAAACAGGTTCTATAGCACTCGACGTATGGTCAGCATGGTTGAGTTGAGTAAGACTCACCAATGGAATGATGAGCCCGTCATTGACTACATTAATCGTTGGCGTGCTTTTAGCTTGCAATGTAAAGATCATTTGTTAGAAACTTGTGCAGTCGAAATGTGCATCCAGGGCATGCATTGGGATTTGACCTACGTCTTGCAAGGGATCAAACCCAAAACATTTCAAGAACTAGCAAGTAAAGCGCACGACATGGAGCTTACAATTGCTTGTCATGAAAATGAATCAAACTCATCTGACGCATCAATAGAGGAGCCGTCGACGCCATGATTGTGAAAGTTATTCTAAGTGAAAGATCTAGGGGCCATGGAAACGAAACCCCATGGACACAAACAAAAGAAATCCTCCCAAGCAAGAAGGTAAACTGCAAGTCAAAATTCTAACTCCTAAGCAAGAGTATAAACTGCCTGCGAAACGAAACAAAAGAAAAACTCCCAAGCAAGAGTATAAACGGCAAATAAAAAACCTATCTCCTAAGCAAGAGTATAAACTGCAAACTAATAAAAATGAAACTCCTAAGTAAGAGTCTAAAATGCACGCTAAAAAAAATTCTAACTCCCAAGCAAGAGTCTAAACTGCGCACCAAAAAATCTAACTCCTAAGCAAGAATCTAAACTGCACACCAACAAAAAAAAATTCTAACTCGTAAGCAAGAGTCTAAACTGCAAGGAAACAAAAAAAAAAAAACCTAAGCAAGAGTATAAACTGGTACCAAAAAAAAAAATCTAACTCTTAAGCAAGAGTATAAACAAGCAAAAAAAAAAAAAAAAATTCTAACTCCTAAGCAAGAGTCTAAACTGCATACACAAACACAAAAATGCAATACTCCTGGCCCGCTAGAGTATAAATTGTGAACGTCGAAAAAAAAAAATGTAATACTTCTGGCCCACAAGAGTATAAACTATGAACGGCGAAACAAAAAATGCAATAATCCTGGCCCGCAAGAATCTAAATTATGAATGACGAAGCAAAAAAAAAAATTCTAACTCCTAGCCCACAAGGAGTGCAAACAATGAAGGACGAAACGATAACTCAAGCCAAAACTTTTTTGGAAAACACAATTGAGAAAGCATCAAAACAAAAGCAATTCTTGGGTTAATGAACAATCATGTAACAAAAGAAAAAAAATCATGGGTTAAGACAACATACCTCGAGGGTGAGATTGACTGTTATGGGACCGTCTGGAGGTGTCTGTGTCGCAGTCCCCGTCTTCATCTTCAAGGGACTGTCTGGAGGTGTCTGTGTCGCAGTCCCCGTCTTCGTCTTCAAGGGACTGTCTGGAGGTGTCATTTCCCAGTGCTAAAGACATATGAGTAACACTTCTGACATGCTCATAGTCACACATATGGCCCATTGCGAGGAAATATCCGTCTTTGTCTTCAAGGGACTGTCTGGAGGTGTCATTGTCGCAGTGCTAAAGAGTAAAGACATATGAGTAACACCCCTGACACGCTCATAGTCGCACGGCCCATCGCGACGAAATCCCCGTCTTCGTCTTCAAGGGACTGTCTGGAGGTGTCATTGTCGCAGTGCTAAAGACATATGAGTAACACCTCTGACAGGCTTATAGTCGCACATATGACCCATCGCGACGAAGTCCCCGTCTTCAAGTGAGCCTGTCATATAGTACAAGAAAAAAAATACACGGGTACACATGCACAAAAAAAAGTGATGCAGATAAAATATTTTAGACTCAAAGGGGTGTAACAAAAATCATCACCTCACTAGTCTTGAGCTTTTCTGTAAGGGCTTCAAAGATAATTAGAAAGTCCAGTATCTTGAAAATCTGATGTACTGCAGTTCAAACAAAGTATGTCAAAAATCCAAACCGTTGAAAAAGAAAAACAAAATCACAAAAACAATTCCTAATACACTAATTCCACGAACACGTATGAGGATGTTCACGACTATGATGTCATAGGACCGAAAAAAAAATCCATGAAAACAAGCAATGAAAGAGCTACATGCAGTAAAGTGAATATATAAACAACCCTAGTTCCTGATTTTGCACCGAAACTTTACGAAATTCCTCAAGATTGGTAGCAAGAGTCTCCCACTTTATATTGGTTTCTTGCAGATCTAGACAGTATTTGCCCTTCTGCTTCTGTTTCAAATTGACATAGTTTGCTTTTCTGTACAGTCTTTTCATGAAAAAAAAAATTTGAAGAGAAAAAAAAAAAAAAAAAGAGAAGTCCATTACTATTTACTGGTGACGAAAATTGATGATCTACATGTTTCGTCTAGGTGATGGTCAATCATATAATGTGTGAAGTTAGAACTGATGAAGGGAGTTTAAAATCATCATCTTTTGGATTAAATCAACAATGGTGATTGATTTGTTCGGTGAAATCAATAAGCACTGGATTCATGCCAGCAAAACAAAAAAAAAACATTCAATGTGTTGTTGCTGTGGTTTATTTAATTGAACGCAAAAAAGATAGGAAGCAAGATATGTGAAGTGATTTACTAATTACTACTACTGTTTAACATATGTCACATGAAGAGTAATAATAATAATTCATAAAAAAAAGGAATCCAAGCAAGTTCACGTTACGGTGACATGCAATTCAGGGTGTCAATACAAGCAAACAGGGAGTTATGTGTGGTATCGTCCTCATCACAAGCAAAACAATAATAAAGAAAACGGGGACACTGATGCAGCATATATAATAAAAGGAAAAGGAGACGAACAGGAAAAAGAAAAAGGAGCAGTCTTTAAATTTCTTTTCGACAATTGAATTATATAAAAAAAAAAACTGCTTGTCATGCAGAGAAGACTTACTGGTAAACAGATGTGTTGTTTCAGTTAGTAGGGTGCTCTGTGCTTGCAAATCACATCCAAGGTCTGGTGAATTATTTAATATGTCGGCCAAGCACAAGTTATGCTCATAATTTACAAACTTCGTGTCATCCTGTTGTGGATCAAAACCTAGTATTTGTATACTTAGGATTCTTGGAGTTCACTGCTTGATAGAGGTGTAAGTAGTCCATGACTCTATGCAACAAAATCTTTGCAACACGGTGATTGTCAACCAATTGCTAAACTAAACTCAAATTCGAGATGTTGTCACGATGAAACACTTCAAATCGGTACGTGACACTGTCTCGAGGGGGCAATTTGTAGACACTAAAATTTTATTAGTGTTCTATATTAAAGTAAGTTAATTATTATTGAGTTAAAATAAATATAATTAGCCCAATTTAATTAATTTAGCCCACTCAAATAAGATATCCAAATTAAACAACTATAATTTGGGTTGTACAATATTTGGGCCAGTCCATATTACTAGTCCAAATAAAATGGTCAAATGACAAAGGTAAAAAGACTTCCAAGTCATAAACGGGCCCAAGCCCATAAACTACCAAGTCCATGAAGGGATCTCCGTTCCCTATAAATAGACCTCACCTCCATCAGTTGAGGGGACCATAAAATCATTATTCTCATGAGCTCATAAAATTCTCTTGGAATTCTCTCTGCAAATAGTCAACAAGCACATCAAATCCGTGCCGATTGTTCAGATACACTCAAACACATTCGACTGTGATTCAAGCTTTCGTCAGCCCTCATTCGATTACACCCAAACAAAACTCAAACTCAGGTTGACATTGACAAAACGTCATCCCACATTCAAACTCAGGTTGACGTTGACAAAACGTCACTCTACACTCAACTCCACGTCGACATCAACACGTGTCAGTTTGTCACTCTCAAGCTACGGAACATAATTGGAGGACTTAGTTTATTTTCATTATAAACTGTTTTACAGAGTTGTACTCAATACATTTATTGAAATAAAATTTTTTTGTTACTTTGTTTCTTGTCTTATATTTATTTTGACTCGAAATTTGTGTATACACTTAGGTTTAACTGAAATTGGGAGTTTAAATTGGGAATTTCAATTGGAATTGGAAATACAGTTGAAAGAGTAGAAGAAGAGAGAAATAAAAAGCAAAAGAAGAGGAGGGAATAAATAAAAGGATTAATTATAAAAGAAAATAATATAATATTCGAGATTCTAGAACTCCGACGGTATCTCCGACCTCCGGTCACATTTATGCTACGCATAGCACCTCGAGTTAAAGTTCGTGCTATGACTGCACCAATTAAATGTTGGTGCTGCTCAGTGCACTTGAGGCATAGTTCGTGCTTCTAGCCAAATAACCCCTAATAATTATTATATAATTTTGATGTTTTGAATTAATAATGAAATCCTTATCGTACTTTATAAACCAACTAGTTGTTCGGCCCAGACGATATCCCAGGTTTTTCTAAAAAGATGACATGACATGGCTATATTTTTTTTACTGAAGAGATGTGGTTTAAAAATAAAGATATGTGGTTTGGTGGTAAAATAATGACACTCTTATGCAAATAGTTAGGAGATGAAACCCGACAAAACAAATTTTTTGCAAATTGAAATGAAAGATGTCATGTCATATTGTTCCCTGACACATTTTAATAATAGTGTAGACGTAGTGATAAAACGATTAATTATTTGAAAAAGTCTACACTTTTTTCGAGATGTGTTTATATTATGTGGATATATTATTTTCAATGATTAATCTAATAATAGGACCTAAAATCACATTCCTAACACACTCAATTTTTATGGAATCTTGAGATATAATGAAGAGAAAATCTTACGTCTCGACAATACATGGGGTAGTATAGTATACTATTCGTGATAAGAAAAGTAATCTAGGGGTGTGTTTGGTTGGACGGAAAGTCTCCTCACTTTCTTTGTTTGTATTGTGTATCATTTAATAGAGTGAAGGAAAGTGTGGCTTCTCTTGCCTCACTAGGGAAAACAATTTTTCACCCTTAAATTCAACCTATATTTTCCCCTCCTTGATCTGGGCCAAATCAAACAGAAGAAAGTGAGGAAAATAGTTTTCTTGGAAAACACTTTCCTCCCTACCAAACACACCCATAAAGTATTTTGATAAGGAATGCAAAGTGAAGAAAGAACTATGCTTACAATGGTGGATGAAAGTGACCTGAAGCTACTCAATTGAGTTGTATTTCAAAAAATAAGGGATCATCTGTAAAGGAAGTAAGGAACTGGAGTGACTAGTAAAATATACCTAATTTTCGAAATGGAGCAAGATATGACTTTAGTAAATACAACACTGATAATACGAGGTTCCTATGTAAGATTTATGAATAGGGATGCGCATGAGTCGGATTTGAGGAGGGTCTAACCAGATCAGACCTCGATCCCTAAATTTGTATCCGGATCAAGACCTGCCTTGGACCAACAATGATTTGAAATATCCAGACCCTTACCTAGATACAACGGGTCTGCCTGGTCTTAGGTCCAAAATAGGTCTCAAACTTATTAGGAGCTTTTTTTTTTTTTTTTGAACTTGTGATTTTTTACGCCCATTGTTTTAGTTATTAAAATGATACAAGACCAAAATAGTAGTCTAATTCTTATACAATATATTCCAAATTAAAACATCCACAACAAGTAAACTTGAGTCCCGGTCGGCAATGAATGGAATAAAAGTTGAGGGCTTAAGTTATATGACTCAATGGATGTGTGAAAAACTAAAAATTCAAATATTAGGGTTAAAAGTTCAGTACTCTTGCATATATTTATATTGTTAAATACATATGCATTTAATATGTAAAAAGAATGGGTCTATGGCCCGATAATTAACACCTAAACCCCGACCCAACCCGAACCCAATGTGTCCCAAATTTCTAGATCCAGACCCTTAAAAATGGGTCGAGTCTAATCGGATCCGGGGTGGGTCCTGGTCCATGTCCATCCCTATTTAAGAACATGTTTTGTCAAAGTGTGAGCGGAGTTATTTCAAACTGAAATTCTATCAAAATGATATTACTATATATGGTAAATGAATCTCAACTTTTTGGTTGACTCTTGTTCTTGGAACCTATCTTGTGCTGGAGAAGATTGTGTTTCAAGTTGATGGAAGTTTCAAAATTCGACTAGGAGTTTTAAATCTTGGTCGAAATGTGTTGTATGTTCGAGACAAGAATGTTGATTGTCGACTTTGTAATAGCTTTAGTTTAGTTGGTTTGTAATACCAAGTAGTACTTGTGGAGGTGGTGGGGAATTCACCTTATGACTTTGAGGTCACAAGTTTGAACCCCACTACCTATTTGTACTTTGGAGTAGAGATTCCCTTATACCCCTCCTACTCTCAAGCGTTGACCTGTGTAGTTGGGCTGGTTGACCTGCAAGAGGTGCTGGTTTAGTAGGATCATTCTTTTTACCAAGGGGTTCCTAGTGGGAGCCAAAAAAAGTACTAGACACGATAGTAATACTTATGACTAGAGGTCATGCAATCAAATTTTACTAAAGGCTCTTTGGGGGTTGGGATTCACCTTATAATCTCTCCTAGTTCATAAGGGTTTGACAGTTTGACTTGTTAAAATGTAAATAATTGACATTCATGAGATGTTGGTCCAATAGAGTTCCTTCTCCTTACCGAAAATTTAAAAAAAGTTATGAAGGGTTTGTAATTTGTTTGTCCTTGTACAAATTTGTAGAGTAATCTTTTTATAATAATAAGGAATAAATTGGATAATTTTTTCTATATTGTTACCAAATTTGTAAGAGTGAATTCACTTATATTTTCTCCCCGATCTCAAATTAGTTGCAACATTTGTTTTTTCTTGGTCAAAGACTTGAAGTTCATCAACTTAGACCACAAAAATATTATCATATGAAATCATATAAGATTTATCTTAATATTTACTTTCATGGTATCATATCTTCATAACTTAACTAATACATAATTACAAATATTAAAAAAGATAAGATTATCCATTTAATATCGTAAATAAACAAACATTGCAATTCAATTGTGACAGATGGAGTATAATTTTCCAAATCAAGTACTTCACTCGTGTTACCACATAGTCACATACCCTACTTTTTTTTTTTTTTGGAAAGAAGTCACATTCACATACCCTACTTAGGTTTGGCCATAATTAATTAATTAGTCAATGTTATAAAGACTTTTGGAAGACTAAAGCATTACTTTTGGAAGTAATTAACAAAAATTTTCAAATTCCTTTCTTATTAATAACCTTCTACTATAAATACCAAAAGAAACCACTTTGTTTCTCTTTCTCTCCCCTTTCTTTTTTGCTACTTCAATTTGCAGAAACTCTCCTCTCTTTTTCTATGTAGTGCGCCAGATGAAAGCAAACTCTTTTTTCATCCTAAAAGTTCTTATATTTGCCATATAACCCACTTCTCATAAATCCCTTTTAAATCCCCAGAAAAAAAAAAACAACACTCATCAATTTTCTTAATACAGAAAAAAAGCAAAAAAAAAAAAAAAAAAATGGAAGAAAGTGGTAGTATAGCAAACAATGTAGCTCGAGCAATAACTGCTGCACTTGATTGGAGCTCTTCTTCTGATGCTCGCAAGTCCGCCTTTTCTTTCTTGGAATCTGTAATTTTTTCTCTCTCTAAAACTTTGCTTCTTGAGTTGTTCAAATTTGATTCTTTATGCTTAAATTTTAGTTGTTATATATGTTTTAAGTGTTGACTTTTTAGTGCATGAACTGTTATTTGTAATACCCATTTGCTTAAATTCTAATTTTATGTTGTAGTTTGTTGGGTATGTTGGGAGGATGTGATTGGAATTGGCTAAAGATGGTTTGTTGATCAATTACATAATGTTATATAAGATCGTCTTAGAATAATTTATTTGAAATTTATTTGTCGTGGAGGGGTCACTTATTGCAGAAGTGACATTTGGTGGCCAAAAGGTGAACCGGCAAAAAAGTGAGGCCGTCTTGTCATAACTTTATTGTGAGGCGGTCTTACAAAAGACTTACTATTGATCAATTAAGATAATGGAATTGGAGTTATTGTAATTAATTGGTTCTTTGTGTTGTTTTTGGGAGTCATATCAGATATGACAACTGTTGTATTTTGATGAATTTTGAAGATTTTATGGGGGATTATCTTGGTAAACTTGAAGCTATTTTTACACTTATCCTGATTTTTTTGCTTGAATTCACTTAGTAAAGGTTTAGAGATATAATGGAACAAAGTTGTGGATAATACTTAGTAGATTCTTCTTGTTGGGCTTTCTGTATTTGCTCGTTGATGTTTGACATTTGTTTTAATTCTTGTAAGTGAGGTGGTATGTATGTATATGCAAGAGTACAAGGAAAGGTCAACTTGAATGAGAAATTTTTGGAACAAATAATTATAGATTTAACGGTTTTTTCACCATATACCCCGACAAATTGAAAAATTCACCATATACCATCAATGTTTCAGTAATTCACCATATACCCCTGAGTTTTCAAAACTGTGCACCATGTACCATTTTTGCTAACGGATGTTAACTCGCCGTTAGTTTTATTTACGATTTTGCCACCATTATCCCCTAACCCTAACCCTAACCCCTAACCCTAACCCTAACCCTAATGCCTAATTAACCTAAGACCCAAACACTAACCCTAACAAGTTACCCTCCCCCCCCCCCACCTCCACCCCCACCATCCCCCCCCCCCACCATCCCCCACCCCCACCCCCACCCCCCCATCCCCATCCCCTTCCCATCCCCACCCCCCCTCCCCCTCCCCGTCGATTTCCCGCCCTCCCCCTCCCTTCCCCTTCCCCTTCCCTGCGCATCTGGGTAGAATCCCCAACCCGTAACAAAAATCCGACCCTTCTCTCTCCTTTGACCATCCTAACCGTCGAAAACCCCCATCAAAGACCGCTCTAAACCCGACCTCCTCCCCTCCTCCTCTGTTTTCGTCTACCCAAAACCGTCCCCTATGTTTTTGAATTTCGGGGCTACGAGGTACGGGATTTCGATGGTGAACGAAGAGGGGTGGGGGGATTTCGACGGTGAACGAAGAGGGGGTAGGAGATTTCGACAAAGGAACGAAGAGGGGGGTGGGGTATTTCGACGGTGAACGAAGAGGGGGTGGGGGATATCAACGGTGAACGAAGAGGGGGGGGGAGATCGACGGGGAAGGGGATGGGGGAGATCGACGGGGAAGGGGAGGGCGGTGGGGGACGGGCAGGCGATGGAGGGGAAGGGGGTGGGGGGGAAGGGTCGGTGGTGGAGTGAAGGGGAGGGGGTGGGGCAGGTGGGGTGGAGGGTAGGGGGAGGGTGGTGGGGGTGGGTGGGTTAGGGTTTGGGGGAGGAGAGGATTAGGGTTATAATTAGGTTTAGGGTTAGGTTTAGGGTATTAGGATTTTAGGGTTAGTGGTTAATGGTGGCAAAATCGTAAATAAAGCTAACGGTGAGTTAACGACAGTTAGCAAAAGGGTATATGGTGAACATTTTCGAAAACTCAGGGGTATATGGTGAATATTTGAAACATTGAGGGTATACGGTGAATTTTTTTAATTTGTCGGGTGTATATGGTGAAATAACCGTAGATTTAATTATCATTTTGCACTCCATCTTAATCTAATACTTCATGCCAAAGTATTAAAAATGCCTTTTGTCTTTGATATTATTGTATGTTGAGGATCTACAGTGGTTCAACTTAGTACTCCTCCCCCCCCCTCCCCCTCCCCCAATGTCAATATTAGAGAGTATTCTAGTTTGCCATTTTTAATTCTCTCAAGTTGATTGAATGTGAAGGTCTTACGTAATATGTGTTCGTAATATTAACAATAATTTTGCAATCGTGTGGCAGAGAACACTTAACTGCATTTTCCAACTTGCTCTAGGATTCTAGGACTATTAATTTGGATATATTACATGCCAATGACATATTTTTATTGTAATTTGTGGGGTCTTTGAACTCTGCAACATGAACAGCTATATGCGTCCTTAGGCACATTGCACGTGTGGCTGTGTAAAAATGAATTTGCTTTTACACTAGAACGTGGAAGTTAATAACCGCCCAGCAAATAGGTTTAGAAGATTACAGATTTAAAATACATTTAAATGGAATTGAAAGCTGCATTCGCGGATCAAGTAGGATTTTAATTCATTTCCAAATTCTAGGGTCTTCCAGTTCCCCCCCCTTCCTTTGTTGTTGGATTAAATTTGCACATGTTGATTGTTTCGGTGATTTTTGTGAAAAACGAACCCATTATCATTTCATCTTATTTGGCAAACCTAGCTTGTGCTGCTTACTGTTCACTTTGAATCTTTTCCTTGGTTTTGTGATGCTCATGAACTGTATCAAATTATGCAGTTTAAAGCAGGAGATGTGCGTGTCTTGGCTAGTACATCCTTCACTTTAGTTAAGAAGGAGTGGTCTTCTGAAATACGGCTGCATGCGTTCAAAATGCTTCAGGTTGTTGCTGGATAATTTTCTCTCTTTATTGGCTGTCTAGTGATTTTATCATCTCTTGCATTTATGGCAATATTGCAGAAGATGGAAGTGATGAATCGTATTACATATCTCACTATCTTTAAAGTGAATAATGCATTGACATTGATAATTGATCAATACATAAGCAATGTTTATCATATGTTTCCTCTAAAATCAATTGTATACACCATATCAATAATTTCCCAATGATATGAGTCCAGTGTAATCTGTGTACTGGCATTCACGTAATATAACAGATCTTTGACCTGCAAACATTGTTGATCTTGGGAGATATTATGTCCATATATGCCCTACATCTATTAATCATTGTTGACAATTGTTTATTCCGTCAACATCAACAATTTAACATAAATGCACGGTTTCTGAAAGCATCACTACTATATTTTATCAGCTTCCAAATGAGTGTCTTTGAATTGAAAGTGACATCACATTAAGCTAATAGGGTATCATCCTAGCGTTGCCAACAATTTGTGGAGTAATAGTGAATTTTCCTATCAAGATACGATTAAATCAGGGATTTACATCGAGTCCTCTCCAATTTGCCATAGTAATAAGTGGAATAACATGATCTATTCAGGAAGAGTTACTGTGGTGTATGTTGTTTGTAGATGATGTTATTGTATTGGTGAACGAGACTAGTGATGGAGTTAAGGCTAAATTTGAGCGATTTGAGGGAAACGTAAGAATCTTAAGGGCTTAGGCTAAGTTGTAGCAAAACTGAGTACATGGATTGCAATTTTAGTTATGAGAGGTTGTCATGTCAATCGAGAATGTAGAAATATTGGATGGTAAGGAGTTGTCAAAAGTTAGTTTTCTGAGTACTTTAGGTCGTCCATTAGAGGAATGAAGATATTGACCAAGAACTGATTTATAGGATACATATAGGGTTGCTCAATTGGAGAGGATTAACTGAGATTTTGTGCGACTGTAGTGTATCTAAGGTTATAGGGAAGATTTTAGAGGATGACTATTAGACCAACGTATTATATGGGTTTGAGACATTTATGAAGGATCATATTAGGAAGATTGGGGGAAGAAGATATTTGTATGTTGAGATAGATGTGTGGGAACACCTTACAAGATAGGACCGAGAACGAAGATATTTGGAAGAAGGCGGGATAAGTTGATATTGCAACAAGATAAGTGAAAACCTATGATGGTAGTTTGGCCATGTGAAACGCCGAGTAGATTTTGCATAGGTAAGGGTAGTGGAGACCTGGGTTATGGAGATTTTAGTAGAACTGAGGGAGGCCAACTTTGATTTGGATAGAGGGCGTTAAGATTGATATGAAAAATATTAGGTATGTGGAAGCACACAACGCTTGGCGGAAGAAAATGGAGGCAAAGAATCTATGTGGACGTCTAGAAGACCAACGGAGATGGACATATAATATCTTGACTCATGTGGCTGACCCCATGTTATTGGGATTAGGGCTTTTTGTTCTTGTTGTGATGCTTTCTCATAATCTCATCTGCTGTGTATAGTGTGATATAAATTGAAAATGCAGTTAGCTTCATGATTGTCTGTATATTTTGTGATACATACGCTATAGAAGTTATGCTATTATTTTAACTACACAACTGTCAATTCATTGTGAAGAGATTAGTATAGTGGCCATACTTGTCAGAAGCAACACTCCCTCCTTTGATTAAAGAAATGAATATATCTCCTTGATGTTATGTACAGAATTGGATAAAGATTTAACTAGTAATCTGGCACAAATAAGGAATGACTGGTCTTGATGCCTAGGTTTTCAGCTCATTGAGCTTCTAAATTAGGCTGGTTAGCTATGGAAGCAAATAGTTGGAGTGGACACCTCATTGAGCATCATTAATGATATGAATCTTATTACCTGAAAAGGACACATATTTCCATTTTTATATCGTCTTTGTGGCTATAAGAGGTCATGGTCTAGCAAGACATATCCCGTGTCTAGGAGAACATCCATTAACAGTGATACTTGGCGTTAAGATGTGTAACACTGATATGATAACATAGGAATAAACTGATATTTTTTGATTGTTATTCTGCTTTATATATGCTGTATGGAAGCATGAAGATTATATATTAGAATTTCCCTTCCTTTCATGGGGAGTTCAATAAATTTGGTTGGCTGAATGGCTATAATATGACGTGGGACTTAACTAGCCATTTTTTTGCTGTTGCCTACTGGGACAAGAAAACAGAGTTTCTGTTAATGAATGTGTATGAACTTAGTGTAACTATTGGTTATGAAAATCAGCTGTTGGCTTTTGCTTTCCCCATGTGTGCTGAGGTCACTGGTGACTGGACGAAACCGGGTTCAGCTTCTGATATAGACTTGCTTTCAGATACTCCCTCTGTCTTCTTAATAGCTCTATAATATTCATAACATTTGTTTCAATGTCCACTTATTACTATAAATAGTAGTCAAATTTAGGAAATGAAAAAGAAAAAGGATTGAGGGGTTACAGTTTTGATGATCTTACAGTAATGGCAACTCTTATCATTTGTATTCTGTGAAATTTGAGTTCTGCATGTGTAGGAGGGTAAGAGTTGTTAACACTATACCCGGTGTGAGGGTTCATAAATGTAACTTTATTAATGCAAGTTTAGTTGTAAATCTGTCGTAGCTATGCAGTATTCACTTTTGTTCATCTGATGTATTGATTCTTAAGCTTTCCAAAAATTTGGCAGCCTAATCTTCTTAAAATCAAGGTTTCAGTTTCCAATATATAGATGAACTCTTAGCCTTTTTTTCTCTTGGTGTGTAGCATCTTGTAAGGCTGCGTTGGGAAGAATTGCATACAGTGGAGCGGCGCGACTTTGCGAGCATTGCTGTTGACTTGATGTCTCAGGTTGCGGATCCATGTGAGGAGTGGGCTTTGAAAAGTCAAACAGCTGCTCTTGTCGCAGAGGTTTTATCTGTATTTTCTTTTGTTGTTGTTAGTGCGTAGTGAAGTCTGTGACTCTTTCTGGGTTTAATTATATAATTCCATTTCTAATCTACAGATAGTGAGGAGAGAAGGCCCAAATTTATGGCAGGAATTGTTTCCTTCTGTTGTAGGCCTGTCTAACAATGGCCCATCTCAAGTAATTCTCCTGTTCCTCTTGGGCAACTTTCTATCGCCTTATTATCATATTTCTTCAATATTTCCTTTATGGTCATTGAATTATTGTGTGTACGAATGATTTATGTCCAAATGTACATTTTAGGCAGAATTGGTCTCAATGATGCTAAGGTGGCTTCCTGAAGATATTACTGTTCATAATGAAGATTTAGAAGGTAATGATGGAGAAGTTCAGTTGCGTTCCATTCATTTACTTGCAATTTCTTTTTCTTATTTAAGCGACTGCTATTTTCCGAATGTTACCTTTGGGGGGTTGGGGTGAGGGGTTAGAAGTTCCTCTGAAGTTATGAATTCATTTGGTAAAAGCCGATTCAAGCTTCTTGGGCTTTAAGTGACTAGGTCTATATTTTCTGTCTCTTGGGTATGAGAACAACGATAATCTTGATTTTAAGTGTCTTGAAGTAATAGTGGGTATTGAGTGTGCTTAATTATTCTCGCAAATCGGAGTATCTTGAAAATGAAAATTTACGTTGTGCCTTTTTTTTGGCTGTTCTGGATAAAATTTGTCAGGTGACCGGCGTAGGCTATTGTTACGTGGACTTACTGAATCCTTGCCAGAAATTTTACCTTTGTTGTACTCAGTAAGTTCATTGAAAGGAGTAATGTAAATTGTTTTAGGGTCTAACTGTCTAAGTTTAAAGTTAGCTTAATTGTAGCACCTCATCTTGTGATGTATGTGCAGTTACTAGAGAGGCACTTTGGGGCTGCAGTAAATGAGGCATCGCAGCAGCATCTAGACATCGTGAAACACCATGCAGCCGCAGTTACAGCAACCTTGAATGCAGTAAATGCTTATGCAGAATGGGCTCCTTTGCCTGATCTTGCCAAATATGGGATTATATATGGGTATAGTAATTGCAATGGAGATTTTCCACACATGTTATGCACATGTACTTTTTTCATTCTCCGAACAATTTGTGTGCTGCAGGTGTGGCTGCTTGCTTACTTCTCCAGATTTTCGGCTTCATGCTTGTGAGTTTTTCAAACTTGTATCTGCAAGGTATGTAGTAATTTATGGTTTGTTTTCTAATTGCTTTTAGGGCTAGACTATATTGACATTGTGTATCATATGAATAATTATGTGCTAGTAATTGTTGTATTGCAGGAAACGACCTGCTGATGCATCGTCGGATTTTGATTCTGCAATGAGCAATCTCTTTCAGATAATGATGGATGCTTCCAAAGATTTCCTTCAAAAATCAAGCATGAGTAGTGGGGCCATTGATGACAGTAATTTTGAGTTTGCAGAGTTGATATGCGAGTGCATGGTTTCTCTTGGTTCCACAAATCTTCTGTGCATCTCTAGTGATACAACCAAACTTTCTTCTTATCTTCAACAGGTGACTTTCCTGTCTTTGAATATTGTTCTTTAGATGCTTTTAAATGGTGATCAAGAAAGCCAGTTATGCTTTTCAGATCTGTGACTGGAGGTCTTAGATGATTACAGAGAAGGCTTGCTGTGTCAATAGAAACAGATAGGTGGCTTGACGTTTCAATAATGACCAGGGAGACTGCGTTTTCTCAATCATTTAATCACCAATATTTTTGGGGGGGGTGTGAATTTACCTCTGGGCTCTTATATGAAAGATGCCTTTTAAAATATCTGAACATGTAAATTTGTAGACTATTTTTTTGATATTTTCAACTCCTTTGCATGCTAACAAATGAAAATGCATAAAACTACTGGAAATAAGTTGTCAAAATTCCTTCAAATTTAAAGAGGAGGTTCAATGGCTATATTGATGCATCATTGAAGTAGCAATCAGGTGGTAATAGTAAAATATCAGCTTCACAAGTACAAGTTGCGCAAAAAAAACTATCGTATTCAGCAAGAAACCACGTTTGAGATAACATGATAGTGTTACATTGTTGGTATCCTTGCTCAGTAATTCTAGTCACTGATTTTGAAAGTTTTGCCAATGTTTCTTTAAAACCACTGCTCTATTTACTGAAACTTCAGCCAACTCTCTAATGGTACATAAAACCTTGAGCGACCACTCTATTCTTTTTTATATATATTTTTAGATAATGGGGGTGTTGCAGTATATATCATATAACAAATTATGCACCAAGCTTGGCTTGGTCTAACGATTGACATGTCACTTGTTGAACTTAAGGTCCCAAGTTCAAGCATCTACTGGGGCATACAAGGCGGGGTTTCTCTGGCTTTTATCCCTCCTCCACTGGTCATAGTTGGATGCCCTAGTCAACATTTTGGTGCATCCTGCGATAGGCCTGGCCTAGAAGAGGGATCGTATCCATGTACATATATCCTAGATGTTCTGGCCTCTTACTAATTTCAGTATCAATTCTTTGCTGCATGATAGCATGACAGTCAATAATGACAAATTGTTTCTTGTAACCTTATTTTTCCCTTGATTCATCTTAGTTAAGAATTTTCGTCTGCTGATTGCTTTCTCTTTCATAGGACGGGATAACTTTATATCTCATGTTTTCACGTTTAGTGTTTGGAATTCAAGTTCTTTCTGTGTGACACTTTAGCCTGTCTCAAGGAAGGGGAAATGAATTCACTTGGTTTCTGATCTGCAAGACTGCAACGGCTGATCCTTGCCATGTGATGATGAGGTCTTAGAACTTAGGAGTTCTCAAGGAAAGGGGAAATGAATTCACTTGGTTTCTGATCTGCAATGGCGTATCCTTGCCATGTGATGATGAGGTCTTAGAACTTAGGAGTTTGTGAATAATTTTTTTTTATTAGGTAGAGGAGCTCGTAATGTATTCTTCTTAGGTGTGCCTTTGAGAAAGGCTACATTTAAGTGATTGTTTTCAACTTTACACAAACAATTTGTCCTTGGTTTTGGTAGTCTCCCCTCCCACCTTCCAGAAAAAAGAATACAATCACTGTTCTAACTGTCAATGTACAAAGATTCCGTTCTTCATTGCTGTTCTCAGCCGAGCTCCCTAATCCGGGTTTTCTGCCTTGAAATGTTAGGCTGTGTATTCCTTCTCATCCTGTCACCGACTTTGGTTGTGGATGTTTTGAGTTATATAGTTCTATAAGGCTCAGAGAAGCTTGAAGATTTTGGGCTTTTGGCTTAGAGCATGTCTTGGTTTGTGTACTTTTGGTATAAATCATCTTATTTATGCCCAAGTCGTTAGCTCGTATTTCATTATCGTTGAAGTTATAGGTCCTAAGGTCATTTGTCAAAGAGTGGTATGCTTTGATCTTGATGCCAGTACTTTCAATTAGCTGGTGCTGGTGCTGGTGCTGGTTCCTTAATTTTCAGATGTTACTGTATCTAGGATTTTCTATGTAAAATATCTGTGTGGTTCTTTTCTTTCAGATCCTGCTTATTAAGAAGTTGTCGAAAAACTCTAGATTGTTCCATAGGTATTCTTCCTTTTCTTTTCAGGTCTTTATGTTTTCTCTTTTTTGTGCTTTTTATACAGGGATTCGTATCTATGTCTGCTCTCAAAATTTGGTTGAATAGTCCTTAGAATTTGATTTTGGTATATCGTCCATTTTATTGCAATTCCTCCCCGACGGCCTGACTCATATTATATGGTTGCACTTGCATATGCATATGCATATTCAACATATCATCATGATTTCTTGAAGCCACATGCAATATACTTTTTATTATTTCACTAGTCGATAGTTGATGCTCACATAAGCCATGAATAATTCTCTGCAGATGCTGGGGTACTTCCAACATTTTAAGCTGGCCCTTCATTGCCAGTCACTGTCTTTCTGGCTGGTATGTTTGAACTTGACTCATCATGTAAGTTTCTTTATAAATCATCAATCACCTGGAACTCGTGTTGCGCATGATCTGTTAGGTATTAATGAGAGATTTACTGTCAAAGCCAAAAGCTCATGCAACTGGAGATGGTGTTGTAAACAGTTCTACTGGCTCTGGACAGGCTGAAAGCGAGAAGAGAAATATATCAAATTTGATAAATGACGACTACTGTGGTGCAATTCTAGACACATCTTTCCAGCGTCTCCTCAGAAAAGAGAAAATTCTTCCTGAGACAGCACTTTCTCTTGGACCTTTGGAACTGTGGACTGATGATTTTGAGGGCAAAGGGGAATTCGGTCAGTACCGCTCTAAGCTGGTACGTGATATGTAGCTCCATGTTTATCTTTATGATGAGTGCCTTATATCTCTCCAAAATTTAGGTGGAAGGTGTTGACAGATGTTTGGAGAGGGAAACTGTTTTAAACTTGCTATTGATTAAATCACCAAAAATATTTGATGTCATGTCGTCCTATAAAGATCCTTGGCTTGAGGTCTGAGCTTAGTGATGATAATAACACATAGATTCTTGAGATGATATTGCTGCTAAGAACATGAAATTTCATTTCATTCTAATCAATGATCATATGTTCTGTATGCTGGAGTTCATGCCATGGCCAATTGAGCTCTGAAACTTAAGCCACTTTTCCCTCTTGAGTAGACAGTCATTTACATGAAGATGGACTGAAGGATCTCAAGAGCGATGAAGTGGCTCAGGTTACCTGTACAAGGCTAGGGCTGTTTGGGCCTTTGGCTCCTATCTCATGATTTCACAGCTTCCATTGCAGAGGAAAGTATTGCAGTCAATGAATTTGCTGCCGATTTTGCTTCTCTTTGTTTGACTTATTTTGATCAGGCATGTGGAGATAGGTTGTACTATTTTTTTTGCTCAGGCGTACTTGGACCTTTTAACAGATGTCTGCTGTGCATCTGCACCCTGACATGGGCTACATTTATCTAGTTAGCAATACTTTGGTTCATTTTATCTATGATACACTTATCTGCGTCTCAGCATGTCTTCTTGTCTATGGTTCATTTTTTCCTGTCCATCCTTTTTTGATATTTCTGTTCTCCTGAACACAATACAATTTCTCAGATGGAGCTGATCCGGTTTGTTTCAAACCACAAGCCTATTGTTGCTGCTATGAGGGTGTCTGAGAGAACAGTCATGATTATCAAGAACCTAGTATCGTCTTCAGGGCCATCTCTGGTATGGTAGTATTGACATATAGAAAATGCCAAATTTTCAGTTCTTGGTCATATTCACTTAAGGACAGTATGCTTGTACAGTCTTTTCTATTTAACAAAATTTATTTTGTACACAAAGATAAGTCTTAGCATTTTAGAATTTTTGAATTTTTTCATAGTTATAATACTTCTGCTGACATTGATTTCAGGACTTAGCCATACTGGAGAGTATGCAATTTGCCTTAGAAAATATTGTTGTTGCAGTTTTTGATGGATCGGATGAAATTGCTAGGGGTAGTTCGGAGATACAACTTGCTTTGTGTAGGATATTCGAAGGTTGTACTGTGACTTCTGAGATATATTACAGTTCCCGTGCTTTTAATCCCTGTAGGTTTTTCTAAGCTTTCTTATTCTTATACATGGAAGGTCTCCTACAGCAGCTTCTTACCTTACAATGGACTGAACCCGCGCTTGTGGAAGTCCTCGGCCACTATTTGCATTCATTCGGTCCATTTCTGAAGTTCTTCCCAGATGCAGTTGGCGTTGTCGTTACTAAACTATTTGAGCTTTTGACCTCCCTTCCTGTTGTAGTCAAGGTCTTTTCTTAAGCTTCTGGCTCAAAATATTGTGCATTTGTGCTGGATAATGTCATTTCCGGATTTTTTTTGGGAACAGTTAAAAAATATTTGCTCACCTGTCAGGATCCTTCAACAAACAGTGCCCGGCATGCCAGGTTGCAGATTTGTACATCTTTCATTCGGATTGCCAAAGTTGCTGACAAAAGCCTGCTGCCTCACATGAAGGTGGGTAAACCCCTTCCCCTTTTTTCAAATTACAGAAAGCGAAAGAAAAGCATAACTGCAATTTTAGTTCAAGTTCTTGTAGTAGTACAGTAAAATACTTTTAGTTGGGATTTCAGATGCTACTTGGTCTCTCTCCTGATTAGCAGTTGTACACTTGTGCTAGTTCCAACAAAGACTAGGGAACCCTCCCCCCACACACCCAAAATAAAAAAAGTGAGACTCTTCTGTATTTTTTCAGATTTTCTGTCAGTTGCTTGGAAAGTTAGGGAATAACAGGTATTTGGTCTGTCTTGTATCTTGATCATGTTGGGTTAGGGTAAACTATGAATCTCTTTGAAGATCTTGTTTTAAGGTTGTTGCTAAGATAAGAAGCTACGGCCACATATGTGCATTCGTGACTCCTTAATTTACTTGACTTCTAGCTGCTTTTGTCCTTATGAAATGTTTTTTGGCAAGATAACTTTCGTCCCCAAGCATCCTTTTCCCAGTTCTTTCGTCAAATATATTGAGGTTTGTGCAAGGTGTTACGCCTGCTAAATATTATTCATGTATAGACCAATATTTGTCTTTCAACGAGAGAGATTTTGCTGCCTTACAGGGGATTGCAGATACAATGGCGCAATTACAAAATGAGGGTCGTTTGCTTCGTGGGGAGCATAATCTTCTTGGTGAAGCATTCCTTATTATGGCTTCTGCTGCTGGGTAATTTTGTCATCTTTTATTAACCTTCTTTTTGCATTTACTGTATAATTCTTTGTATTGACGTGCATAATATTATAATTGCTACAGTGTTCAACAACAGCAAGAAGTTTTAGCCTGGTTGCTTGAACCTTTAAGTAGACAGTGGATCCAGCAAGATTGGCAAAATGCTTATTTATCTGATCCATCAGGTCTTGTTCGATTGTGTGTGGATACACCACTAATGTGGTCCATTTTTCATACGGTAACTTTTTTCGAGAGGGCACTGAAGAGATCTGGAATCCGGAAGAATAGTTCACAGAATATCTCAACAGGAACACCCATGCAACCAATGGCTCCTCACTTGTCATGGATGTTGCCACCTCTTTTGAAAGTACAGTCTGCCCCCCATGATCAATACTCATATGACTCCAATTGCTCATGTTTTATATGAATTAAAGTTGGCTTCTTGAAAGAACTGCTTCTCCCAAAAATAATAGTCCATATACTATTTTGGGATGTTCTGAACAAGTTGTCATCTTTCTTTAACAGTTTCAGACTATTATGGTAAAATGGCATTTTGGTGAAATTGTGAAGTATCTAATTTTGAGGATTAAGACAACAGAATAGTCTTTTTGACAAGGAGAATTAGATATGCATCATGATTATAACCAATATTTTTTCACTAATACATTGGAATTTCGGTCTTGATGCAGATTCTCCGTGCTATGCATTCACTTTGGTCTCCCACCGTGATCCAGTCGTTACCTGGGGAAGTTAAAGCTGCACTTACCATGAGTGATGTAGAGCGGACTAGTCTTCTTGGAGAAGTGAACACAAAAGCACCAAAAGCTCCTTTGGGCTTTGCTGATGGTTCTTTAATAGATATGAGCAAGGAAACCTATGGAGAACCAAATGAAAAAGACATACGAAATTGGTTAAGAGGCATTAGAGAAAGTGGGTATGTATGCACCGGAAACTTGATGCATTATGCTTTTTAAAATCATGTATTGCTTCCTCGTCTTGTGCTTTTGACTGATATCTTCAGCAGGTGAATTTTCCGCAACCTGATTACTGGATAAATCTTTGAGCACCATGTCATCCTTGGATTTAAAAAATATTAGAATGAGATTGTGTTAGTACCCTAGTCGTCACTGCTTGTCTACTGCTCGTTTCTTCTTTCCCAATTTAATGTGATGGTTTAACGAGGTTGAGGTGGTGGAGTAGTGGCATCACTTCCCACCTCATATCCCTGAGTTCTAGGGATCAAACCTCATAGGACTCATTTGAGGAATTCCCCTTACCCTCCTCAAGTGAGCCCCCTTCATCTTACCTTAAAAAAAAAATTTAATGACATGGTTTTGCCCCCGGATGTTAGAAAGAAAAGGTTTATTTTCAAAGGCAATCTTTGCTTTGAATTTAAGGAGCTTTTCAACCTTGCTATAATAGGTTTACTGTGCATCCGTCATCCCAGCACTTACCACACCACTATTTGTCCTTTTCCTTTCGATTTTTTTTTTGGGGGGGGGTGTCAACTTTCTTGTGCATAACTTTCTTTAAGCTGAAGCTACTCCTAACATATAAGCCCTGTTATATTTAGGTACGATGTCCTGGGGTTGGCTACTACTATAGGAGATGCCTTTTTCAAATGCTTGGATATTGATACCGTTGCTCTAGCTTTGATGGAGAATCTGCAGTCAATGGAATACAGGCATTTGAAGCAGCTCATTCATTTGGTCATCATCCCATTGGTCAAGTCTTGCCCTCCAGATCTATGGGGGACATGGCTGGAGAAGCTTTTACATCCATTACTTCTTTATGCTCAGCAAGCTCTAAGCTCCTCATGGTCAAGTCTTTTAAATGAAGGCAGGGCAAAGGTTCCTGATGTTTGCAATATACTTGGAGGATCAGATCTGAAAGTTGAAGTAATGGAGGAGAAGCTGCTTCGTGATTTAACTCGTGAAGTATGTGGGTTATTGTCAGCATTAGCTTCCCCTGGGCTTAATACTGGCCTTCCCTCTTTGGATCATTCAGGCCATGTCACTCGCATCAATGCTTCCTCTTTGAAGGACTTGGATGCATTTGTCTCCACTTCCATTGTTGGGTAAGTTTAGTTTTGTTTTTTTGTTTATTCTTTTTTATGAATGTTTATGATATAAATAAAAAAATCAGTAAATTGTTCTTAAATGTAAATTATATTTATATGTACAAATTTGTTCTCGACTCAATCTTTCTAGCAAAAAAGTGGAGAATTTTGTGGCACCTAGAAAGTGGAGGAATGATTCTAGGACCCACTTTTTGAATCCACATCCTAAGGCTTTACTTGTTGTTTTGACATGCCTCCGTCTGTGTGGTATGTGCAGTTTTCTGTTGAAGCACAAAAATTTAGCTGTTCCAGCACTGCATATTTGTCTTGAGGCTTTTAAATGGACGGATAGTGAGGCTATGACAAAAATCTGTTCTTTTTGTGGTGTCATTGTTGTATTGGCCATTTCGACAAATAATGCAGAGCTTCGAGAATTAGTTTCGAAAGATTTGTTCTATGCAGCTATCCAAGGTTTGGCCCTTGAATCAAATGCTTTCGTGAGCTCAGATTTGGTTAGTCTATGTCGTGAGATATTTGTATATCTTGCGGATAGAGACCCTACACCCAGGCAGGTGAGTTGAGCTCATAATTTATAATTTTCTTGTGCTTTAATGAAGCTCATTTTATTTGAAGATGCCTTTTCCTGGTGAACATAGTTGTGTTAAGGATTTTTTGTTTGTTTTGTTGTGTTCTTGCTTCAGATTTTGTTGTCGCTTCCTTGCATTAACCCCCAAGAATTGGCTGCTTTTGAGGAAGCTTTGGCCAAGACAGCAAGCCCCAAAGAACAAAAGCAGCATATGAAAAGCCTGCTATTATTAGGAACGGGAAACAAGTTGAAAGCACTTGTTGCTCAAAAGAGTGTCAATATAATCACAAATGTCTCAGGTAATTCAGCGCCTCCCGCCCTCTTCCGCCTTATCTAACCCCTCCCCTGGGAGAAAGAAAAAGTAAAACGGAACAGAAAGAATGGATTTCCTTATTTTCATGTTTTCACACAGCCAAGTTCTGCAACTATTCAAGATGACAAGCTTAAACACAACCAATACTTATTTTGCTTCTGTTTAGATGCAAGATATGCAACACTTTGTCTTACACGGTCTCCAATGTAAAGCATTGCTCATTAATATTTTTAATCATCAATCCATAAGTATCATAAAAAAATTTATACATTGAGACAAATTGATCATCATCTTACATAATAATCTATGTTTTTATATACAGGTAAAAAAATATAGTAAACGTGAGTATATAAATAGTGTAAAAGTCAAAGTGTTTTCCCTAATGAAAAAGAAAAAAAACAAGTATTCTACTACAATTCTTTTGCAGAAAGTAAGTTGCAATTTATCCTTCTAAATATCTTGGTACCTATGTCACTAGTGTTATATAAAGAGCTAACACGTCGTATCTGAGAAACTCAAATCCTCAAATAACAGAATTATGTGCTGAATTGTTTCAGTGAGATCTCGGACAGCCAGTAGCACTTTAGATACCAGAACTGAAGAAGATGAGGTCGTGGGATTGGCATCTATCATTTGAGAGAGCTGGGTGCAATTTTGTTATCCCTGTACAGAGGATTTTTTATCGATTGGAAAATAGAAGTTACAGAATTCAAGTATAGTGAAAGCAAGGCTTGATCGCGAGTTGGGCATTAGATATCATCAGAACGCCAACATTATAGGCTCGGATGTGAATTCTTGCGACATCTAGACGCTGTGTGTGCTCTTCTATGTCTGGTCATGTTAGTGATCAAATTGTGATTTAACTGACCCTTGCTATCACATTTTTTCTTAAGAGTCACAGTCACAGACTCACAGCAGTGCGCAACATTGATGTAATTTTGTAACTTTATGTTATCAGTATATATAATTTTTTCAGCTTATTCATGATATGTGCAAAAAGAGCAACTGTTTAGGCATTTCAGGTATAAGGCTGAATATCTTTTAGCATAAATGTATTGGCAGGGGCTTACCTGGTCTACTTGTGCTGTATTATCTATGACGTTGATAAGTAGAGCATTATATTGTGAGTTCAACTTTCAATTTACATGGGGTGATCCTAAGTGCTTTCAGTCATCCGTGGTTGGAGATGGGCTAGGTTGCCATGGTGCTGGGTCGATCAACGTAGAGGTCGGGGTTGAGATTTAAATCCACCAGTTGGCATGGCCCGATCAACCTTGTGGGTGTATGGGGTGGGTTTGTGGTCTAGATTCTTAGTTGGGGAAGATTTTTGTGAAATTACAATGGCTATGAGCTCAACAAAATTTGAGATCCAGTTGTTTGATGGGAAAATTAATTTTATGGTGTTGGAGAGTACGGTAGAAGTTTTGTTGGTGCAACAAAATATATATGTGGCTTTAGATAAGGAGAAGCCATCAAACTTGGATGATGCTGGGAGGGCATCCACGAAGAAGAAAGCTATTAGTACAATTCGGTTGGCCATTGCTACGGAGATCAAGTATAATTTCTCGACGGAGACAGAGCCGAAGGCCTTGTTGGAGAAGCTACAAAGTATTTATACTTCCAAGTCGTTAACCAATCGATTATGTCTATGGTGGGAGTTATACCAGTTAGAGATGGAACGTAGTACAAATTTGCAAGACCACATTAACAGTTTTAACCAGTTGGTGTGCCAGTTGCAGAATGCATCTATACCCATTAAAAAGCCACAAGTCTGGTTACTGTTCTTAGGAACAGTGCTTTGACAATTTTACCCTCTGCTGTTCACAAAACCATATCCCTGCCCTCCCTTTGCCACGTTCTTTTTTTTTTTCTCTTGTTTTTCTTCTGAACCCTCCATCTTCATCCTCCTCAGACCTCAGTCCTCAGTCCTCCTCAACCTAGATAACTCCCCCTTCATTTTCAACCAACGCCTCCTACTCTCCCCTCCATTCTTACTTTCTCAATCTTCATTTTCTCTCTCCTCTTTTTGTTCTTTGCTCGGCTCCTTCCATGGCGCCGAGCACCAAAGATGTTCAGTTAACGTCTTCGCGCGTTACCGATGATGATGATGACTTCAATGGCGCGGACCTCGAAGAAGTTCGATTACTTGATGATTATGAAGAAATTAAAGTTGGTGATCATCGTAATACGAGACGAATTCAAGTTAGCGTTGGTGGTATGACCTGTTCAGCTTGTTCTAATTCCGTTGAGTCAGCTCTTCTTGCCGTTAATGGCGTCTTCAATGCTTCTGTTGCTTTGTTACAGAATAAAGCCGAAATCGTCTTTGATCCTCATTTGCTCAAGGTTTGTTTTTGTTTTTTTATAAAATTATATTGGATTTGAGTTCAGCTCTGAGTTGATTATTCTGATGTTGATTTTGGATCATGTGTTTTATTTTTTGAATTCTTTGGAATTTATGACTGAATTGTAGTTAGGTGATTAGTGTTGTAACTGGTAGGATTGTATTAGATGGTTATCGATTCGAGTTCGTGGAGTGTTAGTGATGATGTTGAATGGTGGTATTGTTGATTAATGATGAGAGTATATAAGTGGAGTTAAAGAATCTGGATTTAGTGATTTAGGTTTAATGATTAGGTGATTGTTTTCTTGCTATATTCAACTGGAAGCTGTAGCTGGTTGCATTAAGGTGTGTTTGGTTGCGAGGAAAGTGAAAACTTTTTTCCATACTTTCCTTTGTTTTGTTTGGGTCCGATTTTACAGGTAATTACGCTGACATCTTATCTATGCATCTCGTTTCATCATTTTAGATTTTTGCTTGTCTGCATGTACGTGCTTAATCAAACAATCAATCTGTTAGTAGAGGATTGTTAGATGAGCTTGGAAATCTATTTGCTTCAATTTTGGTATCGGGGTCTGTATATCTATTGTCATGTATAGATATTATGTTTGAAAATTGTACATAATCGCATACCTGTTGAGGTTATCTTAATAAAGGTATGGGATTTGGCTCCAATTTGACCATATTTTTCTCAGATTTGGTGATCGGATGTGTTTCAGTAGCTCAAGTTAGATAGTTTTGGATTAGGGTCATCTAATTTTAATGTCAATTAGTTGATGGACAATTTAGCTGCGTAGAAACAATGTTGTGCTCATATCAAAGGGGTTAAATTTGTTCGAATTGGGGATTGGGGATGAATATTAACACTGGAAAATTCCCATTAGGGTAGTTATTGTGCCTTCAGTCCCCCTTCCCCCCCCCCCAAAATTCGAAATAAGTAAGATATGCTTTAGTTAATCATACATCTAACTTTCTTTGTGTTCTTGAATGGATTTCTTTTAATTTGTAATGTTCCCTTTTCTGATTGGGACAGAGTGAGATGAGCCTAATCAAACACTGAAGGTGGATTCCATGGGGTGGTCATAAATCCTCAACAAGGTATACTTGCGTTTCTATTTCTTGATAGTGATGATTTTGTGTTAAGTCTGATTTTAGGCTTCTTCTTTTGCGCAAGACTTGCCTAATTTTGATTCTTTTCTTTTTCATGTACTGATTGTTTCTACTGAAATTTTTTGACATTCCATCTTTGTTTTATTTTGTTACATTTGGAAATCCAAGAGCCTTGTTTAGTCTAAAATTTCAGCAACTTTGTTAAACCATCTGCTTCTTTGGGTTCGCTTCTGGGTATATGATTAGCAATATTAGTCATTAAGGTCTTAGTTTTGTCAAAATCAATCTAAGTTTATTTAATTTATGTTTTTACTCGGTATTATTGTAAACTGTGAATCTGATATTCTTCATGGTATCTCTATTACTTGTTGAATATTGATGGCTGAACTCATGTCTCATAAAAAAATAGGGTGAGCTAATGTGATATATTTTAGTACTATGACATTATCAAAAATTCGTTTGTGTTAAGTCTTCTCTTATTAGATCCAAGTAGTAAACAAGCGTATGGATTCATATGACCTGAAATAAGTACGTGTTAATAATAATAGATCTACCCAAGCACAGTTTTTTGGAACTTGATATTCGTGGACCTCAATAATTATCTCCTGAAAAAACCAGATTAATTCTTGAAAGTTGTTATTTTTTAATAGCTTAACTCCTTGGATATTCACATAATTTGGTGGCTGAAATTTCGGTACTTAGTTAAATTCTTTAGTTTAATTTAAAGCAACAATATAGTTCTGCAACAACATTTGAGGGATCTGAACTCTACACGTTCTTTGGGCTAGGTAAGATTTGGGATATAGGAATCGACATCCTATTACAAGCTATATTTGTTTCACGGAGCTAGATTGCTCATCTTACCAGATCATGCAGCATCTTTCCAGTTAGTTCGTTGCAACAAACTTAGAAAGATCTATTGCAGTCTTCAGACATGTAGGGTTTATGGGTGCTACTTTCTTGTTGTAAACTTGGTATTAGGTCATACTTTGGTGGTAAACTTTACCTTTCTGTTAAGTTTTTCCCTTTCATTAAAATAACTGCTTGTGTGCTGATTAAATTTCGATGAAGCACCGAGAAAGATCAAGTGATGCTGATGATTTGGGTTGTGTGCGGAAGCAGAATAGTTTATGATGGTGAGTTTGATGAGAGTAGTGCAATAAGGAATAGGGATTTTGCTGGCGTAGTGGCATTGCATCTTATCCGAGTAACAAGCTCACTGAGTGTTTTTTATGTGAAACAATTTAACTAGTTCATTATATGTGAACCCTTAGAGAACTTAAATGTTCTTTATTCTAATTAAATTAGTTTTCTTCTGTTTCTTCTGTTTCTTTGGTCTATAAGTCTTAGCTTGATGTGTTTGATTATTCTTGCCGCTTCTTTTATCATGGCTTTCCAAGTTCCCACCCTTGTCGTGGAATCAAGGTAAGAATGAAAGCTCTTTAACTGCTATTAGGTGAAAAAACCCTTGCTTTCTCCTTTTGGCTCTCCTACTTTTTTTTTAGCTTCCCTTATGCTCTGGGTGTTATCAATTTTAAGCGTAAGTGTTGCTTTTTTCTATGGGTCATTCTTTGGGGTTCGGGGGACCTTCTTTGGTGGGCTTCTTTGTGCACTTTCAGTGGTTGGGTTGCTGCCTGCTTTGGGGTGGCTATTTTGTGGGCTGTTGCATGTTTTGGTGCTGGTGGTGGGCTGAACTGTAGTGGGGTTATGCTGCTGTTGGTCTGCTGCTTCGGTTAACTCTTGCTTTGGTGCATTAACTGGTTGTTGCGCTGTGGTGTTGCTATGGTTGGGGGCGTGGGAACTGTCCAGACCTGATCAACATGAATTGATGCCATCTTGCAGTCGCTGGTCAAATTGTAGAATGTCTTCACCCATTTCTTTGCCCCGAAATAAACCTCTGTATCTACAAGTCTTTGAGAGACTACAAGCCTTTTAGCTTTAATGTGTTAAGATTTCTTATGGAAATTTACAAGGTTTAGGCGACAAAATTAGTGATATTTCTCATTTTTCTAAGTTTGGGCTAGGGTAGATGATATATCAATCTCCATAATTTATTCTGATCCATTGTTAGGTTCCTTCAGTGCATATTGTTGTGATTTCATTTCTCTATGTTTCTTTAATTTTTGTGGAGTTTATTGGGTTTTTAATTTCAATTCGTCTGAAATTGTATCACTATTTTCGATTTGCTCTTCAATTACTCTATTTGGTGGTTTCGATTCTTTATCACTCTTTGATTTCAGTTTATTTTGGCTCTTTCATTATCATTCTTCACCCATAATAAAGAGAAAAGTAAGAAAGCAGGCTAATGGAGAAAGAAGAAGGTGATGCAGGTTCTTCCTCCAAAATGGAGGAGCTAGAGAAATCAAGGAGCCAGAGGAGGAAGAAAGCAACCAAGGACATGTGTGCCTTCTGAGAATTCTTACCTTTTCTGTGTTAATACTTTATAATTGGGTGTTAATTGATGGTGGCTTCTCTCTGTTCATGAAGCTTCGAACAGTCAGAGCAGTCCATGTTCATGCGCCAGCAGCAACATCAGCAACTTACATAACAGATGTCCATGTTAAGGCAGGCCCCACAAGCTGCTGCGACCGCCCGTCTTAATTTTTGCAGCAACGCAGATTGCATCAGCTGCAGCAGCAACATGAGATTTTGATGAGGTCTAAATTGCAACAACGGCCCCCCCACAAAAAAAAAGACTTGCCTCTTAAGTCACCTGTGAAACCAGGTTTCGAACCTGGGATTTGTGCCGGTCATCTCACACATTATATGTACCGGCAGCGCAAGCATCGAGGTCGACTTGGTTTATGATTGAATTCATTGTGCGCATATGCTTTTTGACTTATTTGGTTTGTAAATTTATTGTCTTTTTAAATGCAGGATAAGGAGTATTTTGCTCCAAATGCTCGAAAGAAATGGTGTGTTTCTATGTATGGAAGTGGTAGACAGACAATTGGAGTGTTTCCTCAGGCAAGCTACTACATTCCATGTGAATTCATTATTTTTCTGTTGGATATAAACATTTTTGCTTTCTTCAACCTTTTACCTACTTTCTTGACAAATGTTCTTTCCTTTCCCTCTTTTAATTACGAGTTTCCCATATGTGGAGCATTGTCCTGCATTGTTAGTCGTAGTGTTACTAGCTTTGAAGTGTATTTACTTTTCTTTGATATGCAAGCACCACAAAATCTTATATCTCAACTTCGTACACCACTATTTTGGTAACGAGATTCCCACCATTTATATAGTTTGGGGTGGGGTTTATGATGAACTTCGAATAAATGCCACTGATTGGTGTATGTTTTAGAATTTCAACGTCGTCTTGTGTTTTTTTCCAGGTGTCTAAACTAACCAACACTAGGGTGATATGGTGCTCAATTTGTAAACTAGGTTTGACACCCTTACGATCTTTGTAGAACAAAATTATATAATAAAAATTACGCATTTTTAAAGTGAGCGAAATGGAGCCTATGAAGTGCTCAGTTGTGAATTCAGGCCTGGCTTTGTAAGGTTTGTGAGGGTCCTAACCTTTTTGGGGTTGGATCAAATGAAGCTAGAGCTGAGCTACGCTTTGACCCAACCAAGGCCAAAAGACCAGGTTAGCCAGTGACTCTAATTGAGGGAAAAATGAGATGCCTGTGTAAGGGAAAGGAACAAATACATTGGAAACCTCAACAACCTTAATAGTGTTAGAATTTTGCACCAAAAAACGGCTACATAGCACAAAGATATTGCAAACTTCTAGAAGCCGTGGTGATTCGTATAATCCTCATGGCTTCATGTGCTTGTGTTTATTGATGTTTATAGTGACATACCCAATACTCCATAGAGCTCAAATATATATGCCTTACCCTTACCCCTAATCCCTATTATAGAGAGTCAGTTTCCTGTGTATCTTTAAGTCTTCAACAGGTAGCAAGATCTCTAAAACTTCACATGATATACATAGCAATTCTAGCATAATGGAGAATTCTTAAGTTAATTGCGGAATTCTAAAGTTAATTTATTGGCTAGAATTCTGCAGTTCTCTATAGTTTATAATTTTAGACCACTTTAACTTTTATGAGGTTTTATTCTTGTGCCATCTTTTGCTCGATCTTTTTATTCTTGAGGTTAATATAGGATGGTAACCCCAAATTTGGGATTAATTTGAAATAAATTAAACTCGGGATTTATGAGGAGACACCTCAAACCTGGAAGTTATGGTGTCAGTTTTTCCTTTATTTATAAAATACATTAGAGAGACTATTTCGGGTTTTTGAAGTTGGACGAATTGAGAATGCGAGATGAGCATCAACAGGGAGGGAAGACAAAAAATTGAAAGAAAGAAAAATAGGGTTCCTGATCTACTGGAAAGTTGGATTCCTACGCTAATTTTTTTTTTTTTGGTTTCAACAGTCATTTGGAAGTTATAACCAGCACTCGGAGGAGGTAGTTGCCAGGATTTTTGGTAGGCCAGATCTGGGATTAGCTTCTGTTGTGTAGAAAATCTGTCTAATTTTGTCCTTGACATGTACCCATCAAGTATAAGGTTGGTTATGCACACCAGTTCAGGGATTGGCCTGAAATGGAGAGTTTAGACACACCAGATCAAAGTGGTATGGACTGAGCAGCTGGTCGCACATACTGTATTAAAAGATAATGGATTCCTGAAAGTTGCATAACATGTCAAATATTATGTTACTTTCGTGATAATTCATGATTTGTTAAGACCGGAGATTGGAGCGTAAATTTCCAATGTGTACAGACTCCTCGTTCCTCACTGGAGTCCAGATTCTACCTATTCTTCCTGCTAAACTTGAATTACCTGCTTTGTGCTACTGGATTTACGGTCAATCCTATACATGTCCTTGTGAATTTACTTTGGCTACTTCACCGATTGACCTATATGAAGGTGTGATAGGAATTGCACAGTAAATCAGTTAGGAAGCTTGAGAGAAAAGGCAGATAAGTTAGTGTGAAAGGGGAATTAACACTATAAAAACATATGAGTTGAGAGATATAGAACTATCATAAAAAATAATGGAGTCATAGCAATAGTTAGCTTTGGGAGTCTGACCATGTCACTTGAATACTTGGCAATTTATCTTTTAATTTTTGTAATTTCTATTTTTCTTAAATGAGAATCATCTTTCGTTAATTTCTAATAGTTCATTAAATAGAATCAAAGAAATGACCACATCTTACTCATGGGAAATATACTATCTATTTCTTGAAGTGATGCAGGGTTTTCTTTTTAGTTATGATGCTTATATAATTTTTTTTGCCCTTCCTTTCATGCATTGAACATCTTACTAAATCTTGATGATTATCTACAAGACTACAATGCATATTCTTGTTTTGATTTTTGCTTATCCAATCTATATTTATTTCACTCCCATGGAGAATAGTGTGCCCAAAGTCCAAACAAATTGCTCAGTCAAAACATGTTCTGTTCTATAGATAGTCCTTGTATCTGCTTCTTCCTACAACAGACGGTGATACATTCTATAAGTTCTACAATGGAAAATTCAACATATAGATGAACATTGTACTTGAGAATTGACCTATGGCTCCTGCTGCAAGCTTACAAGTGAGGACCCTTGAGGTCAAACATAGTTTTGCAAGTAGTATTAGATGCTTCAATTGTCAAGCTGTGCTAGATACTTGAATCCAGACTTTCTTGTTTTAGCTCTCCTTCATTGTTGACTATCAGCTTCTTGATTCAGTTTTATTGACTTGGCTTTGTGCTCTAGATGTGCTTGGCTTTCTGATTCTTACCGTTTTGCACAATTTTAATCTTACATGTCTTTTCCGATCTGATTATTCCCTGGTGAAAAAACGTTTCCATTCATGTATTTTTTTGTTTGAGAATTGCTCAACTAATCATAAACTTCTAACCTGGTTAGGATCCTCATACTTGTGAAGGGGACAGCTATAAATACGTCCTTTCTTGTGCCCCTTTTTGCTGTACAGGCATTCGCAACTGTGTCATCTCATGGATGCAGTAAGCTCTTAAAACTTTGTAATTTTGTTCTTTGCGTTGCTATTTATTATTTTGAATGGTTTTAGGTTTTTCAGAATATTTGATTAGTTTTCTTGCTTAATATTTTTTACAGTTTAAGTTTAATTTTCATATTACAGGGGAGAATATGGTGCTTGGTCTACTTTCCTGGCCCTCCTTGTTTGCCTCTTCTTCTTTGTTCCAGGTTAGGGCTAAAAACAATGATTTCCGTAGTCTCTTCCTCATCCTTAAGAAAACTAGGGATATTTAAACTACTAATATTTTTCAATCTCATAATTAGGAGTGCTAATGAGCCATACTGGCTTGCAAACTATTCGAGCTTGGCTTTGTAAAAGCTTGTCAAAACTTTGCTGGATGAGGCTCGGCTTAGACAATCTTGAACGAGCCGATTAGAGCAACTCTAAGCTCTGCTCAAAAAGCTCGTGAACAAGCTGGTTTTTAATTGATTTCAAAGTATTTACATCAAATAATTGAAACATTGTTTATTTGTTTTAAGTGGAATATATATATAATATATATATAGTCCGGATCTGCTAAAAACCTATCTGTTGCTGAAAACTAAAAACTATCAGTCCTAACTTGAAAAAAAGGGTACACATAAGATTTAAAGGGGTATATATTGCGATTAAAGGGGTACGCGTGCTTCTAACATCAAAGTTGTGCTTCTAATTATCTAATATCAAAGTTGTTAGTATTTACAAAAATATCATTAATATGTATCCCATTTACTTGGTTTTCATAGTGAAAATTTTTTATATATATATATATATATATATATATATATATATATATATATATATATATATATATATATATATAGCAAGTGAGAAGGCCCCTTGTGGTGAGAAGTGAGAAGAACTTAGAGTTGTATCATTTCTTACTTAGAGTTATAGCACTTCTCACTTAGAGTCATATTAAACATAAAATCGAGTTTCAAAAAAAAAAAATTGTTTTTTTTTTGTTTTTTTTAAAATAGAGTTATATGACTTATATCACTTGTTTATTAGAGTTATATCTCTTCTAACTTCTCACACGAAGAAGCCTTTTCTATATATATATTTAGTGAGAGAGTGTGAGTCAGAGCGAGAGATAAGTACATGTGAGAAGGCTTTTTCGTGTGTAAAGTGAGAATTATTAAGTAAGAAAAAAGGATTTCACTGAATATTATTGTTTTAAGGTGAGATAATTCGCAGAAGAAATGTGAAAAGCTTTTATTCAAAAAAGGGGAGGAGATTTAATGGTATATATGTTTTCACTGTTGTTTTTGCAAAAGTAACATTAGCAGTATGGGAATTTTGAGACAAGCCAAATGGTTAATTGGTTATAGTTGCTAGAAAGTTTAACGAATCCATGTAATGGCCTTATTTCATGTGCAGTAGTTTGAATTGGTGTTAGACGTGATTTTTATCATGGCATTCTATAACGGGATTTCTCGAAACGTCAACTTCCAAATCCATTGTCGAACGGCCATTACGTAGCGCAACGGCCGAGTTTTAATTCCATTCAATGAATCTTACCTTTTAGGCTTTGGAAACTTTTGTGTATATACTAAATATATTATTTTTTATGCCATTTCTGTTTTTGCCTCTTCTAGAATTACTGATTATTATTTTTCTATCGTTATTTGCACTTCTATGGAAAATTAGTCATGATAGATACAAAATACTAGCCTTTTCTCTGTATGACTCATAACCAAACTTTTTACCTGATACAGTTTAGTTACAATTTTATGCACTGTAGCACATGGCAAATGGAGCAAGAGGTTACCTTGACTCATACTTCTGTGAGGAGCTAGATCCAGAGTGAAGCAGAACAAGTAGGTCTTGCAATGCAACATTTAAGTGCTCTTTTGCTAGAGCTTGGTCGCACCATATTGATGTTGCCAATCGGGCATTCTCCTGTACGTGTTCCTAGCCCTAAATAATTAGCTCATCTTACGAATTAATTGACAGAGTGTCCTATCCTCAATTTTCCTGATATGTTTTGCAAGCAGAGGTTGTTGTCCAGATTAAATGCTTTTTTAAATAGCTAGGTGTAGTTGGGTAGTAATAATTTATTTGTACTGACAGAAGATTGATTTGTTTTTCAAATGCTAGTAGTAAGCTTATATGTGTTTTGGTACTATGCTTGTAAAGAATTCCTCAGGTGGGACTGTTTGTTTCATCTCTAGGTAGTCGAGTTTTAGCTGCCCTCTGGTTTTATTCTATGGACAATGCTCTACAGTTTGATGGTTTATCATTCTACCTATGTGAATTGTTTGGATCCATCTTCTTAGCGTTGCCTGGATATTTATCATCTGGCAGGACTGTTTGTATATTTTAGCTTATGCATGGAAACTGTCTTTTTTATTCTAAATTTGTAGCCTTTCCCCCATCAAACCATCCCTCTCTTCAACACTCTTGCAGTTTCTGCACCAAATACAGGGAGTTCAGTTCCTGTTGGGATAACTGGAACTGCTCCCAAGAATATTAACATTCACATACATGCTGGTAAGGAGAATCCTATATTTTTAAAGGCTACATATCGGGTTTTAGTCTGCTGTAGTACTTATTGTTGTTGGTAATACGAGATTGCATTTAACTCGTGATCAGGGACATCACTTGCTCCCATTTCTCTGCAACAGGTGCAAGAGAGAGAGAGAGAGAGAGAGAGGGAGAGAGAGAGGGAGAGAGAGAGGGAGGGAGGGAGAGAGAGATGGGGGGGGGAGAGGGAGAGTGAGAGGGAGAGTGAGGGAGGGAGAGATGGAGAGAGAGAGAGCGAACGAGAGAGAGCGAGAGAGAGGGGGAGAGGGAGGGAGGGAGCGAGAGCGCGAAAGCGAGAGTGAGAGAGAGGGAGAGGGAGAGGGAGATGGAGAGGGAGGGAGCGAGAGCGCGAGAGAGAGATAGAGAGCGAGAGGGAGGGAGGGAGGGATAGGGAGAGAGGAAGAGGGCGAGAGAGCGAGAGCGAGAGGGAGAGAGAGAGAGGGAGAGGGAGAGGGAGATAAAGAGAGAGAGTTAGGGCGTTGGAGGAGCATGTTTACATCCATTGTATTATATGATACACTTCCGCCGTTCTTTTGAGGATGATAGAGAGCGAGTTTGAGACAATTTCCACAAAATGGAAGCATTTTAACTTAATAAAAATGAGGGAGTAAGCCCTTGGAGGAGAATATTTTATTCACTTGCATTTTTTTTTTTTTGGAAAAAAATGATGGTAATATGAGGGAAGGGGAGAATATGTGAGAATAAGAATATTAAGATGAGAAAGAAAGAGTCGAGTTGGGAGAGAAGGGTAGAGTTGTTTGGCCTTGTATCTTATTAAAGAAATATGAATAATAGAAAAATACACGAATAATTACAATTGGAGAGAGAAAGAGAGATGGTCAGGTAAAGGGGGAGAATGATGGATGTGTGAGCACGAGAAACAAGGATAGTAAGAGAGACATAGATTTATACTTCATTATAGAGAAATATTTTTGTCGGGGAGCTCTTTGATTAGATTACGGGCTGTATGGTTAATCTTTTTTAGTGATTACTTGAACTTTATTTTATTGTGGTTGTTTCTAATTTTCTGTTTGTGTGACAATTTTTCTTTTCGATTTAAAGTGTATTCAGGGAGGCGTAAAAGCTGCTATACTACTGCCCAAGAGTCATAATGGATGGCTTACCTAATAAGTTTGCCTTTTTCTTTTGTGAATTACTCATGTGAATTACTTGAGTCACCTGTTTATTAATTGTTCTTATGTAGTGTTCTTGGAAGCTGTTCTTACTGGTATGTAATTCGAATTATTAGTCGATTATATATATATAAAATTGGCAAATTTGTTAGAGACATCTTTTTCTGGAAAACTACCATATATAGGGACATTACCTTTTAAAACAAAAATGTTATATTGTAAATTTATTTCGATTCATATTTTAGTACAAATGAGGACAATGAGGCAACAAAATAGACATTCAATTTCTTTGTTGTAATAGCTTCATGTTCAATTTCTTAGTCATAAATAATTTTACATGAATATCTTAATTGTAATGCTTTAGGGTACTACAAAAATCTCGATTAAATAGGAGAAACTTTTTAAAATTAGTGAAACTATAAAAGATGATGAAGAGAAAAAAAAAATGGGAGGAAAGAGTTTGAGCAAGACTGAATAGGACTTTTCAAATTTAATAAGACCATCAAAGATTAATGATAAGGAGAGAGAGAGAGAGATACAAAGGCTAAAGGAAGGAGAAGGTAATTCGTAGGTTGAAATATGATCTATTCTAAACGCAGTGCACATCAAAAAAATTTAACCTTGACAAAGTTTCATTATAGCATAGAGGCGTCAACAAATTTTCTTGTGAGATTAGCTTGCCTTTAGCTGAGGAGATTAATCTCGTTAATCTTGGAGGAGAATCTGTAATAGATACGAAAATGACCCGTATTGTGAAAAAGTGCCTGGAGAAGAACCTTGTCTAGCTCACCTTCACAACCCCTACAAATAAAGTAAACATGAAGGTAATAAATAATTAAGAAACATCATAATTTTCTTTTCTTTAATCTATTAAAAGCAAGATTGCTCGGAAATCCTTGTGAATAGTGTCCTGAGTCTATTTTCCTTGAGAAAAACAAAATGGTTTCCAGATAATTTTGTGATTGTAGTGTAACATATAGAGTAAGATGAATTAGGTATCTCCTGAAGTAGCTCCATGTTGCAAACTATGTTTCTAGACATTATACTTTTTGTAAGTGTTATCCTGTGAGGAAACTCCAAGATTTTGGAGAAAGTTTGTTATGGTTGTGAGCTTTAGGTGGGATCTTGAACCTTTGTCTATTCTTAGCTAGCTGTATTTTTTTCGTTTGCTGTTTTTAACTTGTAATTCTACTATTTTGGTTAGTCTAACTCCAAGATTACATTATCAAGATATTTTCGCCACGATAGTAACTATTAATCTCATTAATTAAAATTTGCTCTCTTGTTGCACATCAGGATGTTCATGTCCTACCCACTGATGCTGCTGATGAGCCAAACAATTAAGGTGCTGCATCACCCAGCCAATTGGTCGTTCTGCTTGCTATTTTGCTCTGCAACCCAATGCTCACTGTTAACAATATGTCCCCTAAAGTTAATCACTGCCTAATATAAACTAATCTATTTTGCTACTAGGCATGATTTAATGATTGTAATAGATATGGTAAATTAGAGAAGGCACAAAATCTTAGGCAAATTTTGTAACCCACAAACACTTTGCACTAACAAAGCATATATATAATATAATGTAATAGCCTTATTATCTTACCTACACGTTCATATACTTTGAAATGTCTTAAATTAATTTCATTATATTTGCATAGAGCTATTCATAATAATTTTCGCTTTCTTGGGGGGGGAGGGCCACTTTCATCCTGAATACATATAAAAAAATAGTAAAAGAAGTTCTTTGTTAGTGCTAAAAACTAAAAGAAACAACTAATTACTCTAATTAAGCCATAAAATAGTAAGAGAAGTATAATGTAGAATACAAGTATGAAAAATAATCTAAAACGACTATAATTACGCACAAGTTTTTACCCTTTGAGTGACATAAATATCACTAACCAACAATTTTAGTGAATTATGTTGGATGAGGAATTTATTTCTATTTGTGAGAATTCTTACGCTTTATGTAGTGAATGAACTTTTGGTGTTCTAATCTGAGTTGTGAAAGTTTCGTAGTTTTTTGAGCGAGTCATCGATTAGTGGTTATTAATAGTGTAAATTGTTAATGGTTTATATAGAAAAGCATAGGCATAGTTTTGGAAGAAAACTTAAAAGATTAGCTGATTTTTAGAGTGTAATTGAGAATGAGATAAAAAAACACTTTTATATAGATTTTTAAAAATTCAAAATGAAAAGGAACATCCCAAAAACACTCTCGTGAGTGGCCATGTCAAGCTAATCAGGCTGCTCATGCTCTCCCCATGGAATATGACGCTGTTCAAAGTATTCAAGCTAATCCAAAGATGAAAATTGTCGCTAAGGCTATAGAATATCACCCTGATGCAAACGAACTTACTGCACATCAGGCTGCTCATGCCCTCCCCCACTGGTGCTGCTAATGAGCCACAAAACTAAGGTTGAGGAGGAACCATACCAATATACCATGGGCCCTTTTGCTTGTTAATTTGCTCTGCAACCTAATACTCTCGGTTAGCAATGTGTCCCCTTAAGTTAATCACTGCCTCATATAAACTATTCTCTTTTGCTGCCAGGCATGATCAAATGCTTGTAATAGATATAGTGATGGGACAACAGTTTAGAGAAGGCACAAGACCTTGGGCATGTTTTGTAACCCACAAACTATTTGCATTAATATATCATAAGTGTAATACTCCCTCCGTTTCATTTTAATCTAAACACTTTCCTTTTTGGTGTGTTTCTTTTTAATCTACACACTGTTGCTTTTTCTATTTTAGGTAACATGTCACATTTACTTTCTCCTCTTTTTCCACCCATGTCATCCACTTTTTAATATTTTAACCCACTTTTTACTTTCCCTCTCTCACTTTTCAGTTTCTCTTTCCACCTTTTTAGTTTCTCTCTCATACTTTTGTACTTCCTCCTTGGTTCTCCCCCAAAGTGAAGTGAGTAAATTAAAATGAAACGGAGGGAGTATAATCTAATAGCCTTATTATCTTACCTACACTTTCATATAGTTTGGAATGTCTTAAATTCATTTAACTGATATTTTCATAGAGCTATTTATAATAATTTTCGCTTTCTTGGGGGGCCGTGCGCGATAGCGCGCTGTCCAACAACTAGTATGAGAAAATATCCGATCGATCAACAGGCTTTCTTGTTATTGGCTTCTTTACCGAAGTCTTATAGACCCATTGTGCAGATTTTGTTAGTAGGAAGGGAGAAGATAATGCTAGATGAAGCAATAACAATTGTGAGAGAAAACGAGAGGATGATGTCTCAAATAGATGGCGGTGTCTCTTATGGTAATTAGGCACTAGACACAGAGAGTTCCGAGAGAGGGAGGAATAAGTCCAGGAGAGATGACCAACAAAGCATATCAAAATCTTGGCCGAGAAATATTGAGTGCTATTATTGTCATGAGAAGGGTCATCTGAAGTATGACTGCCCAAAAATGAAAGAAGATTTGAAGAACTTGAAGTAGTTGCAGGGGAAGTTGGGCAAGGTGAAGGTAGATGATGGAAGTGACTCCTCAAATGTGGTATGTGGTGATTATGATAATGATTTGTCGTTGACTGAAAACGTGAAGGAGGACGTGAGTCATGAGAAGTGGGTGATAGACTCGGCCGCCTCAATTTATGCGTGTCGAGACTCGGCAATGTTTGATACATTGCAAAAAGAAGGTGATTTTGGGTACATCAACATGGGAGAAGACCTCAAGGTTGAAGGTATGGGTAGCATGCGGTTGAGGTTTCATGGTGGTGTAGTTAGAAGCTTCCAAAATGTGAGGTTTGTGCGTAATGCACGTGCCAACTTAATCTCATTGGGTGAGATGACAAAATACGGGCATAGGTACGTAGGTAGTGGAAGATGGTGTAAGGTGTACCAAGGTAATCGATTGGTGTTACTAGGGAGGAAGACGGACAACAACATTTGCTATGTAGATTGTCACGCGAATCGAGGTCACAAAATTGAAATCGGAAATAAGTCCAAGAAGACAGTCCAATTTTGTGATAATGTGAAGGTATTTGGTGTAACGCCCCGACCTCGAAATATCATATTTAAGTTAATTAATTAATCCATCATTACCAGCGGAACTTAGATGGTCGGCGCGCTATTGTCGTATTTTTCTATTTTGGAAAATACAAGGCAAACATTCTTTCATGAAACTAAGCATGTTATAATCATTGAAACTCATAAGCAACTAAAATACATTGTTATAATTAACTAAGCATAGATAAGTACATAGTTATAGTTAAACTAATCTTAATGTTCTAGTGATCATAAGTTAGACTACACAACCAACATAGTTATCATAATTATAAGGGTGTTTTGTCAGAAAGAACCTAATAAAACACACGTTTTGTAGGGAAGGACCTATTAATTTTTTTTTGTCTAAAAAGACCTATTAAAATACTTCCAATTGTTAATAACAACCATATTATGAATTTCAAGCCAAAACACCAAATTCCGGCGTTCGACGTTTGGGAGGAAAGTTTTGTGCGAATTGAATATTTTTGGGGGAGACCAGTTAAAATAGGAAAATTGAAAGAGTCAATTGGAGTTAAAAAAAAGCCAACGCCAGAATTTGGTGTTTTGGCCAGAAATTCATAAAATGGTTGTTATTAACAACCGGAAGTATTTTATATAGGTCTTTTTAGACAATTTTTTTTTATTAGGTCATTCTCTACAAACTTGTGTTTTATTAGGTACTTTCTGACAAAAAACCTAATTATAATGTAGTTGGCCATACTTACTTCTACGCCATCCCATCACCTTCAACAATACCTAAAACCAAAAGCAACATTGTGAGCCGAAGCTTGGTATCATACTAACCTAACAATGTAAATTCATTTTTAATTCATTTTATTTGCAAGCAGGGAGAAGAGAATATAGTAAAACATATTACAATAGCGAAATGAACAATCATAAGTGGCATATTGATACTTCATAAGTTCCCATTATCTTTTCATCTTTTAACATAACTAGGAGTATAGACTTGCCGGACGTCTCCCACCTTGCGATGATCCTCAAGGAGCTCTCTCCCTTGTTGGATACACTGCTCGCACCAAAATAGAGTATGAACTTGCGGTACCCCTCAAGAAGCACTCTCCCTTGTTAGTTGTACGACGGGTGCGCAGGTACGTGCACGACCATAAAGTAGATAGTAAGCTTAGCGTAATATTATACTGCAAGAACCTCTTTCACTTTCATTTATCGTTCATCGGCATAAGCCTTTAGAACTTTCATGAATCATACTTGAGCATCAATAACTCATAAGCTGATAATATATGTATCACATATGAAACTCATTTGTAAACAATTTAAGTATCCCATGATCCATATAAAGAATCATTTCACACAAATCATTATGATAATCATAAATCAAAAACACATTTCCAATGGGACCGTGGGTGTTAGCAGTAGATGTTACCTCGATTCCTGCTTCAAAACCTTGAAAGCCGGGTGGAGGCTTGTAATATCCCTTCCTTTAATCTAACCAAGAATTTAAATAACGAAAGTATAAATATTTATTTACTTTAGTACTTAAGTAGACTTTTAGTTATTATTTATTAGTTATAAATCGAAAACAAGTAATCTTATTAGTAACAATTAAGAAAATGTTAGTAAGTTAGTATCTTAGTACAAAGTCATAGAATGTCCAAGTCCTTGTCCATGGTGTCATTATCCTCGGAAATAGTCATAATGTACATAAGTCAATCTCGGTCAAAAAGGAATGTCATAAGTCAATGTATTTTAGTTACATGTTATTATCAATTTCATAATTTATCATTTAAAGTTATCACTTATGAATTATGACTTGGCGATTTACCAATTAAGTTAATAAAAGTGAAATAGTAACAACTTAATTATTTTCTTTTTATAATTACTAACCATTTTATAATTTCATCTCATAATATTATAATAAAGAATAAGTAATAACATAATATTAAATAGTTAGTAATTAGAAGTTAAAAGTCATGTTAGCATGATTTAGTATTAAAATTAATGGTTAGTAGTTAGTATGAGTTAGTCATTAGTTAGTTAGAATAAGTTCTTCACATTAGTCCATGATTATTATCAAACTTAGTTAGTATGTTTCTCATATTTTCAATTTACATTCAAGTAATATAGTAATTGATCAATACATGGTAATTATGAATCAATGAAAGCAATGTTATTCATTTGAACATTATAAGTTGCACTTAAATTATAAGTTTATAATAATCTATGTAACATTGTAATTGGACTTAGATTAATTCAATGGATATGGTGAAACTCAAACACATTATTTACTAATAATTCCCATGAACATAGGTTTATAGCTTGATTAATGTACTAATTAGCAATGCAAAATCCAGTAATTGAGTAATTACTTCAACTATAATCTACTTAGCTAAGTTCATTTTAATTATTTAACTGAGTTAATCCATAAACTAATTGAGAGGAAGTATGTAAACATACCTCTAAATGAAGAACAACGTAGAAGAGGAGTAAGAGGAGGGAGATGGTTGAAGCTGGGCCGGCAGGTGGCAGTGGTGCGGCGTGGTGCTAGTGTTAGATATACAGTAATAACAAACGAAATAAAAACTACATAAACTAGACTAGGACGAGAATTTCTCTGTCCTTAGGATAATATTAGCCCCACTATTATGCTGATGGGATTAACTGCTAATTTACCCCCAGGATTCCCTAATCTATGAATGAATTTACAGCAGATCATCCATCCTCCATGAACATGGTTGAGAGGTTTCTTTGTTGAGAGAATACGTTGTTTGAGAGAATGACAGAAGAAGGAAAAAACTGACTGAATAATAATCTGCCAAAAAGGTGTATATATAATGGGATTAAATCAAATGGCAGGTATTGAAAACTGTCATCCCATTAATCCGGAATTAAAGAATAATTTAAATAAATAAAAAATAATTTTGACAGAAAATTAAATACTAATAAAACGTTAAGTGCTAGTCTTTGATTATTAATATAAGTATATTAATAACCCAAATGCAAGCACATCCAAGCCCAAAGCTCCACTTGGCCCAAGTAGTTAGTCCTTTGTCCAATTTAATATAACAAGCACAAGAGTTAATATAAAGACATCAACAACAACCTATTCCTTCCATGTGGGACAAAGATCCACACTCAAACTTTCCATCTCTCTAAATACATATTGAAGACTATATTTCAACAGCTAGTATGGTGGCGGCGGTGCTTGACCGTGGTGGTGAGAGGGGAGCAAGGGCGTTACACAACAGGGGAGGAAAAAAGGAGCACGAAAGGAGAGAGAGTAGGGAGAGGAGGAAGATATAGTGGCGAGGGAGAACGACATGGCAACAGGGGGCACGGTGGCGGTGGCGAGCTGGCTGGCGAGGAGCAGGCCGCAGGGGAAAAGGAAAGTGACGTGAGGGAGAAGAGAAGAGAAAGGAGAATGTTTTAGAAAATCCGACAAAATGAAGTGAATTTCTTGGACACAAGTGCTATTTATAAACCAAAGGTCTTGGAACATGGATTATAATAATCCAAAACTAGCAACTTGTGTTGTTAATAATAAATCTAATTTGGTAGTTTGTCATGGCATGTGAGGAGATGAGAGAAATTATTGTTTATGCTTTCATGTCATTTCTTTTTCTTTAGCTCTAATATTCTAATCATCCACTTATTGTTTGTTTGTACACGCCTCTTAATTTATTTTAGTAATTCATACTGTTCGATGAGAATGTGAGATTATATTTTATTACTAAATTTCAAGTCATCATCATCATCATCTTATTATTATTATTATTATTATTATTATTATTATTATTATTATTATTATTATTATTATTATTATTATTATTATTATTATTATTATTATTATTATTATTATTATTATTATTATTATTATTATTATTATTATTACGATTATTATAATTATTATTACTATTATTATTATTATTATTACTATTATTATTACTATTGTTATTATTACTATTATTATTATTATTATTATTATTATTATTACTATTATTATTATTATTATTATTATTATTTCTTAATTCTAATAACTAAGTTTAATAATTATTTTTAACTATTAATTATAGTTATTATTTAATTAATTGAATCTTAAATTTGCGGGATATTACATTTTGTGATTTGGATCGTAGGGGAATTTTGGGTTAGTCTCCTCAAATCTCAAATAAGTTGTAATAATTATTAATTTGTTGTGAAAAAGTAAGAAAAAAAATAAAAAAAAAGCGAAAAGTGACCGTAAGACTTGGAGCCTTGGCCTTCAAGGTGATTAGGTGAGCCTTGGCCACCAAGGCCTTTATGCCTATTTAAAGGGCATGTAGCTATGAGTTGGAGTGCGGGAAAAGAAGAAGAAGAGGAAAAACAAGAAGGTGTAACCGTGTAAATGCAATTCTAGAGAAGGTTAGAGTGCACAAAAACACAAACGTGAGAAGGAGTAATCGGTGTGAGGATGTTTAGGATTAATTAGTAGAAGTATCATTGTGAAGGGTACTAAGTAGCACTTTGTCCTAAATACATATTATTTAATTTAATATTGTAGTTGTAGTTATCTTTGTACTCTCAAAAATATTATAGTAAATTTTTCATCCTTGGAGATCGGGATCGTGGTTTTTCCCTAGTTTAAGAGGGTTTTCCATGTAAAAATATTATTGTGTTATTTGTTTGCCATTTTAAACTATATTTTTCTTCCCGATATGTTGAGTATTTGTCGTTTATTTCCCAACAATATGGATAATGTTTAAAGTCAAAAAAATATTGAAAAAATGAAGTATATATTGACATTTTATTTGTAACCATTAGATATGTTTTGAGTAATAATCGAGTTAATTATGAACTAACAATTATCACAAAACTTAAATCCGGTAACATACATATATACCAAATAAATTATACTTGCTCTGTATTTTATTACTTGTATCGTTTTCTATTTTTGGTAATTCTCTATTATTTGCATCATATTCCATTTTTGGCAATATATTCTCTTTACTCTCTCCTAGCACATGGGGTTCCTTTTTTTATCTCTCTCTCCTCACCTTGGTCCTTGTAAAAAAGAAAACGATGCAAGTAATAAAAAATGAAGAAAATATTATAACATGAACAATAGGAAGTACAGATTGGATCACACACGACACATTCGAATAATGGATCATAACTTTAATTTTCCGCTTATGTGTAATTTTTCAATTATGGCACCCAATCAAGACTATTTGGATATAATCAAGGAAAAATGGTTCACAGTAATTCCAACTACCAACAGTTTACTTGTAATAATTCCAACTATGGGTTATTTTTGAATAATAACATACGTTAAGGAGTTGTTGTTTTGGTGCATATGTTCTTAATTGTAAATATAAAAAGTTACAACTTTTATCATAAACCGAGTGTATCGTGAGTAGGGTTGCTTATCGCACGAGCCGAGCTTGAACGGTACTGGGCTCAGTTCGGCTCTTTTATCTTTTATCTCTGCTCGGCTCATTTATCTTTTAGCTCGGCTCGACTCGTGCTCGATTTAATTAAGACAAATTAAAAATAAAAACCAACATAAAATTAAACCAAACAAAAAAAATCATATTCGACATTAAAAAAATTGTTGATATTACTTTTAGAATTATAGACTAAATTCAAAAAGTAACATGAATAAACATATTTTATTTCATTTATACATGTTAACCAAATGAATTACTTACAAATATACATAAAAAATTGACAAACTAGATATAAGAGAATACAAAAGAAAATACATGAATTATTCAATGTAAAAAATTGTATAAAAGGATACACATAATAACTTTTTTGAAGTGTTAGCCTGTAATCACTTTTTAAAATGCTTTAAGTTATAGTAATTTTTTAAAATAAAATAATAATCGAGCTTGTTCATGAGCAATTCGAGTCGAGCTTGGCCTAGTTGGGCTTTGCTCGTTAAGGTCTCGAGTCGAGCCCGAATCAAGCCGAGCTACCACGAGTCGAGCTTTGACCGAGCAGAGCCAATTTTTTTTTGCAAATAGGCCTAACTCATTATCACCCCTAATCGTGAGTATTCTACATAAAACTATTCAAAGATATATTTTGCTCTTTGCTCATTTGAAAAACCATAAGTGAGCAACAATTGCAGAATGGTGAAAAATCCAAATGAGCAAAAACAGCCAAAAAAAAAAGTAGAAGAGAATGTTCTCTTGGTGCTCTTCATCACCATTAACAATCTTTCATTCTCTAAACAAAAAAGCTGATGACCAACCATACTACTAACCAAAGAAGAAAAAAAATAGTTCACTCTTTAACAAAAAGAAAATGAAAAAGAAGATTGTTTTGTAAAATAGGAAAGTACACCTAGTACTAGAAGACTATTCTCTAAACACATTAAAAAAAAATAGTTCTTACTCTAAGTGAAAAAGAGGGATATGTTGAATCTTGGGCCAATCCCTACCGTTTGGCGCTCGACATGTTTCTCTCAAACCCCGACATTGATAGATTATGAGTTCATTCAGGGAAGTGAGGTTGCGGAAGTTGTCTGGTAGAAATGTCAGTTTAGGACAATGAGCCAATACCAATTTCTCAAGAGAAGATAAGCAACCTAAACATTCTGGCAATTCCTTCAATTCGCTAATGAAAGAGAGACTCAAATTTCGGAGCTTTTGCAAGTGTCGAATCCCACTTGGAAGACTCACTAATTTATCAAGAAATTCTAATGTCAATGATAGGAGATTGTGTTTGAACGCTTTCCATGGCATAGTATCTTCATCATCTTCTTCAACTGTTGATAATTCAACCTCTTCCTCTTTCTCTTCATCTTCTTCTCGTCGTTGTCGATTCATTGACAGATCAAGCTGTTCACACATGCTGAGTGCTAAATATTCCACCATAGTAAGATGTTCAAGTCCTTTAGAGAAGGATCTCAACCTTTGACAACTTTCGAACCTTAATGATCGAAGAGAAGGAGATAGAGTTGCAAAGACTTCTCCTAGTCCGTCAGTGCTAACAATCTCATCGCCATGCAATACTAGCGTAGAAAGGTGACACAAACATTGTTTTGGGACAAACCTTAAGTCTTCGATACTATCAGTTTCTAATCTCTTCAACTTTGATGAAGGTAATACCATCTTCAACATCGAGATATTCTTGCTAGTTTTCCCTAGTTTTATATTCTCAATATTAGGACAACGTGGCATCCTGTTTAGGTTCGGACAATTATATACTGTTAATTCTGATAGCTTTGGAAATGACAGGAATGATTGATAATCGTCATCAGTATTGATGCTTTCTCCTTTCGGCCCTTTCCACCATCCTTTCAGATTGTCCATATGATACAATTGAAGTTCTTCAAGAGCTCGGAAGAATGGAGTTTTCTTCATCGATGAGGAAAATTCATACGACCCATTATCCATCTCCAAGAACTCGACACTAGGAAAACTTGAAAGTTGAAGGCTCCTTAAGAATGGTAGTTGGCTAAAATTAGGGAGATTTTGGCAATAGGTCCAATCTTGAAGATCAATCTTGACTAGTTTTGAAAAAGTGATGCACAAATTATCCATTGCTGCCCAACTTGGAAGCTTTCGACCCATATAAAACTCAATCCTAAGCTCCCTCAAATTGGGAGGTGGTTTGAGGCCTTCGAGAAGGAATTCATCATGGTTATGGCAAATAGTATCACCTTCAGGCGGAGTTGTATCAAGTTTTATAAACAATTGGGTTAGCCCGTGTTTGCAACTCAAATTTGCCTCTGTTGCTTCGAACATGGTTTCTGTAATCTCTCCATAAATTATAATATCTAAGGCTCCTCTCAGGTTATTGAGTTTCTTTAGTTCACTAAGTTTAGCAGTATTGGTGGGCTTATACTCTAATTTTCTACAATGATCATGGTTAACTATAAATAAGGGTAGTTTATGGAGTAAAATCAACTCTCCTATTCCTGAAGGCAAGTGACTTAAGTTGTAGAGTGAATATCCAACATCGAGGCTCCTCAGGTTTACAAGTTTTCTTATTTTTTTTGGTAGCGTTTTAAGCGCATAACAATCATATAGTCTAAGTGTTTGCAAATTGTGAAGTTTTGTGATTGAATCAGATAGCTCTTCTATATCATTTTTTGAAAGATCAAGGTATCTTAAGTGAACTAGTTCCCCTAGTGAACTAGGTAAAGTTTTAATTCCAAAACCTTGTAAATCTAAAACCCGCAAAGAGCTAAAACTTGATATCACCTGTTGGCATACTAGTTCCATGGAGTTTGACCAATCTCTGTAATGTTGTAGCAATAGAAATGTTCGAAGATGATTTAAATTTAATATTTCATTCGAGATTTTCAACTGTGAATCCAAATTGTAAATAGATAAGTGACGAGTTTTATCATCATAGCTAGGAGTTCCATCCAACTTCACAACCTTGCACTTGTCTCCACCCATTTTTTGAGCAAGATCGTGCATAAGATCATGCATTTTGCAGCTCTTAATATCCCCCCATTCATTTCTTGTGATATCCTGGAAGAAGCCTCTTTGTAACAGAGTAAGAAAATACTCTTCACCAAGTTCTTCAAGACTTTGGCTCATATTACCAACATCCTGAATAATAAATCCCTCTGCCATCCAAAGATCTATTAACATTTCCTTGTCTAATTCATGACCTTTTGGAAACAAGGAACAATATGCAAAACAATGCTTTAATGGGGACCATAGATGATCGTAGCTAAGCTTGAGAATGTGTATAATGTCAGTTTGGTTCTCAGACATTTTTGCAAGACTCATATCCTTTAATGACAACCACTTTCTTTCATCCTTGCCATAAAGAAGACTTCCTAAAGTTCTTATAGCTAAAGGAACATTTGCACACTTCTTAACCATCTCCTTCCCTAAGTTCACTAGATCTGGCTTCTTCTGAGCTAATCCAGGCTCAAACGCCGTCTTTTCAAACAATTCCCATGATTCCTCCTCTGATAAACCTCCTAATTCATGAGGTGGAATAGTGCCCATTATTTTTGCCACCTCTTTTGATCGAGTGGTGATCAAGATCGTACTCCCATTTCTACCAATATTCAACAAATCCCTCAACTCGACCCATTTCTCACGGTTTTCATTCCATACATCGTCTAAAACAAGCAAGAATTTTTTCCCACCGACTTCGTTTCTTAATCGACCCTGTAACTGCTCCATATTCAATTTTGGAGCACCTGTATTGGTTGCTGACGCGAGTATTTGTTCTACAATTTCTTTCACATCAAAGACATCGGATACACAAACCCATAATCTCAACTCAAAGAACTTGTAAACCTCAGGATCATTATATATGAGCTGAGCTAAAGTTGTCTTTCCCAAACCTCCTATTCCCACAATTGGGATAACAGGGTGCTTCTTTTGACCATCATTAATGGAAGACGAGGCCAACAACATGTCTAAGATGGCTTTCTTATCTCCATCTCTACCAACAACTCTTTCGGAATCTACAAATGAATAAGTCTCAACTCTCCTTGTACTAATTACTTTGCCTTCCTCGTGAGGGCGGAGTACAAAGGCAAATTCGGTACTATTTTTCACTATTTCATCCAACTCTTGCCTAATCTTTTTCATCTTTTGGGAAATGTTCAAGGCAAATGCTATCTGATTGGAGTTGGAGAAAAAAATACGTACCTCTTTAGTCAATTTGTTTCCACCCATGAGTTGTTTCCGGGATGCAACAGTAACGACCTCATCAAACAAGTCATCTGCAGCATAAATCACGGTGGTAAGCCTTTCAAGCCAACCTCGAACTGCATGGCTATCAGCTTGTCGTTCTTCAGCATCCAAGAGCACATCTTTGATGGTGTTGATTGTGTTCTTGAGCTGCTGGAGTCGATCCTTAAAGCCCCATGTCGCGGCAATCTTATCAAGTGCCTTCACTCCAAGATTCTTAAGGACTTCTTGTGCAATATTGAAAAGTACCGCTTCTGCCATTTTGTAAACTAGAGAAGTTTTTCAGAATTTTTTTTCTTATTTGATTTTTGAAGTGGATGGTGCAAGGAAAAGCTCAAAGACTTGTACTATATATAGGCTCTAGAGTTCGAATATCTGATTCTTTAATTGATAAAACAATCTAAATTGAGAATATTAAATTTAACAAGAAAAGCATGTAGTAGTGAAGAAGTAAGAGATAATTTACTAATAGAGTAAAAAAAGTATCAGTCAAGACTTTAATAAGATCAATAAGTAAGGCATCTTTTTTTAATAAATTCATGATATCAGTACTAACAATTTTGAGCGGAAGCCAACATCAAATTTAATGGCAGGTTTATAAAAGGGAAATGATATTAGAATCAATAATTCTAATGAAGTTCAAAAAAAAAAAAAAAAAAAAAAAGAAGCCTGTAAAATTAATCATCAAAAGGGTAAAGACAGAGTACTAAAATATTCCATCTTGTAGATAATTAGTGTATACAGTAGACTGCTTAAATGTTTTTTAACCCTCCTATTCTAGTTACAGAATGTCGATCAGTGGCGAGCCTATAATTCATAGTTATATCTTGTTTTATTATTGGTAAATTGGTCCCCTTTGTTAAATCGTCCCCCCCCTATGTCGATAGTATCCATCCAAAATGGAACTACAATCTTTCTAATCTCAGTTTTGAGCGAATACTATCATTACAGACTGGGGAGTGGGGAGAGGTTAACAATGTTTTCTAGTTTGAATACATCTTTCATCCTTTCTTGCCGCTTTTGCAATGTTTTCGGTTACGTGCCGAGTTAGAGCTCCGGGTTTCATGCTACAGAATGGTTCCTTTTCTTTGGCGTAGGACTGTAGGAGTATCCTACAATACTTGTTACAGTAGTTTTTCTCTATTGCCCCGTTTTGGAGTTGATGTTCTGCTTCATAAGGATATGAGAGGACAAGCTTAAACACAAGAACAAATACCATGCTTCTTTATAGATGCAATTCATACAACACTTTGACTTTCATAATGTCCAATGTAAAGCATTACTCATTAATGTAACTTTAATCATACTTTCAAAAAAAAAAATGTAACTTTAATCATCAACTCGTAAAAAACATAGAAAACAAATTAGGAAAATCCTACATGGCGGCTTCCAACTTTCATTTTTTTATAGGGTGGCACGGCAAAAAAAAAATTATACAAAGTTTTTTCCAACTTTGACAAATTCTATATAATGACCTTATTTCATTAATTCGTGGCTAACCAATTAAACCTAACTCTTTCTTTCTCCTCCCTCATCCCCTTTATCTCTGTAAACCCCAATCCACATTGAAAATTTTACAATGGACTTCTCATGAAAAAGGCTACCATAATACTTTAATGTGAGCCACGCATTTGTACATGTCACCAGTATGTTATTAATGGCTAGATACTATAGCTAAAGTCAAATACGATATATTCCTATTGTGTATTTGCATTTAAAGCAGTTTTGGCTTTTCAAAATTAGTTATAGATAATTTTTTAAATTATACTCTAATGTTTTTTATATTAAATTTGATACGATATACCAATATATCAATTATAATTTCTGAAATAAAACTTTATAATTTAAGAAATTAATTTATAATCGATGAAAAAAATGTGACAATTTACTTCAACAATATTATCATTCTATGCAAAAAAATATATTAATTTACGAAAAAATTGTTCAGCTCTTTTATGGCCATCTTCTTCAACAATATTATCAACCTATGTCAATTATCTCAAGAAAAAAAAAAATCTATACTAATATATTAAAAGGCGTTTCTAAGCAAGGAACGATGCCACGTGACGCCTTCGCGCTGAGTATTTTATGCTATGTAATCCACATACACTAAAAAAAATAGAAAATGCATTATGTAAGATTCGATCCTGAGATCACAAGCATATATACTAATGTCTTAACCACTAAATCAAGTGATACTTGATGTTACTCTTTCAAAGTAAAATATTAATATATGAAAGATATAATTACCCGGGGCGTAGCCCGGGATTAAAAACTAGTTAAGAGTTAAAATAAAGTTTTTCCAAAAATTAAATTTCGTCCCTCATCCCCTTTCTCTCTGTAAACCCCAATCCACACCCATGCACCGCCACCCAGGCCGTCAAACAAATGCCAATGGGTTTAACTACTTTGCACCACCCCAAAATTCGACCCTCTGCCGCCTCCTTCCAACTCTGTGTCGACTCCTTCCAGCTCCACCACTCAATCCCCCACCGTCCACGTTATCTTCCTCCACCTCCTCTCCAACAATTGCATCACCTTCATTATACAGGAAATATCATCTTCGTTCTCGTCAACAACCAACGTTTGTCAAAAGTGTGAAGACAATACATCATTCACATAATTAATGGACTCAACCACGAATAGTCTTGGGAGCCAAATCCATATATAAATGTAACCTTGATCTGGCTGTTCTGTCTTAGTCTTGTTTATTACTACAATTATATGTCCATTTAATTATAACATCGATCTAGTAACCATAATGATATACACTTTTTCACCCAAATCACAAAACTTCTCATGAATGACCCTTAAACAACGCCTTCAAACTATAGTAGAGAGCAAACCAGGCTTGTTATATGCAATCTTTTAGCAAATGAAATCTACTAAGAAGAAAATCAACCTGGCGACCACCAATAATGGTCGCAGTGTGTTAGCATGTTCACATGGTTATTTGAAGTGCTCCATGAACGTGGGTGAACATAACGAGATTCTGGTACTAGGATGGTTTTACACCGTCTCTTTAACCAAACTCTTAGTCCTAGACATCAACGACAACAATCTCATCATTGGGCAAGCCATGAAATCAAGCTCCTACATGTGGCTGATCAATGTTGATCAGAACGCCAACTTTTCAGGGCTCGAAAGGGCGAGAGATCAAACTGTTATGACATATTTGAGAAAGAACAAATAACGAATGCAGAAAAGCAATAAACAACACACAGAATTACGTGGTTCACCAACAGTGTGTTGGCTACGTCCACGGGAAGAGAGAGAGAATAATTTTATTAATGAGGAGGAAAGCAGAATTACAGATGTGTTATGAACTAATGACCGCACAAAACGAATTAGCTTAAAAGCCTATTTATACCCCAACTCGAAAAACACGTTTCCGCGTCAAAAAGCCCACCGCCCGATCGGGCAGACCACTTTACCAAACGAGGAATGTTCTCGGGCCCGATCGGGCGGCCATCGTCTGGTCGAGATCGATACCTCGCTCGATCGGGCACACACGCCCGACGCCATCGGGCGCCCTTGAGCTTGGACCTTCGACCCCGCCCGGTCGGGCGGCACACGCCCGGTCGGGCGGCACACGCCCGACTTGACCTGGCGGCCCTACGAACAACTCCCTTCGACGATATTCAACCAGATTCAAGGCACAAATTCCTACAAATCTCCACCTTGACTTGAATCCTCTCACAATAAACCAGATCAACAGATAACCAGATAAAATAGATAACCAGATAACCAGATAACCAGATGACAGATACAATGAACACAATGCCCAGATGCTCCCTGCAACCAGATTTACCCCGAAAGACAACCAAAACCACATTTGTCCATGAAGGACAACCAGAACCAGATTTGTCCCTTAAGGACACCAGATTGGCCCCTAAGGGACCCCAGACCAGATTAGCCCCTAACGGCCCCAGACTTGCCCCCAAAAGGGCAACTAACAACCTCGATCAGCTTGTAAGTCCAAGCAACCTTGGAACTTACCCTGTGGAACCAGATTCGAACAGATGTGTTGCTTATACTCTTTCCTGGCACAAGTAACACCTTCCTTGGACGACACAAATATATTAACCTCTCTGACATATAGTGCAAAAACCACCGTGTCTTCACAACCGTCCTTTTGGGGAGAGTTCCCAAACCTTACATGCCGACCAAGAGCCAAATTTGACTGACCCCATTTTGACGACGAAGAACACAGAATTCCAAATTCAGATTGTGAGCGTTGACAAACTTTTCCCTGACGTGAACCACCACTCCAAACTAGAGTGCCTCTGTGCTCCACCTGTTTCTCAACACTATCACAAACAACCAATGTAACAACCCCAGACTCAGATAACGTAGACCCTTGCAACACATACAATGTCTCCCGTTTAACCCCTTTCAGAATTATCTTTGAACCCTATAGACATACAACCCTCCACCTTCACCTTTCAAATTGAACCCTTTCTTGTCTAACAGACTAAGTGAAATCAGATTCTTTGTGACCTGTGGAACATGCCTAACATCATTCAAAGTACAGACTTTGCCATCACATGTCCTAATTCTGATGGACCCTATACCAACTGTCTTGCAGACCTCACTGTTGGCTATAGTACACTTCCATCAACCTGTTTATAGTTCATAAACCACTCCCTGCGCGGACACATATGACAAGACGCTCCATAATCTAAAACCCACACATCACTGCAATATGTTTGTTCATTAACAACTAAAGCAATATCATCATCAGAACTAAAATTTTTTGCTGCAACAGCAGAAAAACCAGACCCAGACCCGAATTTATCTCCCTGATTGTTCTTTTTAGGACATTCCCTTTTCCAATGCCCCGTTTCCTTACAGTAATTACAGACATCACTAGGTTTAGGACCTCTAGAAGATGGTTTCCTGGATTTTCTCCCCAAATTCCCTTGTCCGTTACCACTGGCTACTAATCCAGCAGCCTGATCGACTGTACCTGTACCAGACGCCTTATGGCGAACCTCTCTGGTATGAAGAGCAGATCTTACTTCTTCTAATGACAGACTATCTTTCCCAAAAATAAAAGAATCCAAAAAATTCTCATACGATAAGGGCAAAGATACTAACAGAATTAAAGCAGCATCCTCAATTCCTCATCATCAACTTTAACATCAATATTACGAAGATCTAGTAGGATAGTATTCAATTTATCTAGATGGTCCGATCCCTCAGAGACATACCTTCCTGCATACGCAGGCTGAACCAAAATGTTGCTTCAAAAGCAACTTGTTGGTTAGAGATTTTGTCATATACAAACTCTCCAACTTCAACCACAGACCAGCGGCGGTTTCCTACTCCGCGACTTCAGTGATTATGTCGTGAGCCATATACAACATAATCGTTGAATGCGCCTTTTCCTCCAGAACGGCCATCGTAGCGGTAACTGAATCCACTGACTTCTTTGCCAACAGTGCCCACAACCCCTGTTGCTTCAGTAAAGCCCGCATCTTGATTTGCCACACACTGAAACCATTTCTCCCAGTGAATTTATCGATTTTCACATTCATCCCAGACATCTTTCTCACCCGGATCGAACACAAAGCTCTTGATACCAATTTGTTATGACAGATTTGAGAAAGAACAAATAACGAATGCAGAATAGCAATAAACAACACACAGATTTACGTGGTTCACTAACAGTGTGTTGGCTACGTCCATGGGCAGAGAGAGAGTAATTTTATTAATGAGGAGGAAAGCAGAATTACAGATATGTTATGAACTAATGACCGCACAAAACGAATTAGGTTAAAAGCCTATTTATACCCCAACTCGAAAAACGCATTTCCGCGTCAAAAAGCCCATCATGCGATCGGGCGAACCACTTTACTAAAGGAGGAATGTTCTCGAGCCCGATCGGGCGGCCATCGCCTGGTCGCACACCCGGTCGAGATCGATACCTCGCCCGATCGGGCACACACGCCCGACGCCATCGGGGGCCCTTGCTTCCAAGCCTCAGCTTGGACCTTCGACCCCGCCCGGTCGGGCGGCACACGCCCGACTTGACCGGGCGGCCCTATGAACAGCTCCCTTCGACCATATTCAACCAGATTCAAGGCACAAATTCCTACAGAAACTATATAGTATGATATACGAAACTTGGTGTTTGTTCCTATTACATATATACGTGGAGTCATTGTAATTGGTTCCACTATACGAGATTAATGAAGATAATTGAGCTCAGCCACTTCATATTCGATGATAATTTCAATGATAACGATGATCTTACTAGCAGCAGAAGTGAGAGCAGAACAACATCTGTTGCGCCTGCAAAAATACAGCGGAACAACCATGTTGAGGCGGGGAGGCTGAGGCGAGACAACCACCAATACACCCCAAAACACCCACTTTCTCTCTCTAATCTCTACCGCCCTTCTTTCTCGCCTCCACCAGTGTCCTTCTTTCACACTTGTAGGCTCAAAAATTCGACCCCTCACCATTGCGCCGCCCAAAAATGGTATTCGAGCCCAAAATTTCGATCCTCCACCACCAGTGCCGGTATACGAGCCCAAAAATTCAAACCCCAACTCAAGGCAAGAGAAGGGCAGTAGAGGAGAGAGAAAGGGCAGGAGGGAGGAGAGAGAAAGGGCAGGAGGGAGGAGAGAGAGATATAGATGGGTGGTGGAGAAAAGAGAGGGAAAGGGGCATTTTTGGGGTGGTTGGGATGGTGTTTGGGTGTTTGTGGTGGTGGTTGTGATGGGTTAGTTTAATAACTAATTAATCTGTATTTACATAAAGTTGGAGGTTACTTGCTATAAATTTTTTTTGCCCTGCCGCCAAATAATAAAATACAAATTAGGAGTCCACAATGTAGAATTTACCAAAAAAATATTAGTTACAAAATGTACATTGAGACAAATTGAAGATCATCTCACATAATAATCTATGTCCCAACAAGGCCTGCTATGGGCCTGTGCAAACAGACCCGCACAGGGACCTCGTGGTTAATAGGGCCCCGTATTCTTAATCCATTTTTGTAGTTTCTCTAACAATGGTTCCTCTCTCCTTCTCATGCCAAAGCCAATATATGTCATTAGTACTCATTAAATTCTTTTGATCTTCTGTGCAACTCTTACCATTTTACATTTTCCGAAAAACAAAATGAAACTTTCCAAGTTCCTTCGTGATTCTAATTTGTCATTAATTTTCCTTTTTTAACCAAAGCTTCAATTTAACCCTCTTATCTTCCTGTGTCAGTTGACAACTGTAATTTGTAAAATTTAGCCTTGAGAGTTGAGATACTAGCAAAGCATCAATGGCAGAATTAGCCAATTTTTCCTCAACAAATCATCTATTAAGGCCTAAAATTTTATCCCCTTACGTATTTCTACCCAATTTCAACCTATATATGAGAAATCAAAGATTTCAATTTTAAAATTAGTTTTAGACGGAAAAAATCAGATAAAGTTGGATTTGGGAAAGGACTCTTGGTTTTGTCAGGTTGCTGCCCTTGTTGAGAATTTGGCAGTAGTTGGGAAAGGAATATTGTTGGAACTTGGAAGGCCACAAGTTTAAAGGTTCATAGGTTCAACTACTTCATTTAGGTTGAGATAGTAAAAATGTTAATGTTATCTTTGCAACCAGAAGAATAATAATAGCTTGGTTTTGTATTGAGTTGTTATATACAATTTGAAATTAGTTTGTGATTTTGGTTTTTTGATTTGCTAGAATATAAATATATAATTGTAATATTATAAAAGAATTTTTTATCATCTAAATTGCAAAAAAAAAAATCACACTAGGGGCCCAATTTTAAAATTAGAACAGGGCCTTCAAAATGCTTAAGACGATTCTGCGTCTAGATAAAGAATACAGTAGAAGTGAGTATATAAATAGTGTAAAAGTCAAAGTATTTTCCCTAATGAAAAATAACAAAACAAAAGTAGTATGCTACAATTTTTATGTAGAAAGTAAGTTGCAATTTATCCTATCTATATATATATCTTGGTACCTATGTCACTAGTGTTATAGATTTTAATTCGCATCAGAAAGAGCTAACACGTCTTATTTGAGAAACTTAAATCCTCAAGTAACATAATTATGTGTTGAATTGTTTCAGTGAGATCTCGGACAGCCAGTAGCAATTTAGATACCAGAATTGAAGAAGAGGATGTTGTGGGATTGGCATCAATCATTTGAGATAGCTGGGCGCAAATTTTTTTTTATCTAGATGATTTTTTTATCGGTTGGAAATTAGAAGTTACAGAATACAAGTATAGTGAAAGCAAGTCTTGATCTGTTAGGCCCATACATGTAGAGTTTGTCATATTAACTTGTATTCTGATGTATAGCCCATTAGCTCTCATAATTAGGATGTATTTATTGCTAACCCTAAAGTCAATACAACTAAGGAAACACATTCCAACATGGTATCAGAGCTATAAGCCTTCCTGCCGTTTTTTTATCTTCTTCTCTACTGCTTCCTCACGGCAGCACTATCTTATTTCACGCCTCTCCACAGCGGCGCCGCCATGACTGAGGATTCTAAAACTGACTCGTCTTCCCCGTTTTTTTGAGTTCCGGTGACCAACCCGGAAACTTAATCACCCACGTGATTCTCAAAGGGGACAATTACTTATCTTGGTCTAGGGCACTCACGATGTCCTTGAAGGCTCGCCGGAAATTCGTTTTCATCGATGGTACTATCACTAAACCTACTGAAAAGAAAAAATTACTTGATTGGGATACCGTTAATTCCATGTTAGTTTCATGGATGCTCCGTAGCATGGATTCCAAGTTAGCCGCTTCCATTCCCTATCATGAGGAGGCTCGACCTCTATGGCTTTATTTGGAGACTCGGTTTTGCGTCGCCGACGGTCCTCGCCTCCAACAACTTCGTGCTAATATTGCCAACTGCAAACAAACCAAAACTATGACTATGGAGGATTACTATAACACGTTAATGGGATTATATGATGATTTGGCTCGTCTGAAACCCTTACATGGTTGTACATGTGGCTCGTGTGCGTGTGATGTGGCTGAGAAATTCGCCGCCGATCGTGATGAGGAGAAGCTGCATCAATTTTATATTGGTGTGGATGATGACTTGTTTTCCACCGTCCGATCCAATCTTCTCTCCCAACAACCACCGCCCGACATTAATCATGCTTATCATGCGTTTTTGCAGGTGGAACGAGTTCGTCGCATGGCTCGTGACAAAACCGTGGTCGAGGACGCCCATGTCTTTGCTGTGAAAGGTACGTTTGATCGATTAGATCGCCCAGACAAATCTAAACTATTATGTACTCACTGTAAAAAACGTGGGCATGACATCTCTTCTTGCTTCAAACTCCATGGTCGTCCCGCGTGATGGGAGGAAAAATTTAGGAAGGCCTCTGGCACGTCCTCGTCTACTCTCGTGGGAAAGTCCAGCCTGCCTGCTGCTCCTCCACTTGAGTGTCGCTCTTCCGCGTCGGCAACGCGCGCCAACGCAGTCTGGGACGCTGCCACTGCTCTCGGCAGCAGCCCCTTGACCACGCCAGCTTCTTCGAATTGGGGTGGGGGTCCCTCTCTTGACTCCCTCACTCCTGCTTAACTGCAGGTGCTCCTAAATATGGTAAATGAACACTCTCCTGCTGCTATGATGGGTGAGTTTCTTATTTCTTCTTGGCTCATTGACACGGGAGCGTCTTATCATGTTACTGGCACTTCTTCCTTTGATCCTATTCCTTTACTTGACTGTTGCGTTGGTTTGCCTGATGGTCAACAAGTCATGGCAACTAAGGCTGGCAAGGTTCATCTTCCCGGGGGTTTAGTTCTTAGTCATGTGCTGTTTGTTCCCTCATTGCCTTGTAATCTGATCTTGGTGTCGAGGTTGATTGATGATTCTCATTGTGTTGTTCGTTTTACTGACTCTTTATGTGCTATACAAGACCTTCGCTCGGGGAACCTGATTGGAGCCGATGAACGAAAAGATGGACTCTACTACTATCGTGGGATTCCGAGTATTCATGCTGTGACTTCTTCTGATATCAGTGACTTTGAGTTGTGGCATCGCAGACTGGAGCATCCCTCGGATAAGGTCGTCAAGCTTCTTCCTGTTATTAGTGATTGTGGTAGCAAGAAATGTTTAAATAAAGCGTGTGTTGTTTGCCCTCAAGTGAAAGAATCTCGTCCTAGCTTTCCCGTTAGTTATAATAAAGCTAGTCGTATCTTTGAATTGATTCATTGTGATTTGTGGGGCCCTTATAATACTGCCTCTTCATGTGGAGCACATTATTTTTTAAACTTAGTGGATGATTTTTCCCGTGCTACTTGGGTGTATTTGTTGCCTTCCAAAACTGCTGTCTATACGTCTTTTTGCTCCTTTCTTGCTATGATTGAACGTCAATTTGAGGTGCATGTTAAACGGGTACGCAATGATAATGGTACATAATTCAATTGCATGCTTGATTATTTTTCTACTCAAGGCATTCTTTTCCAAACCTCGTGTGTTGGTACCCCTCAACAAAATGGTCGCGTTGAGCGTAAACACCGCCATATTCTTAATGTGAGTCTTGCTCTCATGTTTCAAGGGTCTCTCCCTACTTCCTTTTCGGGTGAATGTGTCCTTGGTGCCGTTTATTTAATTAATAGGACCCCTTAAAGTTTGTTGAACAATAAAACACCCTTTGAGCTTTTGTGTGGGGTTGTCCCTGATTTCAATGCATTAAAAGTGTTTGGTTGTCTTTGTTTCGCTAACAACCAACGGGCTAAGGGGGACAAGTTTGCCTCTCGTAGTCGGAAGGGTGTGTTTGTAGGCTATCCACACAATAAAAAGGGATGGAAGGTGTATGATTTGGAGACTCTTGAAATTTTTGTTTCTCGCGATGTTCGATTTTTTGAGAATGAGTTTCCTCTTAATGATCCTCATGTGAGGTTGGAAGATGTTTTACGGATTTTTAGGGTGATAATGCTTTGCCATTTGCTTTGGATGAGGCCCCCAATACTCTCTTGGACCCTCCTGACTTCTCTACTGCTACTGCTGTTGGGCCTTCGGCCCCCGCTGACCCAAATGCCCCCTGCTGGGCCTCCCGCATATGCTGCTTCTTCTACCGCAGCTGCTGGGCTTTTGGATCCCAGCCCAACTACTGGGTCGCTTATCCCCAGCCCAACTGGGCCTGCTTGTGATGTTGGGCCTTCCGCCCCAGCTTATGATGTTGGGCTGTCTACTCCGCGTGCGTCCCCTGCTGGGCCTCCTGCCCCTCCTGTTATTCCTGGGTCGCCTTCGAACTCTGGGCCGCTCACTTCTACTTCTTCTCTTGGGCCGGCGGCTGAAGATGCCCCTGATTCTTCGTTGGGCCGTGGTCGGCGTGCTAAGCGTCCATCGGTTTTGCTTCGTGACTATGTTACTCACATGAATCCCACTCCGAGTCCATCCTCTAGTTCCCCTACTTCGCCCGATTCCTCAGGTACTTCTTATCCTTTAGCACATTTTGTGTCTGCTGATAAATATTCTTTGCCACATCGTATTTTCCTGGTTGTTGTTACTACAGGTCATGAACCCCGTAGCTTCAAAGAAGCTATGACTGATGATGGCTGGCGTGAGGCTATGCAAAAGGAGTATCGGCTTTGGAAGCTAATGATACTTGGTCCATGACTTCTCTCCCTCCCGGGAAACATGCACTTGGGTGCAAATGGGTGTACAAAATCAAATATCATGCAGATGGCACTGTTGAGCGCCTGTAAGCCCGTCTTGTGATTTTTGGCAATCGCCAAGTTGAGGGCTTGGATTATAATGAGACCTTCGCTCCCGTCGCAAAAATGGTGACCGTCTACGCTTTTCTTGCTATTGCTGCAGCTAAGAATTGGGAGTTACATCAAATGGATGTTCATAACGCCTTTCTTCATGGCGATCTTGATGAAGAGGTTTATATGAAGCCTCCTCCTGGTTTTCATGGGTCATCTAAGGGTCTGGTGTGTCGTCTTAAGAAATCTCTCTATGGGTTACGTCAAGCTCCTCGGTGTTGGTTTGCAAAGTTAGCTGCTTCTCTTCACCGGTACGGCTTTCTACAATCTTACTCAGATTACTCTCTTTTCACTCTTACTCAGGGTTCTGTGCAGCTCAATGTCCTTGTCTATGTGGATGATCTGATTCTTTCTGGGAACAATTCATCCGCCATCACTGCTTTTCAAGCAATACTTGGGTGTGTGCTTTCATATGAAGGACTTGGGCCCCGTGAAGTACTTTCTCGGTGTTGAGGTTGCTCGGAGTCCCGAGGGTATCTTCTTGAGTACGCGTAAGTACACTCTTGATATTGTCGCTGACTCGGGTCTTCTTGGGGCTCGTCCTTCTAGTTTCCCTATGGAACCGAACCATCACCTTGCGCTTGCTTCTGGTGACCTCCTTGATGATCCCGAGCAGTATCGGCGTCTTGTTGGTCGTTTGATTTACCTCTCCATCACTCGACCGGATCTTGCGTACACAGTTCATATCTTGGCTCAATTCATGCAGGCCCCCCGGCAAGAACACTGGACCGCCGCCCTTCGCACTGTCCACTACCTTAAGGGTTGTCCTGGGCAGGGTATTCTTCTTCGCGCTGATTGTGATCTCCAGTTGACTGGTTGGTGCGACTCGGATTGGGCTAGCTGCCCTCTTACTCGGCGCTCTCTCACTGGGTGGCTTGTGTTTCTTGGTCATTCCCCGGTGTCTTAGAAAACTAAGAACAACACACTGTCTTCCGCTCTTCTTCTGAGGCCGAGTATCGCTCTATGGCCACTACTACCTGCGAGTTGATGTGGCTTAAGGCCCTTCTTCAGAGTCTAGGTATTGCTCATCCTCGGGCAATGCGCCTTTATTGTGATAGTCAGTCCGCCCTGCATATCGCCCAAAATCCCGTTTTCTATGAGCGCACGAAACACATAGAGGTGGATTGTCATTACTTTCGGGATGCTCTTCAAGCCGGTCTTATTTCCACTCATCATGTTTCTACCTCCGAACAACTTGTGGATATCTTCACCAAAGCTTTAGGGAAACGTCAATTTCACTACTTGTTAGACAAATTGGGCATTTGTGACCTCCATGCTCCAACTTGAGGGGGGGTGTTAGGCCCATACATGTAGAGTTTGTCATATTAACTTGTATTATGATGTATAGCCTATTAGCTCTCATAATTAGGATGTATTTATTGCTAACCCTAAAGTCAATACAACTAAGGAAACACATTCCAACATGATTGCGAGTTAGGCATTGGATATCATCATAAAGCCAAACATTATAGGCTCGGATGTGAATTCTTGCGACATCTAGATGCTGTGTATGCTCTTATTCTATGTCTGGTCATATTAGTAATCAAATAGTGATTTAACTGACCCTTGTTGTCACTCTTCCTCCAAGGGCCCCTTACTCTATTACCTTCCTCGGAGTCAGGTAATAGAACGGGGTCAGACGTGGTGATCAGTTGGACCTTTGATTAATTAAAAAAGATTTTTTTGATTGACCTCCTGTGGATTTGAGGTCAAATTTAGATTATTGTTGAGTCACAGTTACAGTCACATCACATCACAACACAATATTGATGTACTTTTGTAACTTTATGTTGTCAGTACTCAATATATATAATATTTTGAGCTAATTCAAGATATGTGTAGAAAGAGCAACTGCATTATCTATGACGTTGATAAGTAGAGCATTATATTCTGAGTTCCAACTTTTAATTTTCGATTTTCATGGGGTGATCCTATACTGTTATCGATCATCCATGGTTAGAGATGGGCTACGTTGCTGTTTTGGCCGGGTCGATCAACTAGCCTAGTGGTTGGGGTTGGGTTTATATCCACCATTTGGCATGGCCCGATCAACTTTGTGGGTGTATGGGGTGGGTTTTGTGTAAGGCTGGCAATCAGGTCTGGTTGAGTCAATTTCAGGTTGATCTGATTTATATTTCAAGTCACTTACCCCTAACACAAACCCGACCTGGTTCTAATTTCAGGTCGAAAATCATAACTCAAACCCGACTTTAACGATTTTGGGTTGACCCGAAACCAACCCAAAATGACTTGAAATGAAATTTAAGTATACACTCTAAGTTATTAGAGTATGGGTTAATGACTTGAAATGAAATTTAGGTGAGCTAAGAAATGGGTTTGGCCCAATACAAATAAGTATAACAAAAGATAGGTTGTATAAGTAATGAAAGTCTAGGTTAATTTCAGGTTGACCAGACCTAAAATAATCCGACTTCTAAATCAGGTTATTCAGGTTATTTTCAGATTCAAAAAGTCAACCCGAACCTAAATATCTTCAGGTCGGGTTGGGTCGACTCATTTTTTTATATCAGGTTGAAAATCTCAACCCAAACCCGGAATTTTCAGGTCAGTTTCAGGTCGGGTTATCGGGTTGGGTCAACTTTTGCCAACCCTAGTTTTGTGGTCGAGATTCTTATCCACCAACCAGCTTCAACTACTGGCCACCTTACTCATGGTAATTGTCGCTTCTTGAAATGGAACATAAAGAGTCAAATGTCTTTCAATTTTAATTAAAGCTTTGTGTCCATTGCTTGTATATCAACCCGAATAGTCATGATCATCAGTAAAGCTGATAAAAATGAATAGTATAGCATTTTGAATAATTCGGTCGAAAAGGGTATATGAATTATGTTGGAAAAAAGTATATACTGACATATTATTAGTAACCATTAGATATGTTTAGAGTAATAATTCAATTTATCATGAACCAACAATTATCACATTAACTTAAATCAGTTGGTAACACGCATACTAAATAAATTATGCTTTTTTTATTACTTGTATTGTTTTCAATTTTTAACAATTCTCTATTACTTGCATTGTTTCTATTTTTTGACAATATATTATCTCTTACTCTCTTCTGGCACATGGGGTTCCTTTTTTTATCGCTCGATCTTTATCTCTATCCCCACCTTGGTCCTTTTACAAATGGAAACGATGCAATTAATAAATGAACGGATGAAGTATTTATCACATGAACAATAGGATATAGGAAGTACAAACTGAATGGCCCAAGACACATTCGAATGATGTATCTGAACATTAATTTCAACATAGGTGTAATTTTTCAATGATGGCAACCCAATCAAGACTATTTGGATATAATAAGGAAAAATGGACCCCAATAATCCCAACTATAAATCGTCCCCTTTTAATAATTCCATCTAATGGGTTATTTTTGAATAATAATATATGTTAAAGAGTTCCTTTTTTTGGGTGCATACGTTCTTAATTGTAAATAAAAATATTACAACTTTTACGATATACTGAGTGTACCATGAGTATCATACACTAAATGATAGATTTTTGGGAGCGCACGTGGAATTTGTAATGGACCTAAATTTGACAATTTCATAATGAACCCAAATTTTACAATTTCATAAATTGCAAAAATTTGTACAACAATATATATTGGTGGGACACTTGTTCCACACCTTACAAACATAACTCTCATATACTTTTTGTGTGTGAGCTCATGTCTCACATATCTCTCTCACTCATTTATGTTTGGTGAGCTCATGTCTCACCTTTGACCTCTCTCCTTTTTTTTTCTTCTACTTCTTTCACCTTACTCTCAAAACTATATTACATGGTATATATAGTTGATGATATGTCGGCACATCTAGTCAACCGACTTTCCTTACAATTCTCTACTAAATTCTAGATATCTCTTTTGGCTATTGCATAGGTTGGTAGATTTCTTTAATATCATAATTCTAGTGTCTTTTACCTCCTTCCACATGTATATTTATCAAGATTTTTCAAGATTACAATGTTTCTAGATTTTTCAGATTATCATTTTTAACACTCCCCCTTAATCTGAAAAATCTTGTACTCTAAATTTCTTCAAAAGAAAAATCTTGTTGATGCACTTATCACTAACTACCAGAGGATATGTTCTTTTGAGTTCCCATGTTGGTACTCGTGTTACCAACTTTCATCTTGTATATATTTATGACTTCTCAATTTTTTTGATCTTCCGGTTGGTACTCATGTTACCAACTATCTTACTGATGCTCGTGTCACCATTCATCGCCCAAAATATTTTTTTCTCCAAATTTTCTTTTGTTGTTGGTGCTCATGTCACCAACCCATCACTGCTAATGCTCATGTCATTAGAAAATTCCAAAATCTCTTTGTGATTTTTTTTTATTTACCTTCACTTTTAACTTAAATCCTTCCAAATATTTTAAACTTCTCACTTACCTCAACTTTTTTTTATGTTGCTTCAACCTTCAACTTTATAATTTGCATATTCTATCTTCTTCTTGCTACTCCGACGTTGGCGTTATCACGTTTCGGCTCTGATACCATGATAGATTTTTGGGAGCGCACGTGGAATTTGTAATGGACCCAAATTTTACAATTTCATAATGGACCCAAATTTTACAATTTCATAAATTGCAAAAATTTGTACAATAATATATTTTGGTGGGACACTTGTTCCACACCTTACAAACATAACTCTCATATACTTTTTGTGTGTGAGCTCATGTCTCACGTATCTCTCTTACTCATTTAACCGACTTTCCTTACAATTCTCTACTAAATTCTAGATATCTCTTTTGGTTATTGCATAGGTTGGTAGATTTCTTTAATATCATAATTCTAGTGTCTTCTATCTCCTTCCACATGTATATTTATCAAGATTTTTCAAGATTACAATGTTTCTAGATTTTTCAGATTATCATTTTTAACACTAAACTATTCAAAGATATTTTTTTGATCGTTGCTCATTTGAAAAACAATAAGTGAGCAATAATTGTAGAATGGTGAATGATCCAAATGAGCAAAAATATATATAAAAAAAAATAATAGAAGAGAAAAAATAGTTCACTCTTTATTAAAAAAAAAGAGGACTATTCTATAGAAAAAGAAAATTGCACCTTAGTACTAGAATATCGCTCTTTGCTACGCCACAGTCCACACACAAATTAAAGAAAAAAAAAGGACTTGTTACTTGTTACACTAATCGAAAATTTGGGATACGTTGAATCTTGGGCCACAGGCTGCCATTTGGCGGCCGACGTTTTTCTTTCAAAAATCGACAGTATGAGATTTGGAGTTCATTCAAGGAGGTGAGGTTGCGGAAGTTGTTGGTAGAAATGTCAAACTAGGACAATGAACCAATGACAATTTCTCAAGAGAAGATAAACCACCTAAGCATTTTAACAATTCCTTCAATGCCCTATTGAAAGTGAGTCTCAAATTCCGAAGGTTTTGCAAGTGTCGAATCCCACTTGGAAGACTCACTATTTTATCAAGAAATTCTAATTTTAATGATAGGAGATTATTTTTGAACGCTTTCCATGGCATACTAACTTCACCATCCTCTTCAACTGTTGATAATTCAACCTCTTCCTCTTCTTCTCGTCGTTGTCGATTCATTGAGAGTTGAAGCTGTTCACATTCCTTGAATGCTAAATATTCCAGTGCAGTAAGATGTTCAAGTCCTTCAGAGATGGATCTCAAGCTTCGACAACTTTTGAAGCTTAATGATCGAAGAGAAGGAGATAGAGCTGCGAAGACTTCTCCTAGTCTCTCAGTGCTAATAAGCTCATCACCATACACTACTAGCTCTCGTACACTAGAAAGGTGACACAAACATTGTTTTGGGACGAACCTTAAGTCTTCGATACTATCAGTGTCTAATGTCTTCAATTTTGATGAAGGTACTGCCATCTTCAACATCGAGATATTCTTGTTAGTTCTCCGAACAACTATATGCTCAACATTAGGACAACTTGGCATCCTTTTCAGGTTCGGACAATAATATATAGTTAATTCTGATAACTTTGGAAATGACATGAATGATTGATGATTATCATCATTATTGATGCTTTCTCCTGCCGGCCCTTTCCACCATCCTTTCAGATTGTCCATACTATACAATTTAAGTTTTTCAAAAGCTCGGAAGAATGGTGTTTTCTTCATTGATGAGGATAATTCATACAACCCATTCTCCAACTCCATGTACTCTATATTAGGAAAACATGCAAGTTTAAGGCTCCTCAAAAAAGGTAGTTGGCTAAAAGTAGGGAGATTTTGGCAACAAGTCCAATTTCGAAGAGTAATTTTGACTAGTTTTGAAAGACTGATACATAAATTATCTATCGCTACCCAACTTGGAAGCTTTCGACCCATATACAACTCAATATTAAGCTCCCTCAAATTAGGAGGTGGTTTGAGGCCTTCGAGGAGAAATTCATCATGGTTATGGTAAATAATATAAGCTTTAGGCGAAGTTGCATCAAATTTTAAAAACAATTGGGTTAGCCCGTGTTTGCAACTCAAATTTGCCTCTGTTGCTTCGAGCATTGTTTCTGTAATCTCTCCATAAATTATAATATCTAACGCTCTTCTCAGGTTATTATTAAGTTTCTTTAGATCACTAAGTTTAGCAGTATTGGTGGGCTTATACATAAAATATCTATCAGGATGATGGTTAACTATAAATAAGGATAGCTCACAGAGTATAAGTCAACTCTCCTAATTCTGAAGGAAAGTGACTTAAGGACCAGTATGAATTAACACCAAGCCTCCTCAGGTTGACAAGTTTTCTTATTTTGTTGGTAGTGTTTTAAGATTTAAACAATAATAAAGTTTAAGTGTTTGCAAATTGTGAAATTGTGTGATTGATTCAGGGAGTCTAGTTATGTCATTTTTAGAAAGATTGAGGTATCTTAAGTGAACTAGTTCCCCTAGTGAACTAGGTAAAGTTCTGACTCCATGACCTTGTAAATCTAAAACCCGCAAAGAGCTAAAACTTGATATCACTTGTTGGCACACTAGTTTCATGGAGTTTATCCAATTACTGTAATATTGTAGCAATAGAAAAGTTCGGAGATGATTTAAAGTCAACATTTTAGTCGGGATTTCCAATTGGGAGCCCGAAAGGTGAATAGATAAGTGACGGGTTCTATCATCATAGCTAGGAGTTCCATCGAACTTCGCAACCTTGCACTTTCTCCAGCCACTTTTTGAGCAAGATCATGCATAAGATCATGCATTTTGCAGCTCTTAATCTCCCCCCATTTATTTCTTTTGATATCTTGGAAAAAGCCTCTTTGTAGCAGAGTAAGAAAATACTCTTCACCAAGTTCTTTAAGACTTTGGCTTATATTACCAACATCCTGAATAATAAATCCCTCTGCCATCCAAAGATCTATTAACATCTCCTTGTTAAAGTCGTAATCTTTTGGGAATAAAGAACAATATGCAAAGCAATGCTTTAATGGGGACGATAGATGATTGTAGCTAAGCCTAAGAATGTGCATAATATCAGTTTGGTTATTAGACATTGTTGCAAGACTCATATTTTAATGACAACCACTTTCTTTCATTCTTGCCATAAAGAAGTCTTCCCAAAGTTCTTATAGCTAAAGGAACATTTGCACACTTCTTAAGCGTCTCCTTCCCTAAGTTCACTAGATTTGGCTTCTTCAGAGCTAATCCAGGCTCAAATGCCATATTTTCAAACAGATCCCATGATTCCTCGTCTGATAAACCTCCTAATTCATGAGGAGGAATAGTCCATTATTTTTGCTACCTCTTTCGATCGAGTAATGACCAAGATCTTACTACCATTTCTACCAATATTCACTAGATCCCTCAACTCGACCCATTTCTCACGATTGTCATTCCACATGTACACATCGTCTAAAACAAGCAAGAATTTTTTCCCACCGACTTCATTTCTTAATCGACCTTGTAACTGCTCCATGTTCAATTTTGGAGTACCCGTATTGGTTGATGACGCAAGTATCTGTTCTTGGATTTTTTTACATCAAATACACCGGATACACAAACCCATAATCTCAACTCAAAGAACTTATGAACCTCGGGATCTTTATATATGAGTTGAGCTAATGTTGTCTTTCCCAAACCTCCTATTCCCACAATTGGGATAACAGGGTGCTCCTTATGACCATCATTATTGGAAGACGAGGCCAACAATGTGTCTATGATGGCTTTCTTATCTCCATCTCTCCCAATAACTCTCTCAGAATCTACAAATGAACAAGTCTCATCTATCCTTCTACTAATTACTCTGCCTTCCTCATGAGGGCGGAGTACAAAGGCAAATTCGGTACTGTTTTTCACTATTTCATCCAACTCTTGCCTAATCTTCTTCATCTTCTAGGAAATGTTTAAGGCAAATGCTATCTGATTAGAGTTGGAGAAGAAAATACATACCTTTTTAGTCACTTTGTTTCCACCCATGAGTTGTTTTCGGGATGCAACAATAACTGTAATAATATGAGAGAGAGAGATATTGGAGAATAATGCCTTGATTGATACAATGTACAGAAAGCTTATTATATACAAAGCTAACCTATAACCGTTAGCATGAAATTAGGCTAAATATATTCACAACTACCTAATTGAGAAGATATGCTGACTATACATTCCTGATAATATGTACAGAATATCTTGTCAAGGATATTGGAGATAATTTTGCTAATAGATGTATATCCTCTAGCACACCCCCGCAGTCTTAGCGGGAGGGTGTCGTACGCTGAGTATGTCCCGAAAATCAGTAAAAGGATGCGCGGAAGCCCTTTTGTAAAAATGTCTGCAATCTGATAACGGGATGTAACATGGAGAACACGGACCTCACCACGGGCGACTTTCTCACGAACAAAATGAATGTCCAGTTCAATGTGTTTAGTACGTTGATGTTGGACAGGATTGCCGGACAAATAAATGGCACTTACATTGTCGCAATAAACCAGAGTAGCTTTCATAAGTGGATAATGAAGTTCCAATAGAAGATTTCGGATCCAGCATGATTTAGAGACCACATTAGCAACACCCCTGTATTCTGCTTCTGCGCTAGATCGGGAGAGAGTAGGTTGTCGTTTAGAGGACCATGAAATCAAATTGTCACCAAGAAACACACAATAGCCAGAGGTGGATCGTCTAGTGTCGGGACATCCACCCCAATCTGCATCTGTATAGGAGATGAGTTTATCAACTGAAGATTTATAAAGATGCAAACCCATGTTAAGCGTACCCTGAAAATAGCGCATAATGCGCTTGAGAGCATTCATATGTTCATTTTTTGGATCATGCATGTGGAGACAAACTTGCTGGACTGCGTAAGAGATATTTGGTCGGGTGAATAAAAGATATTGTAACACTCCTGCAAGTTGTCGATACTTGGTCGGATCCTCATAGGGAGTATCATTTGAGCCAAGTTTAGGCTTAGTATCAACAGGTGTTGGACAAATACTGCAGTTTGACATGCCGGCTCGATCAATGATTTATTCTGCATACTTTTTTTGTGACAAAAAAAGACCAGTAGCATTACGAGTCACAGCAATGCCCAAGAAGTAACTCAATGGGCCAAGATCCTTCATAGCAAATTCTGCACCCAAGAGTGTCATGATATTTTTGCGTAAAGCATCAGAGGAAGCAGTAAGAATTATATCATCAACATAAAGCATAATATAAGCAATGTCAAGGCCATTCTGATAGATGAACAAGGAGTGATCGGATTTACTGTGGGTAAATCCAATAGTGGCAACATAATCAGCAAAACGCTGGTACCAAGCCCGGGGAGCTTGTTTTAGGCTGTAAAGAGACTTCTTCAATAGGCAAACATAATCCGGATGAGTTGGATCTTTGAAACCAATTGGTTGATGCATATAAACTGTTTCATTTAAGTTGCCATGTAGGAATGCATTTTTGACGTCCAACTGGTGAATAGGCCAAGAGTGAGATAATGCAATGCTCAAAACAGAGCGAATAGTAGCCGGTTTAACAACCGGACTAAAAGTCTCGTCATAGTCTACTCCTTTCTGTTGAGACCTGCCATCACCTACAAGACGGGCTTTATGCCGCTCAAAAGAACCATCAAATTTCCTTTTATGACGAAAAATCCACATAGACTGTATAATATTCACATTAGAGGGCCGAGGTACCAACTCCCATGTCTTATTTTTTATTAGAGCATTATATTCATCTAACATTGCATTTTTCCAATTTGAGTCATTGAGAGCACTCACGGGATTTTTGGGTATGGGGAGATATGGAGGTGATGGTGGTCAATGTATTCAAATTGTGAGAATATTTGTTGTTAGGTTTGAATATACCGTTTAAGCTCCGGGTGGTCATGCGCTGGGGTTGGGAATGAATGGGTCTGGTCGTGTGTTGTGGAGATCGGGTTGGAGAAGATATGGTAGGTTGTGGGGAGGAATTTTGGGTATTAGCTCCTAAGGAATTGTTGGACTGATGTTGGAGGGAAGAAACAAGTTGGGCCGGGTTTGGTGATGGTTCAGTTGCAAGAGAGGAAGGAGTAGTAGAGGCGGGCCTCTCATGGTGGGTGTTCTACGCTTGCGCCAAAGAGAAATTGGGCCTGGGATGTGTGACAGCAAGAGTGTGGGGATGCGTTGATGGACTAGGCTCAAGGAAAGGAGTTGTTGGGCTAGATGTGGGAGCAGAAGGAGAGAGAGGCGCTGATGAAGTTGGAGAAGAAGATGTGGGCTGCACATTTGGATTGTGAGATGCATTATGTATTTGATGCATCATAAAGTGAGAAACACCATCATCTAAGAAGTCATAATCATAAGATTTTGGAGTATGTATTTTTGAGAAAGGAAATTGTGTCTCGTCAAATTGAACATGGCAACAATGAATGATTTTGCCACTTGATAAATCATAACATTTGTAGCCACATTGATTAGTAGGATAGCCGAGGAAGACACATGGAGTAGACCGTGCTTGCAATTTATTTATGGTGGTAGAAGGAAAAAGAGGAAAACATAGACAACCAAAGACTCGGAGATGGGAGTAAATAGGGTCTTGTTGATAGAGAATTTAAGTAGGAGATGAATATCCTAAAACTTTGGTTGGAAGGATGTTGAGAAGGTAGGTAGACATTTCAAGGGCATGATGCCAGAATGATGGAGGGATAAAGGCATGAGCAAGTAATGTACGCATGATGTTATTAATTGATCGAATGTGTCGTTCGGCTTTTCCATTTTGAGGGGAAGTGTGAGGACATGATAGTCGAAATTGCATCCCATTAAGTTCAAACAAGGTTTGGAATGGACCATTAACAAATTCAGTACCATTGTCACATTGGAAATTCTTGATGGTTCGTTCAAATTGTGTTTGAATTAGAGCGTGGAAGGATTTAAATATGGAGTAAACTTGGGATTTTTTAGCGATGGGAAAAGTCCACAAGAATTTACGAAAATCATCAAGAAATAATATATAGTAACGATGGCCCGACGAACTTGGAATTGGTGATGTCCAAAGATCACTATGAACTATATCAAAGGGAAAAACAGTAAAAGACATAGAGTTCTTGAATGGCAATTTAATATGCTTCCCGAGAGGGCAAGAGGAACAAAAAGAAGTTCGAGCCTTATTACAATTAATCAAATTGCTACTACGATGGGAACTAATAACATTATCTCCCGGATGTCCGAGACGGCTATGCCACACATCAGATGATAAAGTGAGAAAAGTAGAAGAACAAGGTGAAGGAGAATTGGCTCGATGTTTGGTGATGATAGGATATAGATCTCCTGTGCTGTCACACCGCATTAGAATTTTCCCTTTCTGTAAATCCTTCACAGAAAACCCAAACGAATCAAACTCAACGGAAACCATGTTATCATTTGTAAATTTACGCACATAAATAAGGTTTTTAATGAGTTTTGGTGCATGTAAAATATTGGTTAGGTCAAGGGGTGGATATGGGGGCGAAAGTTTAGTGCTCCCATAACCTTGAATTGGAATTAAATTACCATTACCAACAACAATGTTATGATTATTACTCGAATAAAAATAAGAAGAAAGTGTACCTGGATCCGCAGTCATGTGTGATGTTGCACTAGTATCCATATACCAATTTCCATCTGGTGGAGACAAAGTCATAGTGTGCATAGCGGCATCAATGTCAGTGGGCACATAACCACTGGAAGAAGGTGCAAATGAGGCATTGTAAGCCTGAGATGGTCGAGGACCCAGAACACCAGATTGGGCAAGGGTGTTGGGCCTAGACTGCTGCCACGGGGTTGTGGGGAATGGGCAGGGTGGAATTTGCCAATTAGGGACCCACTGCTGACCGTATTGGGGCTGCCAGAAACCCGGTCTTTGCTGCCACTGTTGTGGTTGCTGTTAACCTCCTCCGGTGGACTGTTGACCACCACCAATACGACCGCCACGGTTAGTGTTACTGTTACCTTTCCCGCGGTTATTCTTCTTGCCTCTGTAGGTGTTGTTGTTCCTGTTGTGTGATGGATTAGAGTGCGAAGAAGAAGAACCACCAACAGAGCCGCCACTATTGGTGACAAGGAGGGCAGACGTGGTACCTGATTCACGTGCAGCACGGTTTTTAATTGTAGTTTCTTGCAATTTGAGCCTAGACCGTGCTGTTTCAAAAGGAGGAAGAGGATCCTGGTTCTGAATATAGGTAACATAGCCCGCATAAGCCTCGGGAAGGCCATTAATCAACCTCAACACTAACCGACTATTGGTAACCGGAGCATCAATATTTGCAAGACGATCTGCTAGCATTTTAAGGTGAGCGCAATAAGCGTCGGTATTAGGAAAATCATCGAGAGAGACCTGATTGAATTCATTTTCAAGATGCGAGGCTCGAGCATGCTTGTCATCTTGAAAAATGGCCTCTAATCATCCCCATGCCTTTGCTGCTGAATCATCTTTCACAAGAATGGATTGAAGAAGGTCTTGCGATATTGTTGCATAAATCCATTGCAAGACCGCAGCGTCGAGTCGATCCCACAGATCAGGATCTGCTTCTTTGGCCGCCTCAAACTTCTTCTTTGCCGTTTCCTCTGTAGGAGGAATGATGTGACCAAGCAAATTGTGAACTCTTGCTTGTACCTTAAAAAGAGCTGACCATGAATGATATTGACCAGATTCATTATCTAACGTGACAGGAATGAGAGACTTCACATTAGTGATGGAGAGAGCAGGGTGGAATTTGGGTTGGTCAGACATGGTGAGTTGGTATGTAGGAAGGCTGACAAAGAAGAAGTAGGTAAAAAAAAAATGGGCGGCTAAGAAGAGAATGAAAAATCTGATACCATGTAATAATATGAGAGAGAGAGAGATATTGGAGATAATTATGCTAATAAATGTATATTTATTAGCAGTAACAACCTCATCAAACAGGTCATCTGCAGCATAGATCACGGTGGTAAGCCTTTCAAGCCAACCTCGAACTGCATGGCTATCAGTTTGTCGTTCTTGAGCATCTAAGAGCACATCTTTGATGGTGTTGCTATCAGCTTGTCGTTCTTCAACATCTAAGAGCACGTCTCTGATGGTGTTGATGGTGTTATTGAGCTGCTCGAGTCGATCCTTGAAGCCCCATGTCGCGGCAATCTGACATCAAGTGCCTTCACTCCAAGGTTCATAAGGACTTGTTGTGCAATGTTGAAAAGTACTGCTTCTGCCATTTTGTAAACTAGAGAAGTTTTTCAGAATTTTTTTTCTTATTTGATTATTAAAGTGGAGGGTGCAAGGAAAAGCTCAAAGACTTGGACTATATATAGGCTATAGAGTTCGAATATCTGATTCTTTAATTGAGAAAACAATCTAAATTGAGAATATTAATTTTAACAAGAAAAGCATGTACTTGTGAAGAAGTAAGAAATAATTTACTAACAAGAGTAAAAAAAGGAATCCATTTTTTGTTTTTTTATAAGGAAAGAAAACTAGGAGGTATCTACACAACAGACACTCCCTAAAGCACCCATAAGGGTGGTTACAATAAGCTTCAAGTACAGAAATATAGAAGAAAAAGAGGACTACGGAACTCGAGTAAATGCTCCGCCGCGGCAACACACCATCTCCCCAGGCCCAAATCGAAGTTGAACCCTTCTCGGGGGGTAAGACAAACACCACCGAAAATGAATAAGCTCCCAAATCTTCACAAGAGAAGCACAATTACTTTAGGCCACAAGATCAACCAAAAAGCTAAACATCTAAACGACAAAATAGAAATAAAACAAAAAATTACATAAAAAACAGGAAAAAAGAAATAAAAACCCAGAAAATAAACCCAATGCCGACGAACAAAACACCACTGGCCGAGACACCTTCGCCGGAGCCGCCACCGAGCACTAGCGAACGAAACACCAGCAAATGAAAGCCAGTGAACCTCCACCGAGAACAAAGGCCAAAGAACCAAACTAGCGAACGCTCCACCGCGACGCCAAAAGCTAATCAATGGGCTAGAGATGTAGGAATATATAGATGCATATAGCGGAATTTCAGGAAACAAATTTCCTAACATCTATCACAAGATCGCATGCATAACATAAATATGAATCATATTATAAGGAAAAGAATGTACAACCTTTGTAGCGTGTTTTCCACCGGATTGCAAGTGCTAGAGATCAAAGAACAACAATTGATGTCCCTCTACTTAGTCCACGAGCACCAATTGAATTCCCTCGTTTGCTAGAACGGAAGAGGATGAACATATTTCACTCTCTTGCTTTTTAGGGAGGGTGGCCGGATTTTCCAAAGGGAAATAATAGGGTTTTTCTCTCTCTTTTCAGTTTGAAAGTTACCGTCAAATTGAACGTTTTTTTCCTCTCTCCTATTATAACCTTTTATAATAGTAGGAGAGTAAGATAAGAGAGAGACCTAACCTAACCCTAATTTCTCCTATTGGCCGATTTCCTTACTTTAATTAGTTACTACAATGTGTGACCTCATAGGATTAGGTTAACTTAGTTGTAGGTTCAATCAATATTGTTCTACTAACCAACATTTATTCTCTAGCAAGTAAATATGATTACTAAACTAACGTAATTAATTATCTCTATAATAATTCCTTTTATATTTAGTAATTGCCGGGATGTCTAAGGACATATTCCTTCAATCTCCCACTTGTCCGAAGACAAGAGCGCAATGCTAAATTCCTTAAGTCACTTAATGCCAAATTTGATAACACCATGTTATTCTCAAATTTATGTTCCTTGATCGCTGAGTTCGAACTGCTCAAATAAGGATTAATTCTTTAATCCAATTCCACATGGCCATGCAATTTTCCAGTTCTCGCTCATCAAGAGGCCCACACACCATTCCTATTTAATAGGAGGACTTATCCACTCTTGTATGACCATAACTCCCACTCAATTCTTAGCCCACCTGATCACTGCCTTTATAACCTCCTTTTACGACGCGGCGTTTAATAGTGTCAAAGTTAAACTAATTATGTTGTGGTTATTAAGACATACTCATGTATAAGGAATCCACTAAATATAGTAGTTCGATTCTACTTTTAGAATCTAATTAAGTCAAGTCTCAATGTATCAACTATACATCCATATAATCAATTAGACATCTCTATGTCTCTATATCCCATGGAACTGCGCTATCAATTAATTATATACTAGCCTTTTAAATAAATCACTTATGTCCAATTTAGTGATTTAGACTAGGGACTTTAAATAAATTGTGATTTCAGTTCACTTTATAGGGCTCCATTATCAAAACGTTTTCGATAATCCTATTTGAAAACACAAATTATTTGGATATTTTATTTAATACTAAACCATACAATTAAATAAGAAAAGAATTTTTATTGATAAACATTCAAAACATAATAAATGTCTTTACAATTGTAAACATGAAGTAAACAACCTAAAGCCATTCTCCCATATGCTTAAGCCCCATAGACCTAGTATGACACTCATGCTTAGGTTGAGCAAGCGGTTTAGTCAAAGGATCTCTCGAATGAGATGGAATTTCCTGAGCACATGTTTAGACCTTTGATGCGATATGGGTTCCTTAGACTGAGCAATGGCACCATTGTTGTCACAATACAACTCAATGCCATTCTCAATGCTAGGAACTACACCAAGCTCACCAATGAACTTTTTGATCCAAACAGCTTCCTTTGCTGCATCAGCTGCTGCAATATACTCAGCCTCTGTTGTAGAATCTGTGATGGTTCTCTGCTTAGAGCTCTTCCAGCTCACAGCTCCTCCATTGACACAAAATATGAAACCAGATTGAGATCGGAAATCATCTTTGTCACTCTGGAAGCTTGCATCGGTGTATCCAGTAACAACCAACTCACTATCTCAACCATAAACTAAAAAATTATCCTTAGTCCTTCGCAAGTACTTAAGGATGTTTTTCGCTGCAATCCAGTGCGTATCTTCTGGATTTGACTGGTATCTGCTGCATATACTCAAAGCATATGCAACATCCGGTCGAGTGTATATCATGGCATACATAATGGATCCTACTGCAGAAGCATAGGGAACATTTCTCATACGCTTGACGTCATCAGGACTCGAAGGACACTGAGTTTTGCCAAGTGTTATACCATGTTGCATGGGAATGAAACCTCTCTTGGAGTTTTCCAGCTTGAACCTTGCAAGAACCTTATCAATATAAGTCTCTTGACTAAGTCCAATCAGCCTTTTCGACCTATCTCTATAGATCTTTATCTCCAATATGTACTCAGCCTCTCCTAGGTCTTTCATAGAGAAATTGCTTGACTGACTCAAGCATATGGTCTTATCATTTCCTATGAGAAGTATGTTATCCACGTACAAGACCAGAAAAGTAATACTACTCACACTTAACTTCTTGTATACACAAGATTCCTCTTCATTTCTGAGAAAGCCAAATTTCTTGACTGCCTCATCAAACCTGAGGTTCCAACTCCATGATGCTTGCTTTAGTCCATAAATGGACTTCTTAAGCTTGCATACCCTCCCTGGATTTTCTAGATCTTCAAAACCTTGAGGTTGTGTCATGTACACATCCTCTTTCAAGAACCCATTCAAGAAAGCGGTTTTGACATCCATCTGCCATATTTCATAGTCGTGAAAGACAGCAATCGCAAGGATTATCCTAATGGACTTTAGCATGGCTACTGGTGAGAAGGTTTCATCATAGTCAATACCATGAATTTGTGTGAAACCTTTCGCCACCAACCTTGCTTTGAAAACACTAATGTTTCCATCCTTTTTTGTTTTCAACTTGAACATCCATTTGCATCCAATGGGTTTTACCCCATCATGCAAATCAACCAAGTCCCATACTTGATTTTCAGACATGGAATCCATTTCAGATTTCATGGCCTTAAGCCATCTTTCGGAGTCATGGCTCTCTAAAGCATCTTTGTAGCTAGTAGGTTCTTCTGATTCTAAAATCGTTATTTCCGAACTTTCAGTCAAAAGGAAATCAATATATCTCTTTGACAGAATGATGGTCCTACTAGACCTACGTTGGGGAACAACAGAAGAAGTTTCTACCTCATTAGGTTGAGTGACTTCGTACGGAGTATCTCCAAGTGGGACGGTAGGAGGTACGTGAATTGAATGCACCGCCTCCTGAGCATTTTCATGCCGGGCTGCCTCTGATGAGGTGTTAACCTCATCCATTTGTTGCTCATCTCAAATTTCTTCGAGATATACATTTCTCCCACTTGTTTTTCTGGAAATAAACTCCTTTCCCAGAAAGACACCATTACGAGCAACAAACACTTTGTTTTCGCTTTGGTTGTAGAAGTAGTGTCCCTTAGTCTCTTTTGGGTAACCCATAAAGAGACATTTATCGGATTTGGGTGAAAGCTTATCAGAAAGTAAGCGTTTAACATAGGCTTCACAACCCCATATCCTTAGAAAAGATAATTTTGGAACGTTTCCAGTCTATATTTCATATGGTGTCTTTTCCACTGCTTTGGATGGTGCTCTGTTAAGTGTGAATGCCGCTGTTTCAAGCGCAAATCCCCAGAATGAAATAGGAAGATCAGCAAGACTCATCATGGATCGAACCATATCAAGTAGAGTTCGATTCCTTCTTTCAGAAACGCCATTCAGCTGTGGTGTTCCTGGTGGAGTCCATTGTGAAAGTATTCCACAATCCTTCAAATGATCACCAAATTCTTGATATAAATATTCACCACCACGATCGGATCGTAATGCCTTAATTTTCTTCCCAAGTTGGTTTTGTACTTCATTATGGAATTCCTTAAATTTTTCAAAGGATTCTGACTTATGCCGCATGAGGTAAACAAATCCAATTCTGCTCACATCATCGGTAAAAGTAATGAAGTAACTGTACCCTCCCCTAGCCAACATACTCATGGGTCCGCACACATTTGTATGTATGAGGGCTAAAAGGTCATTGGCCCTTTCACTTGAACCTGTGAAAGGAGACTTTGTCATTTTCCCCATCAAGCAAAACTCACAAGTATCAAATGATTCGAAATCAAATGATTTGAGAATTCCATCTTTATGAAGTTTCTCAATGCGCTTTGAGCTTATGTGGCCTAATCGACAATGGCATAGGTATGTAGGGTTTGAATCATTTGCTTTATGTTTCTTGCTGTCTATGTTATAGATGTGGGTTTCTAAGTCTAGCACATATAAACCATTTGATAACTTAGCGGAGACATAGAACATATCATTCAAATACGCAGAACAACAATTGTTCTTTATTGTAAATGAATAACCTTCGGAATCCAAATCAGGAATCGAAATAATGTTATTTGTGATAGTAGGAACATAATAACAATTATTAAGTTCTAAAACTAATCCTGAAGGTAAAAGTAGGCTATAGACTCCTACTGCCAATGTAGCAACTCGTGCTCCATTGCCAACGCGAAGATATACTTCTCCCTTTCCTAAAGTTCTACTTCTTTTGAGGCCTTGCATATTACAAATAATGTGCGAACCACAAGCGGTATCAAATACCCAAGAAGCAGAAGTTGCTAAGTTAACTTCTATAACATACATATCTGAACTATAAACTCCTTTCTTCTGATCCTTCAGATACTTGGGGCAACTACTTTTCCAATGACCAACCTTGTTACAGATGTAACAATAGTGCTCATCAGCAACTTTTGGTTTTGGTGTAACGATTCCCATATCCTTTTCACTTGCAATGAAACGTTCAGCATTCAATTTGTCCTTCGAAAGGACGGAGCGCAAATTACAAGTAGAATTGTTGGTGTTGATATTGTTGTTACTAGACATAATTACTACAACAAATAATAAAGCAAGATTCAATCAATGTTTATCAAGAAAGCAGCAATTAAAAAATTTTTAATTAACTACTACCCTTTATTCAAAATAAGAGTCCCCTATTGAATAAAGAAACACCAAGATCCCCTCCCACTACAATCAAACGAACTTTGGCTCTGCCTTCAATTTATAGTAGTTGAGGTAAGTAAACACTTTACTAATTATAATTCTTGGTAGACAGGTTAACAACTCCTTGTTTACTCCTATCTCTTAGCTTCAAAACTCAAAACTTTGTCTTTTGATGAATTTGTTGAGTTAAACTAAACATTAACATGTAAGTTTCAAAAACCTACTCTACTATCCCCGAATAAAATGAGCAACACCCTGCTTTGGCAGGACCTATTACTCACTATCTAAGGCGTTATAGGTGTTGTTTCGAAAAGCAATTAAACTCAATATTACATGTTGGGGACCTAAGTTTACTATGTTGGTTAATTAAAAGTGAACACATAATATAAATAACCACACATATAAACTTAAACAAGCATTTAAACATGTTAAACGCATAAATAAATATAAGCATAATTAAAAGTGATCCTAGTATGGCCCCTAAACCTAGGAAAACTAATCTTCATGAATTCCTTCTGAATCCTTATGGATCTCCATCCTTGATTCTCCATGGAACTTCATTCTTGATTACATATCATTTATAATTTAAATAACTAAAATTTAAATTACAAAAATATAAACGATACGCAGATCGTATTTGATTTATATAAAATTTTAACGATGCGCATATCGTATTTTCTATCCTAGTTTTGGGCCAGACTAGTCACAACATGCAAAATATAATATCATACATATTACATTAAACATCCACGCATTTATAATATCAAATAAAATAAACACAATCTATTTACTTATTAACAATTAATAACCAAATCAACTTTTCCATAATAATTATAAAACTTAACAAATTTAAGCTAAAAATTATTTAGGAAACTTTATTATTTTAATTCAATTACTCATTTAAACATGGCAATAATCATTATTATTCACTAATTTGTAAAATAGGAAACTTTTGGATTTATGCTCAACTTTGGAAAATCAGATTGGAAAATCACAAATAGCAAACTTTTTTTTTTTTTTTTAAAGTTGACTTCTTGACCGTTGACCAGCAGCACAAGGCTGCCAGTCAACAACCAAGACATGGTGACTAACGCAAAACAGGAACGAACCCAGCAGCAGGGCATCAACCCCACCGCTGCCTACAGTCACACGCCAGCACACGCCAGCACACCACACACTCCACTAACCGACGGGTCTCCGGCAGCTCCACCAGAAATCATCGGCCAGCCCAGTCGCGTTGTCGCCGGCAGCACAAGGCCACCAGCACTCGCAAACTTCTTCCACGGCACCGGCCAGCAGTGTAAATCGCCGGCCAGCCCTGCCGTGTCGTGCATCCCTCCGTCGGCCTCGCCGGTCTGCCAGCTGCCGTGGCTTCACCGTCACCGGTGGGCCACCCAGCCATGGTTGATTTTCCTTTTTAATTTATGTAACAATTTACATAAAATTGAACTAATCTTTATTCAACAATTGTTTAAAGATTAAGGATTTCATTAGGGTTTTAATCATCCGAAAATTATGGCAAAAATTTTGAATTCATCAACAAATCTTAAACAAATTTTTTGGTTTGTTGAAATTGGATTTGAATGAATAATCTCTATTAAACATTAAATCTAACAAGAATTTAAAATTAGGGCAAAAACTCCAATTATATCCAAAAATTCAGAAAATTAACAATTAAATTCCGAAAAATTCGAAAATAACTTTTAGGGTGATCTACTGAATTATCTTAACAAATAAAATCAAATATTTCAATTGGTATCCTTAAATTCTATGAATAATCAAATTAAACATAAAATTTAACCAAAATTCATAAATAATATGATAAAATTCGAAAATTAGTGGGAAAAATAATTAAATTATTTTCAGCCATCATATTATTCTAGATCTATGTGGGTGATGAACATTAGATTTATTTAACAAATTAAAAATCAAATCTTTAATTGTTAACAAATTATTTCAATGATTAATGGAATTAAACATAAATAATTTTAAATCGAACAAAAATAATTTTAGAGTGAATTAAACAATTTATTTCGTCCCTCATATTAAAAATTCGGACCTTAATATAAATTTTTTGAGCATAAATCACAATTAAATCAATTATTTACATTTTCCATTCAATTAATATTAAATATCAATTATGCAAATTCAAGCCATAAATAAATCCTCCCTTAATTGAATAAAAATAATAATTTGCATACTATTATATGATCATATGAATATTATGAATTAGGCAAAACTGATACCACTGTAGGAATATATAGATGCATATAGCGGAATTTCAGGAAACAAATTTCCTAACATCTATCACAAGATCGCATGCATAACATAAATATGAATCATATTATAAGGGAAAGAATGTACAACCTTTGTAGCGTGTTTTCCACCGGATTGCAAGTGCTAGAGATCAAAGAACAGCAATTGATGTCCCTCTACTTAGTCCATGAGCACCAATTGAATTCCCACGTTTGCTAGAACGGAAGAGGATGATCAGATTTCACTCTCTTGCTTTTTAGGGAGGGTAGCCGGATTTTCCAAAGGGAAATAATAGGGTTTTTCTCTCTCTTTTCAGTTTGAAAGTTACTGTCAAATTGAACGTTTTTTCCTCTCTCCTATTATAACCTTTTATAATAGTAGGATAATAAAATAAGAGAGAGACCTAACCTAACCCTAATTTCTCCTATTGGCCGGTTTCCTTACTTCAATTAGTTACTACAATGTGTGACCTCAGGATTAGGTTAACTTAGTTGTAGGTTCAATCAATATTGTTCTACTAACCAACATTTATTCTCTAGCAAGTAAATGTGATTACTAAACTAACGTAATTAATTATCTCTATAATAATTCCTTTTATATTTAGTAATTGCCGGGATGTCTAAGGACATATTCCTTCAAGAGAACCAAAGTCCGACTGAGGACGAGGGTAATTGGACCACTTGATAAGAAAATATGCCATAACAATGGCTAGATCTAGGAAGAGATGAAGAGAGAGAAGGACAGGGTTTCAATTTCTAAGGAAATTGTTTGGGGCTTTTGGGATAGCTAAAGGGGGTTTTCTAGAGAGAAGGCAGAGCCTCTTTCTCTAAAACCCCCTAATGACTCTTTCGATAAATGTAAAAAAAAAAACAAAAAAGGAATCCATTAACAGGATATATTCTTTTATAAGATGAAGTAAGGCATTGTTTATAAAAGGGAAGTGATAATAGAATCAAAATTATTTAATAGAATTCTAATGAAGTTAAAAAAATAATAATAAGAAGCTTGTAAAATTAATCATTAAAAGGGTAAAGACAGAGTACCTCCTGTAACTCATGAAGGAACAACTTAATATATCTACTATAATTTTCCTTCTTGTAGACAGTATTGTAGACTCCTTAAATGTTCTTCAACATTGGTCGATTCTCATTTGACGCGATTTCAATTATTCTAGTCAAGATGACTTAGTGTCTTCTTAGTTCTTACTCAATATTAGTTCCAAAATAATGAAAATGATTCATCTGCTAAGTTCCCCTTTTTGTTCCATTCTTAGAGTGTTTTTGATTACATTTTGCATCAAACACTTTTCAACAATGATTTTACTAAACACGTTTAATGTATTCTCCATTTAGTGTCTCTTGTACTAAATGGAGACCTGTTCTTTTGGACTTATTTTCAGTTCAGCAGTTCAGTTCAGTTAGTCCAATTCAGTCCAAAAGAATGGGTACTTGCTATGATTAGATAATGATGAGTGAAACCCCTTTCCTCTCCACTTGTCCCTTCTTTCTCTCTCCATATTAAATAAACCTACTTCTATAATTTTTTTTTAAATTAGTGTAATAAAGTAATTAAAGAAAGGCACAAGTATCATGATTAGAGGTGGTAGGGGACCTATTTGAAAATTTATATGGATCATATTTAATGTTCTATTAAAATGTTTTTCGGGAGGTTTTAGTAGAGGTGACCAAATCTCAGGTCGGGTCAAATTTCAGGCCATGTTTAATTTTGTGCTCAAAGCACACTTTTTCGGGCCAAGACCAAAGGGCTATTCGGGCCAAATCAGGCCGCCAATATTTGAACTAAAAATCATTTTTTGGTTACCCAAAACTCGTACCAAAAAAATTTGGGTTGGGCCCAAAAAATCTTCCCAAGTCTGGGATTTCCCGGGCTAGGCTAGGCTGACAGGTTGGAGTTTATTTTGATCAGCTCTAGGTTTTAGTACTCTAAAATTTAATTTTTCTTAGAAAACCTACATAAAGCCTGCTGTCTTATACTCAAACATTTTTTAAGGATGTTAATAATATATTCCACTTAATCCCACATTTAGGAGAAAAGATAAAAATCAAATATTATATATGATCAAATTCTCATTCCTCAATTTATATATCGGGTAACTAATACTAGGTTAATTCCTATATGTGGTTGGCCACACCTATAATTAATAGTGTGGCAAGTCCACATATAAGTTTGATTAATACTTCCTCCGTTTAGAGTTAGTTGGACTATATGCATAGTGTATATTGTTCCAAATTTACACTTTGATTGTCTTTGATGATTTATATTTAGGAAAAATATAGTTGTATGCGATGTTGTTAGATTCATCTCAATGTATATTATTTTAAATCAAATTTTTTTTGTAATTTTTACTTATTGATAACTAAAGTCAAAAGATATTGAAATCATGCATCGACTACGTGAAAACATGAAAAGGTGGAACTATTTCTAAACTGAGGGAGTATATACTAAGGATTACTAACAATTGTTGGAGTTATTTATTAATATAGTAGGGTTACTGATAATTGTTGAATGTTACTTATGTCTCTTGTTGGGGTACTTATCTTAGGGGTTAATGATCAATTTGGGGTTACTTAAAATTGTTTGTTACTTACAATTAATTAAGGGTTACTTGTATAAATTAAATGGTTATTGATGCCTTCATATAGTTAGTTTATCTTTAGGGTTACTTGTATATGCGCCCGCCACATGATTTCGTGTGGCCAGCCACATAGAAGACTTGTTGCTAATGTTGTTATGGTTGTACTACAATACAATTATTAATTTGTTACGACAAAGGAGTCAACAAATAAATTAGAATTTTCTAAAAAAATAAAATTACGACAAAATCATATTACAATCACCTTTTTCAAAAAGTTAAAAAAAATGTTGAAGCAATATACTTGGAGGATCAGATCTAAAAGTTGAAGTAATGGAGGAGAAGCTGCTTCGTGATTTAACTCGTGAAGTATGTGAATTATTGTCAGCGTTAGCTTTAATACTGGCCTTCCCTCTTTGGATCATTCAGGCCATGTCACTCGCATCGATGCTTCCTCTTTGAAGGACTTGGATGCATTTGTCTCCACTTCCATTATTGGGTAATTTTGGTTTCATTTTTTTGTTTAATCTTTTTTATAAATATTTATTTATAAATAATAAATAAGTAAATTGTTCTTAAATGTATATTATATTTATATGTGCAATTTTGTTCTTGACTCAATCTTTCCAGCAAAACAGTGGAGAATTTTTTGGCACCTAGAAAGTGGAGGAACGATTCTAGCACCCACTTTTTGAACTAAAATGCTATTCGTCGTCCCAGAATTACTTAAAATCGTGTAAAAGTCGAAGTGTTTTTCCCTAATAAAAAGAAAAAAAAAAAACAAGTATTCTACTACGATTCTTTTGTAGAAAGTAGCAATTTATCCTTCTATATGTCTTGGTACCTATGTCACTAGTGTTATAGATTTTAATCATAAAGAGCTAACACGTCTGTTGTAGCCTAAAATATCAACGGCTCCTTTAGAGACACTTGGGTCCATCAGGGCCGTACACGTGTCCTCTCACAGAAAATAAAGGAAAATGATTTAACCATTGAGTTATATTCAGTTGGGAGAAAGGACTCACCTTTTTAGCCCAAAGGTTAGTCAAAGCCCAAATCTTTAAGGTGGCTGCAGTGATTGGTTGTTGATCCATCGATCACCAATCCTAGCCTGCCAAGTGTCATGATTTGATTGCCTAGCCAATCAGGTGCCACTATTCTAGGGCAACCTAAAAGGGCAGCAGCCATACCACAAACACTATAAATACCCCTGAAATCATGTCAAAGATCATTCAATGCAAACAGTGTAAACATACTCTGAAAAATATTCTCTCACTTTCTCTCTCTATCTCTACTTTTGTCTTACAACTCCTGATATTTGACTTAAGCTTCGGAGGGGGAACCACCACACAAACCTCCAGGGTGGGTCCCTTTTTGCAGGTTCGAGAACGAAGCTCAGATTCAGACTGGACAGATTCAGACATTGTTGCACAAGTCTCGAAGTAAAGAACTTCTAAGGGAAACTGGTTTACATGCCGGACAAGGAGAGGCTAAACCTATAGCTTACTTGCCGGACAAGCATACTAAACATTTGGCGTCGTCTATGGGGAGACGCAACGATGACTGACTGTCAATCGTCCAACGTGGTTAGGAACCAAAGTTTTCAGGCCAATCTCGAAGACACTATAGAACCTGATAGACCGCCTCGAGGAAGGGATAAACCTCCGTCCATTGTCAATGTCCCTGGACCAAGCCAACAACCTGCCATTCAGGAAAATCTTGAACGTCTAGTGACTGCTGCCCATCTAGAGAACATTCTGAATGACTTTCAGACTAAGATGGCAGCAGTCGCCCAACAACAGATTAAGAACAACATGCTGTTTTTCCATCATAATCCGGAGCCAGCCGCTAACAATCCAGCTCCTCTTAGGGGACGTTCCCAAGAAAATCGTCCAGGTCCTAGTCGACCTGTTCGTCAGGAACCCTCGAGGAGAACAGCCAGAGGAAAACAGCCAGGAGGTAGTGAGCAGCGAAGGAAGATGGACTGGAACCTGGTGTTTAGGACCCAGGATAATGTTCGTCCAAATGGGCACCGAATTGAAACATATGCCAGGGAATATCCAGAGGCAAAGAAAGCTACTGCATTACAACGGTCGGCCACAGGGTCTACACCATACTTGAGAGACCCTCCTCTGAGGATACAATCTAGATCAGAAGGACGAAGTTTAGGCCCTTCTCTTGTCCGTCCAAGACAAGAGAAGACGGTGGTTCAGCCAATGGTTTATAGACATCCAACCCCTGTCAACACTTCATCAAATCCTGTGTTGAAAGAATACCGTAAGGAGTTCATACCCATTGAGGGACAGCTGGGAGCCCTCCGGATTAACTGACCCACTCCATTCTCGGCTAGGATCATGGAGGCGCCCCCCTTCCCAAAGGTAAAACTCCCTACTATAGAGCCTTTTGATGGAACAACAGATCTAGACGATCACATATGCGCTTACAAACATCAGATGTACGTCCAAGGAGTAGATGATTGTTATTCAAGTATGAACACTAGACCAACTACAAGAGGGGGGTGAATTGTAGTTGAGGAGAAATTTTCGATTTGTAATGCGGAATTAAAAATGAACTCGAAATTAGAAAGAGATAAGCACAAAAGATTTTTACAAGGAAAACTTCCTAGGCCCAATAGGAAGAAAAACCTTGACAACGAGGGATTTTGACTCAAACTCTCTTTAGTATACTAGGCCAAAAGACTTTCTTTTGTACAACCTAATATTGAACCTTCTCTGTTCCTCTAGGAACTTGTTCCCCAGTCACTCAGTTCCCCCTGAACTGATGACACTCACTCTTGACTTCACTCGAAGTCTTCTCTCTTCTCTCTTTCTTTCTCTCTCTTGAATACAAGGATATTCTCTGATTTTTCTCTCACCCACACACTATGAATATTAAAATAATGAGTATGTTGAATAAAGAGGAAATTACAAGAAAAACTTTATAATTAATAACTGACTTTTTTCGCTTGAAAGTTCTTAAGTTTTTCCTCAAATAACTTCTTCTTATATAGCTGCTGTAATTTTCCTTCTTCTACTGGACATATTTTGCGCCACGTTCTCCATGATGTGAGCATGTAATGTTGTGGAGATCATGGCTCATTTTTCGCTGCATTTTCTCCATGTTTATTGCAATGGAAATTAAACCGCTCCACTTAGCAGTTAGTGGACTATCTTCCAGCAAGTTATGCGCAGGTGGAGGAGTTAGTTAGAGAACCTTAAGGAGTTAGCTCCACAATTCATGCGCCGTAATTTCCAACTGTTTTGCACGCACAACAACAGCAACAAAAACATCTAATAACTTAAAGAATCATTTATGCAAAGATTCTAAGTTACTAGAATATCAAACAAACCATATTATAAAAATTCAAAGCGTATAAATTAAATATCTTGACTTAGATTAAATAATTAATCTTTCTCCACAAGATATAAATGTTAACTTAAACTATACATTATTTTTGGTATTTAATAATTTATTTTATAATTGTCGCTAAAAAATAAAACTATATAATAAAATTAACCTAAGTATTTGGCATCATCAAAACATCAAATACAACAATATTCCCCCTTTTTGATGATGGCAAATATAAGGCATATAAAAAACAAAATAAGAAAAATAAAGTAACTAAAGCAAGAGAATCAAGAGCTAATGAGTTTAAAAAGCAAAACTAGCAAAACAAAAGACTAAGAAAATAAATCTAGCACTAACTAACAGAAAACAAATACTATACTAACATAAATCAATCTTGATTAAGAAAAACCCAAAAAGTATCACCTAGAACCAAAGAAGGACTAGAATTTGAATTTTTATGTGCCACTCTACTTCTTCCCCCTTTTGTCATCATCAAAAACAACTAAGTACCCAGCAGTACTCTAAGCGTTCAGCATGTACAACAATGTTAAAGCGTAGTAGCTCAAACATTCATCTAATAATACTAGCCATCCAAACATTATAATGAGCATATGAAGATGAGATTAAAGTACATAGTTTTGAAAAATGCACAAACTGAGTTCAAGATGAAGATAAGAAGAAAAAGAAGAGAGCACAAAGAAAGATAAGAAAGAAAAAAATATAAACCAAAACATTTTGTCACCAAAAAGGATGGGTGATAAAAGAGAGTAACAACTAGTCACCATTGTTTTTATACAAGCCAACCAAAAAAAAAAATGTTGCATCAGATTAATTAGGGAAGGGGATTAGGGATTTGAGGGCTTGGAAGGCTTGGGGCGGACAAGGAAAGCACCGACCACAGAATCAATCTTCTCCCGAACAACTGATTCTCTTTTCTGCACATTTGTGACGATCTGCTCTTACTGAAGATCAACACGGGCAGCCCTTGCTTCAAGACCCTGAACTCTGGAGTGAAGGAGAGACAGAGACTCCTGAATTGTATGCAGTATACCATGAAGTCCAGTAGTGGAGAGAAGAGGAAAATCAACAATCCTCGATCCTGAAGGAGCTTGATCCTCATCAAGATCAATATGAACTGCTCCCGGACCTTGTTCCTTGGGAGCCTTGGTCTTGGCAATTCTCTGACTTTTACGAACATACTTAGGTCCTTCAGCACTGACCTCCTCCTGTAACTTCCGCTTTAACCCAGTTTCAATCTTCCCCTTAGTTTCTGCTACCTCAAAGTCTAACATCCCACCTTGTACCCTGAGAGACAGCCTGGATAATGTCTCCTGGGTCAAATAATTATCAGGCTCTAGATCAAAAGAGGTACTAGAAGGGAGTTTAATTTGATTCTTCTTGAGGATAACATTAATCAGGTTAGTATACCCCACCTTGGTGTTGTGGGAGATACAGTAGGAAAGATGAGAAATCATTAAAGCAGGAAAGTTTATTTTTATATTTTTAGTAAGGCAGAACATCAAGGAAAGATCCATGAGGCTCGCTTGAGTCCTCTTGGAAGTCATTGGCAGAATAAAACGCCAAACTAAGTGAAACAAAAATTTATGAAAAGGAGAGAGATCTTTCTGTTCTAGGGACTAGTCAGACTCCTTACCCCCGAAGTAACTCATGATAGTGGTGTTTGAAGCCCCATTCACATTTAGCTTAGCCCTACCCTTCACATATTCCTTGTACCCCTCAGTAGGTACATCAAACCAATCCCCTAAGTTCTTTTCATTGAACTTGACCAATTTTGGAAACTTAACAAGATCAAGAAACTGACTCCACTTAACTTTCTTGCACCAGGTGAAATCGACACAAAACCCAATGGTTTTGGGGTAAATGGGATTAATTGCCGTGTAAATTTTGGTTTGATTTGATGGATTTTTATTTTGGGGCGGAATTTATGGGAATTGTGAAGAGGAATTAAATGTGGCTTTTCTCTTCCTTCTTTAAATCCAGTGAATGAATTTTATTTTTAAGTTTGTACATGAACGCTGGTGAAACGTTGCCATTAAAAAATATTTGTGGGGGATGAATGAAAGAAGATAATAAATGAAAAAAAATTTACGTGAAAGGAAAGAGAAGAGTAGAAAGTGTGAACTCATGCATGTAACATGTTCAATCTATATGTACAACAACCTTTCTATTTTTTACTCAAGTATATGCATGGACAATAAGGAGAGTATTATGAAGACTAATGTGAGTCCTTTACAATGACTGTACAATGAGTGATTAAAATCACAAGATGTTGTTGGCCACTTAGCGTAATCTTGTAACTAAGGGTTTTATTTGAAGTAGCACACTCAATGAATTCTAATCATCCCTAGCTCTAAGCGAATTTTCTCAAATTTTTCTCTAGGAAGTGGTTTAGTCAAAATGTCAGCCATTTGATTTTCAGTTGGACAAAATTCAAGTTTGACAAGACATTTTTCTACAAAATCCTTATGGAAATGATGTCTAATGTGAATATGCTTGACCCTTGAATGATGAACTAAATCCTTAGAGATACAAATAGCACTAGTGTTATTACAGTAGATAGGAACACACTTAAACTTAATGCCAAAATCTCTTACTTGTTGCTTGATCCAAATTAAAGGACTTGGGAATAGCATGCAGCAGCAGCCACATCCTCTGCCTTTGCTGTGGATAAGGCAACAATATTCTGCTTCTTTGAGCTCCATGACACCAAGCTTGATCCTAGGTACTGGACAATACCTGATGTGCTCTTGCGGTTAACCAAGTATCTAGCATAATCCGCATCCGAATAGCTTACTAGGTCAAACACATCACTTCGAGGATAGAACAAACATAAGTCATCACTTCCTTTCAAATACCTTAGAATTCTCTTAACTGCTGGTAAGTGAGATTCTTTGGGATTTGATTGGAACCGAGCACATAAACCAACACTAAACGAAATATCGGGTCTACTTACAGTTAAGTAAAGTAATGAACCAATCATGCCTCGATATTGCTTCTCGTTTACACACTTACCATTTGAATCTTCATCTAACCTTGTTCTTGTTCCTATGGGAGTGTGGTTGGTTTTTGAAAGTTCCAGTCCATATTTCTTGAGCAGTTCCTTGACATATATTTGTTGATGGATCATTGTTCCTCTTTCGGTTTGCTTGATTTGTAATCCCAAAAAGAAGTTCAACTCTTCCATCATACTCATTTCGAATTCACTACTCATAAGATCAGCAAACTCCTTACAAAGAAGATCATTAGTAGCACCGAAAATTATATCATCAACATAAATCTGGACTACTAGTATGTCTGTTCCTTTTGATCGAAGGAACAAGGTTCTATCAACCATACCTCTTATGAAATCATGTGAAAGCAGGAATTTTGACAACCTTTCATACCAAGATCTAGGTGCTTGTTTCAGCCCATAAAGAGCTTTATCAAGCTTATAGACTTGATTTGGAAGTTTCGAATTTTCAAACCCAGGAGGTTGTTCCACATAGACGTCTTAAATTAAAAAACCATATAGAAATGCACATTTGACGTCCATCTGGTACAACTTAAATCCTATAAAGGCAGCAAAGGCAATCAAAATTCTAATTGCTTCTATTCTAGCAACAGGAGCAAAGGTTTCATCAAAATCAATACCTTCTTGTTGATTATAACCTTTGGCGATAATTCTAGCCTTGTTCCTTACCACAATTCCATGTTCGTCAAGCATGTTCCTGAAGACCCATTTTAGTCATATAACCTTCTGGTTCTTTGGTTTTGTCTCCAGGTGCCATACCTTGTTCCTCTGGAACTCATTTAGCTCCTCTTGCATAGCATTGATCCAATCAGCCTCCTTGAGCGCTTCCAAATGGTCCTTAGTTCTGTCATAGATAAGAAAGCGTGAAAAGCACAAAAATTCTTTAATTGGGATCTCATTTGAGTTCCCTTTTCAATGTCACTTATTATCAATTCTAAAGGATGAGAATTTTGGTGTCTCCAAGGCTTTGGATCAAATCTTCTAGTTGCTTCTTGGGTTTCTTGAGGTGATTGATTCACTTGATCTTCTTCTGGATCAGGAGTTCCTTGATTATCCTGAGTTCCTTTTATTGCTTGTTCCTCAACGGGATCAGGCATAGGGTTATCAGGATCAAGAACTTGCTTCTTCTCTTTTCCTCCAGGGGTTAATTCCTCATCATTTTGATTAAACTCATCAGGACGAGTCAAACCAATTTCAAAGTTATCATTGTGAATCTATTCCTGCAGGGAGTTAGTCTCATAAAAAATAACATGGACACACTTTCCTCGACACACATTGTTCGCTTATTGTAGACACGATAAGCCTTACTATTTAAGGCATATCCTAGAAAAATAGCCTCATCACTTCTAGCATCAAACTTTCCTAAGTTGTCCTTTCCATTGTTATGTAGAAAACATTTACATCCAAAAACACGAAAAAAAGAAATATTGGGTTTTCTTCCTCTATGGAGCTCATAAGGAGTCTTCATGGTGATTGGCCTTATCATGACACGATTGATGATGTAGCATGCCGTGTTCACTGCTTCAGCCCAAAAGTTCTCCGGAAGACCGCTTGCAATTATCATCGTCCTTGCCATATCCTCAAGAGTCTGGTTCTTCCTTTCGACTACACCATTCTGTTGTGGTGTTCTTGGAGCTGAGAAGTTATGATCTAAACCTGGAGTTTTCAAACTTCGTACCATGGTCAGATCTTAAATGCTTCAGTTTAAAACCACTAGTTCTTTGAATCTTTTTAGCAAAGGTTAGAAATTCATCAAACGTTTCATCCTTACTATGAAGAAAAATAACCCATGTGTATCACAAAAAATCATCTACTATGACTAATACATATTTCTTACCGGATCGACTTTGGATGCGTACAGGGCCACATAAGTCCATGTGAAGAAGTTCTAATGGACTTTGTGTGCTTACCATTTTCTTGGATTTGAATGAGGATCTCACTTGCTTGCCTTTAACACAAGAATCACAAACATCGTAGTTTAGTGACTTAATAGTTGGTAGACCAACCACCAAGTCCTTTCCATTTAGTTTATGCAGTAGGGACAGGCTTGCATGACCACATCGTTTGTGCCACAGAAAAGGATCAGCTTCGATCACGCTTAAGCATGTGAGATTATTCATAGGAACAAGGTTCAGGTCAAACATATATGTGTTCCCTTTCCTCGTTCCCTCAAGGATCTTGGTTCCTGTACTTTCATTGCTGACTACATAAGACTCATTAGTAAACTTCACTGTATTTCCCTTATCACAAAACTGATATATGCTAAGTAAACTATGTTTTAAACCCTCGACCAAAAATACATTATCTATGGAATGTGACTGAGATTTACCAATCTTACCAATTGCTACAATGTTTCCTGTAAGATTGTCTCCAAAGGTCACAGTTCCTCCATTGAAGACTAAAAGTGAGACAAATTTTGATCTATCTCCTGTCATGTGCTTAGAACAACCGCTATCGAGGTACCACAAGTTGTTCCCCCTCACTTCAGCCTGTACCATAGCAAACTAGTTAGTTGCAGGAACCCAGTCTAGCTTGGGTTCCATTGTTGTATTTGAGCCTTTCCTTATTTTCCAAACCTGTTTCACTAGGTACGTGTTCTTCTCAATACGTTCTTCTCTGGTGGAACAGTCAGACACAATGTGACCACTGTTCCCACAGTAAGAACATATATTGCTACTTGGCAGATCAACATATTTTTTCTTTTTGTTCTTCCTTTTATGACTGAAACATAGACCATCTCTTCCATTGTTTTGAAACTTTTGTATCCATGAGACTGGGTCAGGAAGTTTGCTCCTTGAGGGCTCCAGTTTCTTCTTTAATACCAGATTTTCTTGAAAAATATCATTAAAATCGTTTTTCAAATTTTCAGCAATATTTCTGGTATTAGATGAAGAGACTGTTCCTTCAGGAACAAACAGTTTCAATTCTGCCAGTTCTAAATTCAAAAGATAATTTTCATTTTTGACCTTTTCAAAAGCATCTTGATAAGCTCTATTCTTGTCAAAAAGTTCAAAGAATTTTTTTTCAGTGTCACATTTTAGTGAGTTATGCCAATTTGAATGATTCTTAGTGATTTTCAAGGCATTAGTTAATTGATCTCTTTTTGCACATACAACCTTGTAATCATCTAAGATTTCTAGCAAAAGTTTTATTAATCGACTTTTAGTCAATTCTGTAAGTTCCTCTTCAATGGCATTAAAGCGTACCTTGGGGTTAGATGATTCCACTTTTTCTTCGATATTTGCCATGAGACATAGATGGGCAGTTTCTTCCTCAGTTTGTTCCTGCTCCTCCTCTGAGTTAGACTCTCCCCATGTTGCTACCATGGCTCTCTTCATATCATTTTTCGAAAATGATCTTTGTTGTTCCTTGCCCTTCTCTTTGTATCTTCCTTTAGCTTTCTCATTTTCCCATTGAGGACATTCCTTGATGAAATGATCAAGGCCTCCACACTTGTGACAGCTTAGCTTCGTTGGTTTCTTGGCAGCCTTTCCTTTGTCGTTCTTGTTGAAGAACTTTTTGGATCTTCTAACGATCATTGCTGCTTCTTCATCATCGATTTCTGAGTCTTCTTGTTCCTCAGTCCTGAGGGCCAGAGCCTTAGGCTTTGATGATTCAGTTTCATGAGTTTTGAGATGCAACTCATGGGTCATCAAGGAACCAGCAAGTTGTTCAATGTTGAACGTTGTGAGTCCTTAGTTTCCAACAGTGCCGTTGTCTTGGCCATCTATTTTTCATCTTGTGGTAGACTCCTTAGTACCTTCCGGACCTGTTCCTCTAGGGAGATTAACTTTCCCAGAGATTCAAGTTCGTTTATAATGTTTGAGAAGCGAGTGAGCATATCTTGAATAAGCTCCTTTTGTTTCATGTGAAACAATTCATACTTATGCATGAGCATATCGATCTTTGATCGTTTCACTTCGCTTGTTCCTTCATGAGTAATTTGAAGGAGTTCCCACATTTGTTTTGCAGTCTTGCATCCCATGACTCGATTGTGTTCACGGGGACTAAGACCGCAATGGAGTAACTTCTTGGCCGTGTTGTTCATCTCCATTTTGTCGAAGTCCTCTTTGTCAAACTCGGCAAGGGGTTTAGGAACCAGCTCCCCTTTCTCGCTCTTCTTTGTGACCTCAAAGTCACCGATTTTAATTACCTTCCACACTTGGTAATTTTTAGCTTTAATAAATATCTCCATACGATTCTTCCAGTATGGATAATGTTTGCCATTGAACATAGGTGGGCGTTCAGTTGAATACCCTTCATCAAGCTTTTCTCCCCTTGTGTTTATTTTCCTGGTACAATCTCCTCAGTGTTAGCTGATTCCGGAGGTACTAGGCTCTGATACCAATTGTTATTCTAGTATGAACACTAGACCAACTACAAGAGGGGGGTGAATTGTAGTTGAGGAATTTTCGATTTGTAATGCGGAATTAAAAACGAACTCGAAATTAGAAAGAGACAAGCACACAAGATTTTTATAAGGAAAACTTCCTAGGCCCAATAGGAAGAAAAACCTTGACCACGAGGGATTTTGACTCAAACTCTCTTTAGTATACTAGGCCAAAAGACTCTCTTTTGTACAACCTAATATTGAACCTTCTCTGTTCCTCTAGGAACTTGTTCCCCAGTCACTCAGTTCCCCCTGAACTGATGACACTCACTCTTGACTTCACTCGAAGTCTTCTCTCTTCTCTCTTTCTTTCTCTCTCTTGAATACAAGGATATTCTCTGATTTTTCTCTCAAATAACTTCTTCTTATATAGCTGATGTAATTTTCCTTCTTCTACTGGACATATTTTGCGCCACGTTCTCCATGATGTGAGCATGTAATGTTGTGGAGATCAGGGCTCATTTGTCGCTGCATTTTCTCCATGGTTATTGCAACGGAAATTAAACCGCTCCACTTAGCCGTTAGTGGACTATCTTCCAGCAAGTTATGCGCAGGTGGAGGAGTTAGTTAGAGAACCTTAAGGAGTTAGCTCCACAATTCATGCGCCGTAATTTCCAACTGTTTTGCACGCACAACAACAGCAACAAAAACATCTAATAACTTAAAGAATCATTTATGCAGAGATTCTAAGTTACTAGAATATTAAACAAACCATATTATAAAAATTCAAAGCGTACAAATAAAATATCCTGACTTAGATTAAATAATTAATCTTTCTCCACAAGATATAAATGTTAACTTAAACAATACATTATTTTTGGTATTTAATAATTTATTTTATAATTGTCGCTAAAAAATAAAAACTATATAATAAAATTAACCTAAGTATTTGGCATCATCAAAACATCAAATACAATAATGATGCTACTTGGTGTAAGAACTTCCCAGCAACTCTGAAGGGAGTAGCCCATAAGTGGATTAACAATCTTCCCCCCAATTCAGTCAACAATTTTACTGAACTCAGTTTCTTATTTACTAGTCACTTTGTTGCCAATCGGCAAGAGCAAAAAACAAGCATGCACTTGGGTAAGGTCGTCCAAGGACCAAAAGAAGCCCTTCGAAGTTTTGTTAAGAGATTCATTCTAGAAGCTCTTCAGATTCAAGATCTCAATGCTGGTGTGGCCTTTAACGCTTTCATCATGGGGTTGAGGCCAGAAAGTTTTAAGTTTGACCGTGTGAAGAAGAAAATCACCACTCTTGCCGAAACTTTAAGGGAAGCCAAAGCGTTTATACACGCCACTGAAGTATGTGCTGAGGCAAAACACCCTGAGTCCAAGAAGCCTAAAGAGATTGCTCAACCAAATAAGAGCAACCCCAAAAAGGCTGAGACTTGGGCCATCACCTCAAATACTACTTCGCCCAGGAAAAGCAAGAGAAAGGAATCTGAGCCTTCAGCTAATTCCATTGAATTCAGCAAGGACCAATACTCCATTCTTATGGAGATAAATGACCAATATGAGCTGAAAGCTCCAGCTGAGATGAAGACTCCTTACGGAAACAGAGACAAGAGCAAATACTGTCATTTCCACAAGGACTGCGGTCACGAGACCAATGAATGTAAACACTTTAAGAGGGTTTTGGAGAATTTAGCTCAAAAAGGAAAGATGAACTCATACTTACCCCAAGGTAGAAAGAAGTTTCAGAAGAGAGATGATCGTCAAAGCAAGAAGAAGGAGAGTGTAAGCACTGACGAAGATGTCGTCCTTGTTGTCTCAAGAGGGTTTGCCGCTGGAGGACCAACCAATAGAGGGCACAAAAACTATCTCAGGGAGCTCGGCCAAGTCTTACTAAAGGATCAGACAAAGACCGAGCCCTTCCCAAAGGTGGTGGTTAGCGAGCAAGATCGAGGAAAGATGAGAACTCCCCATGATGACCTTTTGGCTGTAGAAATGAAGATAGCAAACTTGAGAGTAAGAAGAATTCTGATTGACACCGGAAGCTCGACAGACATCATTAGTGCAGATTGCTTGTCTAGATTGAAGTTTGATGAAAAGAACTTGGTTCCCGTCCACCATCCCATCATAGGGTTTGGGGGAGGAATCATCCATCCTATGGGAACCGTTACTTTGCCCGCCCGAGTTGGAGAGAAGGATGGCTCACAGACTTTGTTTATCAAGTTCTTGGTTGTCCGAGATTTAACAGCCTATAATGTCATACTTGGACAGCCAACTCTGAATCATGTTAAAGCTGTAATAGTAACTCACTTGATGCTTATGAAGTTTGAATGTGATGGAGGCCAAATTGGCTCCTTGTATGGAGATCAGCAGGCGGCTAGGGAATGTTACCTGACTACCCTGAAGCCATCGTCATGGAAAGAGAACAATGAAGACCAGACGATGATCTCTGGCGGAAGGAATCCGTCTGTATTTGGCAAAGATAAGACGAAGGTTGCTGGCGAAAGGAAGGCGTCCGAAAATGTAAAGGACCAAGTGGCCTCACTGAGAATGACAATTGAGAGTCTTCAGATGCCGGTTGCTCCCTCAAGGAAAACGTCTGAACATCTACCTAGCAAGAAAAGGAAGTTTGAGCCAGTCAAGGAAGAGCCACCCTCGTCTGAAGAAGTGATGACCATCATGGGACTGGCACTAGAACGTCCAGAGCTGGTGGAAGTCCCAAAAGATGTCTGTTTGGATGAAGCTCGTCCAGAAAGAACCTTGAAGATTGGGTCTTCACTCTCTCCTGATTTGAGGGGCCTTTTAATCAGCTTGCTAAAAGAATTTTAAGACGTGTTTGCTTATTGTGTTGAAGAAATGCCTGGATTTGATCCAGAGATAGCCGTCCACCGGCTGAATGTTGATCCAAGTTTAAAACCTGTTCGTCAGAAGAAAAGACATTTAGGACCGGCCAGGAACCAGGCGGTCGACCAGGAAGTTCAGAAGTTGCTGGAATCAAAATTCATTAGAGAAACTTATTATATCCATAATGGATAGCGAATGTGGTCGTGGTGCCAAAGCCTAATGGCACTTGGAGGATGTGTGTGGACTGCACTGATCTCAACAAGGCTTGTCCCAAGGACAGTTTCCCCTTACCTAAGTTGGATCGACTGGTGGACTCCACAGCCGGCCATGCTTTGTTAAGCTTCATGGACGCATATTCAGGCTTTCATCAAATCCCCATGTGGCCAGAGGATCAGGACAAAACATCCTTCATTATCGAGAAAGGGCTGTATGGTTGGCTGAGGATGCCTTTTGGCCTCCGTAATGCACCGGCCACCTTTCAAAGATTGATTAATACTGTCTTTCAGCCACAGTTGGGAAGAAATATGGAAGCATATATTGATGATATGATAGTCAAGAGTCGGCAAGCGGAAGGTCATGTTGGTGATTCGAGAGAAACTTTCGAAACTCTCAGAAAATACAAACTGAAATTGAACCCCAGCAAATGTGTCTTTGGAGTCTTGTTTGGGAAGTTCTTAAGCTTCTTAGTAGATCAGAGGGCAATAGAAGCCAACCCTGAAAAGATCCAAGCTATTCTAGACATGAAATCCCCGTCAAAGATAAAGGAAGTTCAACGATTGACGGGTTGCTTAGCTGCCCTTGGGCGTTTCTTGTCTAAGTCGGGCGACAAGTGCCATCACTTTTTCGCTACTATCAAGAAGAAGGTCAAGTTTGAGTGGACAACAGAAGCTGAGCAAGCACTTCAACAAGTCAAAGATCATCTCGTCAGCTCCTTAGATTGGTCAGTCCAGCTGAGGGGAAAAACTGTTTGTATACTTGGTTGTGTCCACTCAAGCTGTGAGTGCTGTTCTGCTGGCTGAAAGAGAGACCGTGCAAGTCCTAATATACTTCGTGAGTCATGTGCTCAAGGACGCGAAAAATAGGTATACTCCGGTCGAGAAGTTTGGATTGGCACTCGTCATGGCCAGCAGAAAGTTAAGGCCCTACTTCTTGGCTCACAGTATACTCGTTTACACTGATCAACCCTTGAAGCAAGTTTTACACAAGATGGAAGCCGCCGGACGGATGCTAAAATGGGCTGTTGAACTGAACATGTTCGATATATCATTTGAACCAAGGAAAGCCATTAAGGGGCAAGCTTTGGCAGATTTTATAGTTGAGCTTACTCGGCCAACAATAGAACCAATACTTGATCCAGCTGAAGGGAGGAAGCATTGGACGCTCATGGTTGATGGATCGTCCACTGTCAACGGATGTGGGGCAGGAATCATTTGTCAATCTCCAGAAGGAGATAAGTTTAAATATGTGCTAAGGTTCCAATTCCAAGCATCCAATAACAAAGTTGAATATGAAGCACTTCTGGCTGGGATCAAAATGTGTAAAGCAGCTGGAGCTCTAGAGATTGAGGCCAAATCGGACTCTTTCTTGGTCGTCAGTCAAGTAAATGGAGACTTTGAATGTAAAGAAGCATAAATGAGCAAGTATATGCGTCTGATCAAGGATGAGATTGAGCCTTTGAAACGATTTGTTCTCGACCAAGTACCAAGGTCAGAAAATCACCAGGCGACGTTCTCTCAAAATTGGCCAGCTCGGCTGAAGGTGATGCGCCAAGAACAGTATTTTAGGAAGTTAAACCAAAAAAGAGCATTGACCAAGAGCAAATCATGTTTCTTAGCCGAGGGGCAGTTTGGATGGATCCTATAATAGAATACAAGAAGACAGGACGACTGCCTTCAGAACCTGTAGAGGCAAAGTATGTGAAAGCCCGTGACAAATGCTTTGAACTGTGGGATGAGACCCTTTACAGAAGTCATTCAATCGTTCTCTTCTCAAGTGCATCACCAGGGAAGATGGTCTAGAGATTCTGAAGGAACTCCATGAAGGAGCTTGTGCATCTCACATTGGGGGGAAGAGCATTGGGAGAAAAGGCTTTAAGGACGGGGTGTTATTAGCCTACCTTAAAGGAGGATGCTCTCGTCTATGCAAAGAAGTGCGACAATTGTCAGAAGCACGAAAATTTGCATCAGAAGTCGTCTAATTACTTAACTCCTATCTTGTTCCCTCTGCCATTTGCCAAATGGGGTATGGATATTCTAGGACCTTTCCCTATAGCCGCTGGGCAAAAGAAGTTTGTAATTGTAGCTGTGGATAGAGGCTGAAGCCATGCGGGGTATAAAAACGAATGACGTCAAAAGCTTTATTTGGAAGAGCATTATAACTCGTTTTGGCATGCCGCAGTCCATCGTCTTTGATAATGGTCCACAATTTGAAACACCTAAGCTGAAATATTGGTTGGCGGAAAGAGAAATCAAAGCCCACTTCGCTACAGTCGCCCACCCACAAGCCAATGGGAAAGTAGAGTCCTTCAACAAGATTCTATCCAATTGAATCAAAAGAAAGTTGGATAATGCTAAGGGGCAATGGGTTGAAGAACTACAACTGGTGCTATGGTCCATCAGAACCTCCGTCAAAAACTCTACAGGAGAAACACCCTTCATGTTAGTCTACGACACCGAAGCCGTCTTGCCCATCGAGATTGAAGAACCCACCCTGCGAGTCATGCTGTACAGGGAAGATGCCAACTGGGCTGCATTACGCACGACTTTGGATCAAGTACCAGAAGTCAGGGGCAATGCTTTGCTAAGAATGCAATTGTACAAGCTGCGAATGGCTCGGGACTTCAACAAGAGAGTCGCTAGACGACCACTCAAGGTAGGGGACTTGGTTCTAAGGAAGATGGAGGTTGTTGGCCGAGCTAAGGAGCTGGGAAAACTGACACCAAATTGGAAGGACCTTATCTGATAGTCCAAGAAGTTCGAAGCGGAACATTTCATCTCCAAGATATGGATGGACGACCAATACAACGCACTTGGAACTCAGACACTTTGAAGAAGTACCTCTTCTGACTCAGTTAATCGCCAGAAAACCGGCAAGTAGTTTGTAATCACTCAAAAGTGCCACGGCACAAACATGAGAAAAAGAATTGTATACATGTATCTTGACACTTAGTTAAGCAAAATTCATATAATACAATTTCTACTTCCTTCTTATCTTTGTTTATTTTTTACCATGTTGAATCACTTTGGGGCATTTAACCAGTTAGTAGCCTAAAAGTGACAGTAACTTGGATAAAATCACAAAGAACAATAGAGCGTAAAAAATGCTCACTTCTCTGCCGAACATCACTCCCTCAAAGAGACCGGCCAAAGTGTAATAAACCCACTAGTGGAAAAAAGCCCATCCGATGCGGTCAAAATCGGGTTTAATGATCCGATTTTGGTCCCCGTCGGATGGGCTCGCAGCAGATCCAAAATATTTACTGATCCGGTCCAAAACCGGATCAGTAAATTGTTTACTGATCTGGTTTTTAGTGAAAACCGGATCAGTTAACTAGGTTATCTGATCCGTTTTTAGTGCGGATTAGTTAACCAGTTAATTAATCCGGTTTTCACTAAAAACCGGATCAGATAACCCCCCCAAAAACCAAAAAAAAAATAATTTTTTTTTTTGCATTTTTTCTTTATTAATCAATACAAAATCAATAATATATATCAATACTCATTTTATTAAGCATATTATGCTCAATAAGGCTAGAAATTCCAGCTTAGTGTAAGAACTAACAATAATATGCCTTATCTTTTAATTCATACATATATATGGAGGCACAAAGGCCAAACCCACACGAGTTCCAATTGCACGTCTATATTACAACCACTTACATTTTTTATCAACTAAGCTAGCTACCATACACAATGTTGAAGCATGTACGAAATGGCAAAATACTAGTGTCACCATGTCGATTGTATATGTACGAATCAAATTGTCAATGCTTCACAATTTAGCTGAACTTGGGAGCTGACTGAGGTACGTTTCTGCAAAAATCATGTGTAGTGCTGCTCCTATAGGAAGAACATCCTCATCAACAAAAAAATGAGGAGAATGTGGGGAGTGCACTACACCAACTCCTTCATTTCTTATACCTATACCAATTATAATGCCAGGGATCTTTTCTTGTATGTATATACAGGTCAACAACCTGACCACCAAGAACAACCACATACTTCAAACAGAAACTGACAATTTTTATTGTATTAACTTGATTAAAAATGAACTTCACCTGTATATTTTGTTCACTCAGTTTCAAACACAATTTATGGGTACAGTAATCCTCTGAAGCATGCTATATTAATTTTAAGTTCTGATTACTTAATAGGAAAATAAATCTCGCAAAAGGCTAGAGACTAAGGTACACATATATGCCAGCAAGAGATTCCAATCATTTCCTTTTCATGACAACTACAACCATACACTATGAGATACCAACTGCGTTCATCTATTATTTGGCCCAAAGCTTTAAAGAAAAAAGAGCACACAAAACCACATAGAGAAAGTTTATGGACCATAAAACCAATCAAATCAACCATAGTGACAGAATTTTAAACAAAAATAGCAACAAGGATTGGAAACACTAAGCCAGCAAAATATCATTAACTCGGGTAAAGCAGAACATACTTTCCATATAGTTGTATCAAGATCCACTTCATGCTTTCCTGACATGTCTATAGCATCCACACTAAACTGCACAAACCATTGATCACTCATGAAGAATTCAGATGCAGATAAGAATGTCAAATTCAACATGTACAAATATCAGAACACAGAACACAGATGTCACTGTCAGCTAATCGGAAATATCAGAATCAGAATATCCACACCAAGTACTTACCATCGCATGGCAATGAAGGGAACGTCATGTTTATGTGTATTGGGAGTGTTTCACCACGCTTCAAATCCATAGATATCTACAGACATGCAGAAGAACACAATTAAAACCCAAAGCAAAATAAAATGGCCGTAATATAACTAAAAAAATGACGCAGAAACGGCTTACAAACATTTCACTTGATTAACTGTATAGGACTATAGGTACTCAAATAATATCTAAGATCGTGTATTAACAGAGTGGCCATAATAACCAGGCCGATGATAGACACTGCATAACCATAGGGATAGGTTAGACATCCGTACACAATAAGGCTCTAAGCATAAAAGATGAGAGAAAGAGAAAGTAGAGTAGCTTATGAGATAGTTCAACGAAACTTTAGCTTTAGCATGTTATGAGCAAGAGAAAACCACTTTTCACTTGGTGGTTCAGGATTCAGGATTGCTCAACTCATCATATCATCTAGTAAACTACTCAAACAAAAGAGTTTCAGCACCCTTGCTTAACCATGCTAGAAAATTATGGAGTACCCCCTTTCATCTAATAGTATCACCTTTACAAACAACCACCTTATAAATTGTATCTTTAAGCAGGTAGTCAGCCAGTATATAAAACAATTTAAACAATTAACACTAGTACATTAATCTATTATAATGAGGTGCAAACATTATGTACAACCCACAAACCAAAACCAATTAATGGGGGAATTAAGAAGAACAGCACAGGGATGCCATTTTTGTCAGTCATACTAAACGTCTAATTCTCACAAAAACCATCAAATGGTGGTGTTAATTGAAAAGTTTATCTTAATTAAGGAAGTCCTTCAAACCAAAAGTACAAGGTAGTTCTTGAAAAGGGGGGGAAGCTATTTAATAGTGTCATCCGTCTAGAACGAAATTCCACCATAACCTAAAATGAAATAACATTTACATGCTTAACGATCCCAATTCAAATTAGAGCAAGCCGAAACTGACTCATCTACAATCCGACGAATAACATATCATATAAATTATGGACATAATATTATGACTTGAAGCTGAAATTAATCCAATGTACAATCAACCTGTGTAACAAGTCTAGCAATCCAAAATTAGAAATTAAAGAGGGATGGTTTAAGGATACCAATAGCGCTTGATTGTGTCTTCTGCAACAAGTGCTCTTCAGCACGAGGGAATGCATCACGTTTCTCTATAGCTTGCTTCACCCCATTTTCGGATTCCGGCACCGATAATTATTAATTCAACACCCTCTTTTAATTCAATTTTCCTGTTAAACATCAAATTTAACAGTATAAATATTTGCAAAACTACTATCACTATTTCGTGCAAATTAAATTATAAATCAATTACAATCATTCAGTGGAATACAATTCAGAAAATTTGACAGTTTTTGAGCTTGCTAATATAAGAAAATGAAAACACGTAAATTACCTAAGAAACTTCTTACACGGTTTCTGCAATTCAGAATTCTGGTTCAAATATATCAATCGAAGACACAAATCGAATAAAACAGCGAAAAAAATTCTCAGATGAACCAAATCAATCGAAGACACAAATGAATCAACCCTAAAAACAACGAAATTTAAAAATAAAAACGCAAAATAAAAGGAAATAGATTAGATGTTGGATCCCTACCACAAATCAGACGAAACAAAGCAAAATTTCAGATGAACGTTGAACGTTGGACTCCTAAAACAACAGAAAATCGGCCTTCCGCCCTTTCTGAATCTCTCTCTAGTGGTTCATACTCTGGTGGCTGGCGTGGATTAAGGGTCTTACCAGTTAGCATACTCGAATTGACTTCGACCAGATCTTGTGATAGAGAAACGGCAAGCGACGGTGAGAGAATGAAAGATGAGAGAGAGGACAACGAGCGAGCGACGAGCGACGTTGATCGTGGCGATTCTCATTTCGTTTCTTCAATCTTCATTTTCAATCATCGTTCTTCGTCTCGTGGTGAGGGAGGAGTAGGGAGTACAGAGGAGAGAGAAAGAGGAAGAGAGATCAGGTATGGGGACTGGGGAGTCTGAGACGCGTTGGGCCTTCATCTGCTTTGGGCCTCTAAATAGAGGTGCGTTATTTTGGGGCCCAACTCGTTTTTGTTTTAGAAACAAAGAAGGAAAATCTGATCCGGTCTTGTGAACCGGATCAGATTTTAGAAAACCGCAGCAGTTTCTACAATCTGATCCGGTTCACGAAAGGACTGGATCAGATTTTCCGCCCAGCTTTCCCTCCCATTTTTTTGTTGATTTTCGGATGCGGTTTTATAAAAACCGGATCTGTTACTAAGTGATAGATAAGGTTTTTTCCACTAGTGACCTAAAGGTTAGATCACATATATGGTCAACAAATTAACGAAAATCTCTAGTAAGAAAAACGTCAAGGTCTCTAAGAGAAAGCTGACCTGAAGTAAGCAACCCTCAGTAAAGGAATCTTACTTTCGAATACACGGTCAGCTAAGTAGTAAATACCCTAGTAATAAGGGTTCGCTACTTCAAGATGAGTGTTGCTCCCTCAAGGAAGCCGGCCAAAACATGGTTTGGCCATTCAATCTATAAGCTCGTCCTAAACAATTTCATGAGGCTCGGCCAATGTTGGCCGCTCTCCTTCTTGATGCATGGTTCGTCCATAATACAAGGATGAGCTAAGCCCAAGAAGGGGGGGTAAGGCTAAACACCAGGAAAACTTTTAGGACGAGTCAAGTATGTAGGAAAGTCAAAGGTCGTCCAAAGGCCAGGACGAACTAAGCAATAAAAGCCCTAGTAAGGGTTCGCTACTTCAAGACAAGAGTTGCCTCCTCAACGAAGCCGGCTAAAGCATAGCTCGTCCATAAACCGCAATATATAAATCGTCCACAAGAAACTAAGCCCGTCCTAAACAAAGGAGTGTAGGTTCGCTCTGCCAATATTAGCCGCTTTTCTTCTAGGGGCTAGGTTCGTCTAGAATACAAGGATGCGCTAAGTCTAAGAAGGAGGGACACCCTTGGAGCTTTTAGGAAGAGCAAAGCCTGCAGGACGAGTAACAAAAATACTTGGCCATATTTTGGAAAGTTGACGATCGTCCAAAGACAAGGATGATACTCTTTCCTTAACAAAGTTTGCAGATCGTCCAAAAGTCAGGACGAGTCTCCTTTTATACTTTGCTAAATTTAGGAAAGTTTGATGATCGTCCAAAGACAAGGATGATACTCGCCCTTTCCTTCACAAAGCTTAAGGGCCGTCTATAGACCAGGACAAGAGGCATATAATGCTTCATTAAGTTGGAAAGACGTCCAAGAAGAGATGGACGAGTCTCAGTTATACTTGACGAAAATTTAAGTGCAATAAAAGAAAGGACAAATATTGGCAAAAGATCATTTCATTATATACATGGCTAAAAACAACTTACAGCTTAGTATAAAACTAAAAGAGGAGATAAAGCTACGACGGCCAACAAGCCAAGAAACTTAGAAAATAAACCTAAAGCTAGGCATCTCATTCAGCAGGAGTTTCATGGTCGTCCTCAGGGGTTTCTTCCTCATCCGCAACCTCTTCGTCCGAGTCTAAGAATTCAGCAAGCTCTTCAGCAGACACCATGGCACGGCCAGCAAAGCTAGGGACCTCACTAGGCTCGGCCAGCATCTCAAAAGCCTTGACGGCCCAGTCTTTGGACGTCTCGACGACTTGATTCAAGCCTTCTTTAGCGTCATCAAACGCCTGGGCCGCTTCCTTTTGCAGACGAGCATTCTTCGCCCTTAGGAGAATATTTTCCCTCCTCAGTTGGACCGCGGCCAATAAAGCAGTATCTCTTTCGCCCTTCAACTCGGCTGAGACAGTGTCCAAGGCCAATTTTAATTTATCCTGGTCCTTGTACAGTTGGTTGATAGTAACAAGATAGTTCTTGTTGCTGGACTCCAGGTCTGCTGCTCTCTTCTCCCAGGCCTCTCTTGATTGGCGATGGAGAGTGTTAGCCATCTCGATGTCGTGCATGGCTTTGTCGCCAGCCGTCATAGCCTGGTGAACGAGCTGCTTATTTTCTTTCCTAAGCTCCCTCGCCCACTCCTCAGTCAATATACTGCGAGCAATAAATTGTACCTCAGCAGCAAGTTGTGACATGTAGCCCACATGCCCAGTTGATGCTCCCCTCAACCCCTTTATATAGGATTTAGGGTAGCATTTGAACAGCTCCTGCTTGAGCCGATCTCGCTCAGCTTTGGACATCTTGGCAAAAGCAGCAGAAGACTCCTCGTCCGAGTCTACTGTGGGAAGGGCCGCAGATGAAGCTGGTTCTTTACCCTTATCTGAAAGAGGGGGGATTAGTTCTCTTGATAGGAATGACTATGGCTTGTCTGTTGGACGGACTCATTGACCGTCCATCGACCCGCACCGTCCTAACTCTATTTGGATAATAGGACTCACCCGAAGATAAGGATGCCGTCCTAATGGATAACGGAATATGAGAGACCAGCTTCGCTACTGAGCCGCTGAAGCCGGGTAGGGTGTCTTTAGCCATCTCCGGCTCTGGAATCACCAGTGCCAGAGCCGAGTCTGGTCCGACGCTAGTAGGATCAGCTGGAATGGCATCCAACTGGTCAGTAGGAACAAAACCCTTCTTCTCCACGGCCGGGGAAGCAACGGACGGCTCCTCCTTCAGGACCTTGTCCTTTGGAGGAAGCATGGCTTTCTCTCCAACCCCCTTGCCAGACGGAGTAGTCTTCTCCGTTTTCTTCCTTGTAAAGCCCTTAGTCTTTTTGGCTGGAGGTTGATCCACGGCCGCTGTAGGCCTCTTCTTGGCCGAAGAAGACTTCCCAGGCGGGGGCTTGTTGGTAGGTGCATTTTTCAGCAAAAATAAACAAGTTGTTATCCGAATCGTCCAAAGACCAAAAGCTATAATCAAACTATTGAGCTCCGAATGAGAGTCACCTAAGAAAGGAAGGCGTCCGAGTATGGACAACCCCTTTCCTAAAGGATCCTCGCCCAAAGTATTTTTCATTCCCAGACGAGAGTGGTGCAAAGCAGGAAGCCGTCCAAAATTGGACGAACCTGATTGATTTTCGTCTAAGGACTGGGAATCAATTTTCGTCCAGTTTTGGAAATCAAAGTCACTCAGACGAGAAGGAGCCAAAGAAGGTGGCCGTCCAAGCATGGACGCTGTCCTTCTTCGGGTGATTTTCGTCCAAGGATTGGAAATTAATCTGGACGAACCTGAATGGTCTTCATCCAAGGCCGTTCAGCATCTTAGACAAGCAAGACCCGAAGAACGTGGCCGTCCAAGCATGGACGCTTTCTTTCTTCGGGTGATTCTCGCCCAAAAAAAAAAAAATTTATTTACCAGGGTTTCAGCCCTTTTCTCAGCACTACTCTTGGCGAACTCCTTCCACAAGTTATCAGTAAACTTGGACATACTGATATGTCCTGTCCAAGAGTGTTTGAGAAGTGCTCTGGCTGGATCTGCAACAAGAAGTAAAAGAGTTAGTCTGATATGGGTTATGGACGAGGCAGTTTACTTAGAAATTTTGAATGTATACCTTTATCAACGGCCAACAGCAACCCGGCGGCGACCAAGAAATTATCATCATAAAACATCTCTTTAAAGGGTATCCAGTTAGTTGTCCCTTTAAAGGATGCCTGACCCGGCCTGGAATACTCCTTTATTCTGAAGTAGTCCACCACCTCTTCGTCGTAATGGTCCTCCAACTCCAATCAGGACTACTTTTGCCCAGTATTCGTGACGGCTCGATTATAAAAACGATAGCCCTCAGTGGCGTGGTCGTTGGCCGCTCGTAGGAAGATGAAGTCGGCTTTCCAGTCGTGCATCGTCGACGGCTTTCCCCAAGCGGTGAGAAAGCCTGGGCGGTTGCAGATGCTGAGCCACGTTCCGTCCCCAACCCCTGGAACCTTAGCTGCATAATGAATGAAGGCCTGGAGAGAAAGAGCCAGGCTGCGTAGCTCGCAGACGGCTATGAAGGCCAGCAAGTTGTGTCAGGCATTAGGTGCCAACTGATTATGGCCGATGTTGTAATACCATAGCACCTGTTCTATAAAATCGTGGAGGGGGAACCTTAATCCCGCGTCCAAGGCTAGTTTGTAAACGGCGAAGTGGTTCTTGGGAGCACTTAAAATTGTGGCCTCCTTATTAGGAATAACGAATGAGAAGCCCAACATGGGCATGTAAGTGGACAAGTAGCTGGGGTCGGGACCTATCTTTTCTAACCATTTACGATTAACTAAGTTAAATCCAGGGTCAGAAAGGGGACCTAAGCGTCTCCTAATTTCAGAGGAGGTAGTGAAGGGTTCGTCCGACTCTTCGGCAGTGCCGAATTCACTCCCGTTATTGTCCTCGCCGGCTTCCTCCATATTGATGTCCCTGCTAGAAGGACTGGCCTCAGGGTTTATTCGAGGATCTTCAAAAACTGTGGTCAGGGGATGGAGGCCCGCCCAAAGGTTGAGCACTTTGGGCCTCCCTCGTCTCATCTGGAATTCATCCAGTAGATTCCTCCATTTCAGAACTATCTGTCGGGAGTATTACCCTTCGTCTTAGACGGGCCGTTTGCTTGACGTGTGCCAGATTACCCTGCACAGGTAAAGGCTGGGTCGTTTTCCGGCCAAAACCATAAAAATATATATACTCGGCCAGAAGAGGCCCAACTCTAGAATGTGCCGAAGAAGAAGTACTCTCGGTTCTAGGGTCAAGAGAAGCTCTTGGTCGGCCAATATTATTTGACGAAGAAGAAGATTCCATTTTATTGATTTTCTAAGAAAAAATAAAGAATAAAGGAAAATAAAAAAGAAGAAAGAAAAGATACATGACGAAACGCCTGGATGATTCGGTGAAGAAAACGGGGATTGGACGATCACTCTCTCTCCCTAAAAAAAATGCAGAGCCTCTCTCCCTAGAAAAATTCTCTCAAGGTGTGAAATGATTAAATGAAAGCACACCAAGCATATATATAGGGAGGTAAAAATCCCGCTGAGCCGGTTAAGAGTGACCGGGAAAGATTTAAATGGTCAACTATGACCGGTAAGGCCCAAAAAAGGGCGCGTCTTTGCCTCTTTTTTGAATTCGAATTAACAACCTCAAGTAAAAGGGTTTTAACCGCCAGATAGGCCAACGGTAAAAACCCTTTTAGGGGCAAATGTTGTAGCCTAAAATATCTATGGCTCCTTTAGAGACACTTGGGTCCATCAGGGTCGTACACGTGTCCTCTCACAGAAAATAAAGGTAAATGATTTAACCTTTGAGTTATATTCAGTTGGGAGAAAGGACTCACCTTTTTAGCCCAAAGGTTAGTCAAAGCCCAAATCTTCAAGGTGGCTGCAGTGATTGGTTGATGATTCATCGATCACCAATCCGAGCCTGCCAAGTGTCATGATTTGATTGCCTAGCCAATCAGGTGCCACTATCCTATGGCAACCTAAAAGGGCAGCAGTCATACCACAAACACTATAAATACCCCTGAAATCAGGAGAAAGATCATTCAATGCAAACAGTGTAAACTTACTCTAAAAAATACTCTCTCACTTTTTCTCTCTATCTCTACTTTTGTCTTAAAACTCCTAATATTTGACTTAAGTTTCGGAGGGGGAACCACCACCCAAACCTCCAGGGTGGGTCCCTTTTTGCAGGTTCGAGAACGAAGCTCAGATTCAGACTGGACAGATTCAGACATTGTTGCACAAGTCTCGAAGTGAAGAACATCTAAGGGAAACTGGTTTACTTGCCGGACAAGGAGGCTAAACCTATAGCTTACTTGCCGGACAAGCATACTAAACAACGTCTTATTTGAGAAACTCAAATCCTCAAATAACAGAATTATGTGCTCAATTGTTTCAGTGAGATCTCGGACAGCCAATAGCACTTTAGATACCAGAACTGAAGATGATGATATTATGGGATTGTCATCTATCATTTGAGAGAGCTTGGTGCAATTTTTTTATCCCTGTACAGAGGATTTTGTATCGGTTGTAAATTAGAAGTTACAGAATACAAGTATAGTGAAAGCAAGTCTTGATCGCGAGTTAGGCATTAGATATCATCAGAACGCCAACATTATAGGCTCGGATGTGAATTCTTGCGACATCTAGACGCTGTGTGTGCTCTTCTATATCTGGTAATTTTAGTGATCAAATAGTGATTTTAACTGACCCTTGCTATCACATTCCCTCTTAAGAGTCACAGTCACATACTCACAGCACAGGGCAGCATTGATGTAATTTTGTAACTTTATGTTAGTCAGTATATATAATCTTTTGAGCTTATTCATGATATGTGCAAAAAGAGCAACTGTTTAGGCGTTTCAGGAAGGGGTGTGCACCGGTCCAAAACCGGACCGGACCGGACCAGTTGGACCGGTGGACCGGAATCCAAAATTTTTTTGGAACGGGACCGGACCGGAAAAATTCCGGTCCAATCCGGTTTTGGACCGGTTGGACCGGAATTAATATTTTTTTATAAAAAAGAAACTTTTTCTTAGATTTAAATATATTAATAAATTCAATATATTAAAATATAATCATTCTAAAAGCAATAATCTTAAAGGCAATAAATATGAGGTTTTAACTTCCTAACTTTTTAAGTTTTAAACTTTTTTTTAACCTTTAAACTTTTTTTTTTAAAAAAAAAACTGGAATTCCGGTCCGCCGGTCCGGACCGGAAAATTCCGGTTTTGGACCGGACCGGACCGGAAACCCGGAATCTCAACTTTTCATGGACCGGGGACCGGACCGGAATTTTCCGGTCCGGTCCGGTCCGGTTTCGGTCCGAATTCCAGTGCCGGTCCAAAAGTGCACACCCCTAGTTTCAGGTATAAGGCTGAATATCTTTTTGCATAAATATATTAGTTGTGCTGTATTATCTATGACGTTGATAATTAGACCATTATATTTTGAGTTCAACTTTCAATTTACATGGGGTGATCCTAAGTGTGCTTTTGGTCATTCATGGTTAGAGATGGGCTAGGTTGCTATCGGGCCGGGTCAATCAACCTAGTGGCCGGGGTTGAGATTTAAATCCACCAATCGGCCCGATCAACCTAGTCGCTGGGGTTGAGATTTAAAACCACCAATTGGCAAGGCCTGATCAACCTTGTCCTTGTGGGTGTATGAGGTGGGTTTGTGGTCTAGGTTCTTATCCACCAACCGGCTTCAACCACAGGCCATCTTACTTGTGGTAATTGTTGCTGCTTCAGATGGAAGAGAAAGAATCAAATGTACCAAATTTAATTAAAGCTTTGATAAAAACTAATATTATAGCATTTTAATTAATTCGGTCAAAAATAGTATATGAATAACGTCAAAAGTCAAAAAATGTTGATAAAGAAGATGAAGTATATATTGACATGTTCTTTTGTTACCATTAGATATATATGGGTTTATATTTGCAACCTAGTCGTCCATTCTTTTCTCCTTCCTTTCTTTCTATTTGAATTAGAGTAATAATCCAGTTTATCATCAAACGATAATCATCACAAAATTTAAATTAGGTAACACAAATACCAAATAAATTATATATACATATACATATATATACCTATACATATACATATACATACCTATACATATACATATATATACCTATACATATATATATATATATATATATATATATATATATATATATATATATATATATATATATATATATATATATATATATATATATATATACATATATATATATATAACATGAACAATAGGAAGTACAAATTGAATGAACACCCCTCTACACACAGTGGCGGATCTAGGATTTTAGAAAAGTTGGTCACACCACCGTTCATTGTCCATCAACCACCAACCACATTATAACTATAGTCAATGTATTAAAGAATTTTATTAAAAAGTTATTTTTTAAAGGCAAAATATTCATATGACAACCAGTGAAAGTTATGAAACAGATAGTACTAAGAAATTAGTACAATTATTCAAAACTTGTAGTAAAGAAACTAGAAATATTCGGTGTATTATATATTTTTCTTCCAAAATTTAAATTGTAATTTTTTTTTGACAAACAAGCCAAATTTGTCAAACTATGATATTTCATAAATAATGATTATAAAAATTTAATCAATATTTATATCAAATAATATACTATATAATACTAAATTTTGTCAGTTGTTACTTATAAACAATAATGACAGAAAACTCCAATCCTTAATATCAAACAATTTAATTTAAATGACAACATTCATTCAAAAGCTTAATTTTATGCAACAAATAGTAGATTCCAAACAACACCTTCAGACTAAATTCATTAAGCAACCAATTTAACCACACAAGCAACTTTATTCAACAACAAGCAATTAATCAAAATTTTTGACCTCCGATTGCTTCACCAAATTAACATAATATTTTAAGGAAATCACTCGCCCTTTCGAACTGTCCTTCCTTCTGCATCTCTCAAACTCTCTCTCTCTCCTCTTGTCTTCAATCTCTTAATTTCAATAATACTAGCTCAAATTTAAGTTGAAGAAAATTATGTAGAGCAAAAGCCCTAACTTGAAATTTGAAAAGCTGCGAAAAAGAGGAGAATCAAGAGGAAGTTTCAAAGAAGAAGAACCTCGCCGGATTTCCACCATAGTTACGAAAGGAAGCTTTCTCTCTCTTCAACTTGTTCTTCTTTGATTTGTTGGTATCTTCGCATGAAGTGAGAAATTTAGAGAGATAAAAGATATGGGGAATTTTTAGGAGAGAGAGAGACGCGCTAAGGAAGTTGGAGAGATGCTGAGAGACTGAGAGTGTTGAGATTGGACGTTTGGAAGACTGCCAGACTAGAATGGGTAATGCGTGTGAAGACTGCAGCAAATGAGTTTTTTTTTGGGAAAATTATAGTTGGTCACTTGACCAACTGGGACTACAGCTAGTTCCGCCACTGTCTACACACACGACAGACCGATACACCGTACATGACACATTCGAATGATGGATGTTAACTTTACTTTCAGGTAGGTGTAAATTTTCTATTCTGGCACCGCAATCAAGCCTATTTACTTATTCAGATATAATTAACTTTATGTTTGTGTCTGTTTTAATTGTCTTTGAAATCAACTAAAATTGGCCACCCACATGATGTATAATTGTGTGACGAGTTTTTAGTTGTACGTTTCAACTTATATTTTTGTTTATCTAAATTTATGTGAACTTATCTGAGCTTGTATGAACTTAATTGAAGTTATTAATCCTTGTTAAACCTTATTTGGACTTTTTTTTTCTTATATAGACTGGAAATAAGTCAAAATAGGGCCTTTGTCATGAGGAGTATTCGACTGCAATTTCTATGTCTAAGTAACATGTGCAAATTTTTTTGAATACAACATGTGTTAAGGAGTTCTTAATTGTTAATATAAAAAGTTACAACTTTTATCCTATATTTAGTGCACCGTGAGCATGATACACCTAACTATTCAAAGATATTTGTTGCTTATTGCTCATTTTCTAAAACTACAAATAAGCAACAATTGCAGAATGGTGAAGATCCAAATAAGCAAAAAAATAGTCAAAAAAGTAGATGAGAACGTCCTCTTGGTGCTCTTCATCAACATTAACAATCTTTCATTCTCTAAACAAAAAAGCTGATGAACAAACATACTACTAATGAGAGAAGAAAATTAGTTTACACTCTTAAAATAAGAGGACTATTCTGTAGAATAGGAAAGTACACACACTACTAGAATATTGCTACACAAAACACAAACCAAAGAAAAGATACAAAATAAGAGAAAATGGATTTTTCTAACCTATGCCACAAGACATAGGTTAAGAATCTCAAGATTTCATTAAAAAAAATTTATAATACAACAAGATTCTAATTGGGGATAATAAATAAGGAGTGATACTTAAGATAGGGATAATCATATAAGATTTTTTACTTTGGTTGGATTTTGATATAGAAACTTTTTGTTTAATGATATCTTATATAGGGTTTTTAACGCTCTTAAGCTATGCGTGGCATGGGTTAGAAAAATTCATTGAAAATTAATCAAAAATAATTTCACCTATATTCTCAAAATAGGAATAATCGCGAAGATTAGCGACTTTTCAAAATAATCCGAAATATTGTACTATATTTGTCATGTACAAATATAAAAAACAACACAATTCAGATTATGTTGGGAACGCTACCAAAACAAAAGCTTTGTCCCACATGATCAAAAGATAAAGAGCTCAAACTTGATATCAAGTTATCAACTGCTGGTACATCAATTTGCTGAAGGTTGAGCAGAATATTAACTGCTGCAGAAACAGAAATGTTCAAAGATGCTTTGAATTTAACATTGCAGTTGTGATATTCCACTGGGAATTCAAACGGTAAGCAATAGATAAGTGATGGATTCTATTATCCTAGAGAGTTCCATCAGACTTCACAACCTTGTACTTGTTTAGCAAGATAATGCATAAGGTCGTGCATTTTACAGCTCTCAATGTCTCGCACATTCATATCTTTTTACATCGAGGGATCGGACCTCTTCAAAATAATCCAAAAATAGTGTACTATATATATTTGTTATGTACAACCAACCCAACCCAACCCAATCCAATGGCTAAGCAAATATAAAAGTTAGTATAGTTAGGATTATTTTGAGAGGGTCCACTACAATAAAACTAGAGATTATTTCTAAATAATTAAAAGATTGAAAAACGGGATTACTAAGGTCAGTTTTTCTATGTAGAATTGTGTAATACTCCCTCAGGAGGCATATTCTCATTATCATCATATATATATGAATACAACCCTAATCTAAGTAGGAAAACTATGAGAAATTCTATCTTTACACAAATATATATCTTTACAGAATATTAGGAGAATATTTTCATATTCTCTATCACACCCCCGCAGTCGGAGCGGGAGGAGGGCGGACGCTCAGACTAGATCTAAACTCCAGAAAAGGTTGCCGAGGAAGACCTTTTGTGAAAATGACTGCATACTGATATGAAGAAGGAACATGTAAGACACGAACAAGACCAAGCGCAACCTGTTCGCGGACAAAGTGAATGTCCAATTCAACATGTTTGGTACGTTGATGTTGGACAGGATTACTGGAGAGGTAGACAGCGGAGACATTATCACAATAAACAAGAGTAGCCTTTTTGAGAGGACAATGTAGCTGAAGAAGAAGATTACGGAGCCAGCAAGTCTCGGCAACGACGTTGGCGACGCCACGATATTCAGCCTCTGCACTAGAACGGGAGAGAGTAGTCTGCCGTTTGGAAGACCAAGAGATGAGATTGTCACCAAGAAAGACACAGTACCCAGAAGTGGAACGGCGTGTGTCAGGACAACCACCTCAATCGGCGTCCGTATAAGTGATGAGCTTGGTAGGGGCAGAGGGATAAAGATGAAGACCAAAGTCAAGAGTTTGTTTAACATACCGAATAATGCGCTTCAAGGCATTGAAGTGAGGTTCTCGCGGGGCATGCATGAAGAGGCAACACTGCTGAACATCGTAAGCAATATCCGGTCTAGTGAAGGTAAGATACCGCAAAGCCCCTGCAAGACTGCGGTATAAGGTGGGGTCAAGAACAGGATCCCCGTCATCAGCACTAAGTTTGGATTTGGAGTCGGCAGGAGTGGCCACAGGTTTGCAGTTATCCATTTTAGCCCGATGAATAATCTCCTCAGCATATTTATTTTGATGCAGAAACATACTCTAAGAGGTACGAGTGACGGAAATTTCGAGAAAAAAACTCAATTTTCCCAGATCAGTCATGGCAAATTCGGATTTAAGGAGCCCAATGATATCCGATTTCAGACGTTCTGTGGAAGCTGTAAGAACAATATCATCCACATAGAGTAGTAGGTAAGCAGTAGTAGTGCCACGACGGTAAATGAATAAAGATGAGTCACTCTTGGAACATATGAAGACAATATGCTGAAGATACTGAACAAACCGCTGGTACCAGGCACAAGGGGCCTGTTTGAGACCATATAAAGACTTACGAAGAAGACAAACATGATGAGGAGCAGAGGGGTCGACAAACCCGGGAGGTTGATGCATGTACACTATTTCCATTAGATCACCATGAAGGAAAGCATTTTTCACGTCAAGCTGATGTATAGGCCAATTCTTACCCATACCAATACTCAGAACTGTGCAAATAGTGGCCGATTTAACCACCAGACTGAAAGTCTCGTCACAATCAATGCCAACCTGCTGAGATTTACCATTAACCACAAGTCTGGCTTTGTGGCGTTCAAGTTCGCCGATTTCCCTGTATTTATGACGATATTACCACATGCAACGAATAATATTGACCCCCTCAGAAGGGCGAGGCACCAAATCCCATGTGTGTTTTTTAATAAGAGCATTATATTCATCAGTCATAGCTGTATTCCAGTTAGAGTCAAGCATAGCCAATTTTGGATTTTTGGGTAAAGGTGAGACAGATTTGGCATGTGGTGCTAGGGCTGTGAGGGTGAATATGTGTTTGGGCTTATATATGCCATGGTTGGCACGAGTGGCCATGCGCATGGGCTGGGCAGGAGGGGAGGGAATAGGACTAGGGGGAGTGTTCCAAACTGAATAGTGGGACTAGGCCCAGGAGGGGAGGCCGGATGGTGGGCCATTTGGGGGGGCGCGGGGCCTGACGTGGGAGATGAGTATGGGGATGCCAGACGCGGTCCTGGGTTAGGAGAGGAAGGGGGATGATGCTAGGCCGAAATGGGAGAGGAGTTTGGGCCTGAGGTAATAGGCGCTAGTTCGGTGAGCTGGGCAGAGTTACTAGGCGCAGGTGGGCCAGCAGTAAGGTAAGGTGTGGGCTGGGCTAAAAGCTGGGTGAGAAGGGGAGAGGTGTCCACATCATGAAGAAAATCAAAATCAGTGGGGTGATTTTTAGCTAAGGCTTGAAAAGGAAAGCTATTTTCCACAAAAGTGACATGACGGGAGATGATAATCTTGTTAGAGGAGAGGTCATAACACTTGTATCCCCGGTGATTAGCTGGAAAACCCAAGAACACACATGGTGTAGAACGTGGGGCGAGTTTGTGAGGAGCGGTGGAGGTAAGGTTGGGATAGCATAAACACCCAAAGACGCGAAGATGGTCATAAGAAGGAATTTTGTGGAAAAGGGCTTCGGTGGGAGTATGATTATGGAGAGTCCGAGTAGGCAAAATATTCAATAGATAAACGGCCATATCTAAAGCATGAACCCAAAAAGATGGTGGAAGGTTCGCATGAATGAGAAGAGTGCGAACAATGTTATTTATGGTGCAAATTAGGCGTTCAGCTTCACCATTTTGTGATGAAGTGTATGGACATGAAAATCGAAAAATCGTCCCATGGTCATGCGCAAATTTATGGAATGGTGTATTATCGAATTCCCGCCCGTTGTCACATTGGAAGGCCTTAATTTGTTTTTCGAATTGAGTGTGAACATAATTTCGAAACTTTAGGAAGAAGGGAAAAACTTGTGATTTGTACTTAAGAGGGAAAACCCAAGTGAAGTGAGTAAAATCATCAAGTAGGCACACATAATATCGATGACCAGAATTGCTTTTAACAGGTGATGTCCAAAGATCAGCATGAGTAATATCGAAAGCAGCACTAGTATTATTCATTGATTTATGAAAAGGAAGTTTAACATGTTTGCCTAAAGGACAAGACGGACATGAAGCATAATCAAGCCGTTTATTACAAGAAATATAATGTTGATTTCTATGTAAGCGAAAAACAGGAGCATCGGGATGGCCTAGACGATGGTGCCAAGTGGATGGAGAGACAACAGAGAAAGCAACATCATGAGGGGCAGCGGAAAGTGGAGAGGAGGAAAAAGGATAAAGGATAAAGAAAAAGGAGAGTGAATGGTAGATGTGGAGGGAGGATATTGGTTGTGCCAATGCCTTTAACTGGAATACGTGAACCATTACCGACTAATATAAATTGAGAATTGCTCGAATTAAACAAATGGGGAAGTGTACCTGAATTTTTTGTGAGATGGGAGGAGGCGCCGGTATCCATATACCACTGCTCATCGGGCTGCTGCAATGTCATAGTATTAAATGCTTGTCCAAGATCAGTCAATTGCATAGGCGGCCCATATTCAGCAGGTAAAGGTGGGGATTGGGCCACAAAGGCCTGCTGTGGAGAAGGCCCACGGGGGCTGGGACCAAGAATACCCGGAGTTGGGCGTGGGGTGTACTGAGTGGGATATGGACATGGAGCAGTGGCCCATGTGGGCTGTAAAGTACACTGTTGAGGCGCGTAGGCCCATGTGGGCTGCTGCTGAGGGAAGTACGACTGGGCTGGGGTCTGGGCTGGCCCAGTTTGTAGTTGTTATTGTTGGTTTGAATTATGAGAGGGGTTATGGGAGTGGCGACCTCCACGGCCACGACCCTTGCCTCCACGCCACGAACCCCAACCTCGCCCACCTTGTCTACCGCCACGGTGGTTGGCCCCACCACGAGAGGAGGTAGCAGAGGTGTTTCCCGATGGTGCGCCGCCACCAGTGGTGGTGGAAGAAGTGGTAACAAGAGCAGTATCAGTGTGTTCCTCTTGTTTCGCGCGCCATGTTTCTTCAAGAAGAAGTTGAGAGCGGGCATGATTGAAGGTAGGGAGTGGGTTGGCCTGTTGAATCATGGTGGCGAGGGTGTCATACTCACCCTTAGGTAACCCAGCAACAAGTTGAAGAACCATTTTCTTTTCGGTGACGGGGTTGTCCACATTGGCGAGTTGATCCGCAAGTAATTTCAACTGTTTGCAATATTCAGAGACATTAGGAAAGTGCTCCAGTCGAGTGGTATTAAATTGCTCCTCCAAATACACAGCACGGGTGTTCTTATTGTCATAGAAAATGTCCTCCAAACGTACCCATAATTCACGGGCAGTGGCGCCAGTTTTCATAATTGTTTGAGAGAGATCTTTGGATATGGTTCCATAGATCCATTGCTTGACTATAGCATCAAGGTTAAGCCATGTAGCAGTATCAAGGTCCGAAGGGCGAGGGGCAGTAGCATCAATGTGGTCCTGGACGTTGTAGGCACAAACATGGATTTGGAAGAACTCGACCCATGTGGCGTAATGGCTGTCCTTTTGATCGAGTATTAGGGGAATGGCATTTTTTATATTGCTAACAGCAAAAGCAGGGTGAAATGAGGACGTGGGAGGAGGCGGTGTGGCGTCGTGGTGGACAGACGACTCAGCATCAGGCATGGTGAAGAAGAGGCAGAAAAAAAAAATAGAGAAAATAAGAAGGCTTTGATACCATGTAGAATTGTGTAATACTCCTTCAGGAGGCATATTCTCATTAGCATCATATATATATGAATACAACCCTAATTTAAGTAGGGAAACTATGAGAAATTCTATCTTTACACAAATATATATCTTTACAGAATATTAGGAGAATATTTTCATATTCTCTATCATTCTATATATACATATATAAAATGTATTGGGTGGACCGAGTTCACAATAATTTATTGTGCACCCAAAATGACTTTATTACACAAAAGCTGACTATATTAGAAAAAACCGATTATATCACACGAAAATTGACTATATAAAAGGTAACTATGTCATACAAAAACTAACCATATTAAATGAAAACTGATTATATCAAATGAAAACTGACTATATCATATAGTTTCCACTTTCTAGTATGCAATAAGTTATTGTCAATCCGGTTCATTTAAGGTTTTATTTACTATACATACATAAAAGTAGGACTTGTTACATTAAGTAAAGATTTGGGATACGTTGAATCTTGGGCCAATCCCTGCCATTTGGCGGTCGGCATGTCTCTTGCAAACCTGGACAGTATGAGATTTGGAGTTCATTCAAGGAGGTGAGGTTGCGGAAGTTGTCTGGTAGAAATGTCAATTTAGGACAATGAGCCAATGACAATTTCTCAAGAGAAGATAAACAACCTAAATATTCTGGCAATTCCTTCAATTCGGTATTGAAAGAGAGACTCAACTCCCGGAGGTTTTGCAAGTGCCGAATCCCACTTGGAAGACTCACGAAATTATCAAGATAATTTAATTTCAATGATAGGAGATTATTTTTGAATGGTTTCCATGGCATACTATCTTCATCATCCTCTTCAACTGTTGATAATTCAACCTCTTCCTCTTTCTATTAATCTTCTTCTCGTCGTCGTTGATCCTTTGAAAGATCAAGCTGTTGACAGATGCTGAGTTCTAAATATTCCAGCGCAGTAAGATGTTCAAGTCCTTTAGAGATGGATCTCAAGCTTCCACAACTTTCGAACGTTAATGATCGAAGAGAAGGAGATAGAACTGCAAAGACTTCTCTTAGTCTCTCAGTGCTAACAAGCTTATGATCACCACACACTTGTAGCGTAGAAAGGTGACACAAATATTGTTTTGGGACAAACCTTAAATCTTCGATACTACTAGTTTCCAAACTCTCCAACTTTGATGAAGGTACTACCATCTTCAACATCGAGATATTCTTGCTAGTATTCCCTATAACTATTTTCTCAACATTAGGACAACTTGATATTCTTTTAAAACTCGGACAATTATATATCGTTAATTCTGATAGCTCTGGAAATGACATGAATGACTGATAATCATCAATTAAAAATTTTGTGGGGAAGGATCAAATAAAAGAGACTTTTTGTGGGGAAACACCACTTAAAATTTTTTTTGGCGGGAAGGACCAATTAAATTACTTCCGTTGGCAACTAAACACCAGTTTATGATTTTCCGGCTCATTTGTCAACATTCCGGTGTTGACTTTCTTTTCCCTCCAAAACATCGTTTTTTTTTTCTTTTCTCTCATGCTACCCTAAGTCCTCTCACCTACCAGTTCTTCTTCCCATTTACTTCTTCCCAACCATCCAAATTCACCCTTTTCCATTTTCGAATCTTCAACCCTTTTCTCTCCTCTGGCATTTCTTCTCTCTCCCCTATCAAAGATCGTCCTTTCAATTTTTAGGACCACACAATCCAGCGAAGAGGGGGAATCTTCTTGTAGAAGACCACGAGAAAGGTGCAATCTTTTGGAGAAAAGGAAGGCTCAAAGGAAAACGCATTAAAGTTAATGTGAGTTAATAAAAACCCTCTTTTTTAAGCCTATATATATTGAGTCAACAAAATATTGTTTGAATATTAATTTTTTGCATATTTGTGGATGTGTGTGGTTGTGAGCTGTAAAGCTTCAATTTTGGACTGGTTAGGTTAAATTAAGATGGTAATTGCGTTTTACAAAGCCAATTTGTTAAGATTTTTTGACTGTGGGTTTAGTTGTTTTTGTAATTTAATTGGCACTTGCAAAAAGTAATTTATGTTGTTTATTATGTTTTCTTGCTAACAGTGGCAAATGTGGAGTACAATGACATTAATTAATTTGAAACTTCATCATGGTGGACAATGGGAAACTAAAAAAATGACTACACACTACAGTGGAGGGGGAATTTAAATGGAACCAATTGTAGAAGAATTCTGTTACTTCACTATCACTTACATACACTAGTGGAAAAATAAGGAAGGGTTGCGGTCAAAACAGCCCTAAGGGCTGCGTTTTTGGCTAGCAGCCCTTTCCGTAGCACCCTTCAATAGAAAAGATTTTTTGAGTGAAGGGCTGCGGTTCAGGCCAACCTTTAAGTGAAGGGGTGCGGTTTAGGCCTAAAACCGCAGCCCATCGTATTCGCTATGTTTTTTTTTAAAAAAAAAAAAGTCTGCCCCTGCCAACCGTGCATGCCCACCCTTGCACTCCACCCCCAGCCCTGCACGCCCACCCCCGAACTCCCCCACCCCCCCACCCCCCCGTCCCGCCCCACCCCCCCCGCCCCCGCCCCACCCCCACCCTCCACGCCCACTCCCGCACTCCCCCCAACCAACCCACCCCCCGCCCCGCCCCCACCCTAGCCCCCCCACACCCACCCCCCGCACTCCCCCAGCCCACCCCACCCCCGCCCACCCCCCACCCCCACCCCACCCCCGCACTCCCCCGTCCCCGCCCACCCCGCACTCCCCCACCCCATCCTACCCCCATTCACTCCCCGCACCCCCCACCCCACCCAACCTCGCCAACCCCTCCACCCACTTGCTCTCGGCCACCCCCGCACCCCACCAGCCCCCTAGCCCATCCCAGTAGCCCCACCATGGCGGTCCCCCCCCACCCCCAACCCAACACCTATCTTCGACACAAAAAAAAACCGATCAAATTGCAATAATATATGACAAGTTTTTAAACGTAATAATTAACTTTAAATATATATATTTAATAATGTAAAAAGTGTACATAGAATTGATACCAACTAGTAGATCTAGCTAATTACATCACGAATTCCCCCGCCCCCCAAACCCCCGCACATGCCCCCCTACTTGCACAACCCCTCCCCTTCCCCCCACTCTGCCGCCGACCCTCCCCCCGCACACAGACCCCCCTCCCCTCCCCCGCACACCCCTCCCTCCCCCCCCCACTGCCGCCCTCCCCCCCCACCGCCGCCCTGCCCCCGCACGTAACCCCCCCTCCCCACACCGCCGCCCACCTCCCCCCCCTTTCACACAAAAACCCCCATCCCCATACCCCGGCCCCCTCCTCCCTCCCACAAACACCCCTAACCATGCCCCTCTACACAGCCTCATATTGGCATATGCAATAAAAGTTAGGAGTTAGATCAACAAAAAAAAAAAAAGGACTCGATAAGTAAGATTTGGAAGGGAAAAGGCAAAACTAGGCCTAAAATGACCTTTTCGTTCCCAAAATACAACCAACAATAAATCATCCTTCTTTTCTTCGCATACATCGTTCATTACTCTAGAGCTTCCTATATACTTCCCCTGCTCACCATGCCAAACCCATACGTGGTATTGAGGCCTAAACCCACGGCAAAAGACATGCTCCCTAACTAAATGTATACTACTAACCTTGCTCACATTTCTACAATCGACACAAGGACAATAAGAGTCGACTGCTCTAGAGGATGCTTGATATTGTAATGCAGATGTACAGAATTTAGAGGCCCCTTTCACAAACTCAATCGATTCACGACTATCATACATCCAACTACGATCTATCTCATTCAAGAAGACCTCTAATAATTAAACACAACCATTCATTATAATGCATCAAGCATTATTTAAGTACATACACTCACATATTCAAATCACACACGTATAGAGCAAGCTAAGATAGTGACATGTTCAAATGTATGCATGCAGCCGAAGGTCCTTATCACTCCAACCTAACCCATCCTTGGACGTCTAAGCTCACTAGTGAATATATGCCAACTTTTCAATTCTAAGAAAAATCCGGCAGCATTTTCCTACAGTTCTCCAAGTACACAATGTAGACAATTGCTTATCTACATATGTACCCATAGAACAATGTAGAGAAACGATAAGCCAAGAATTTCCTCATAATTGAAAAGAAGACACACATTCACCACCTAAGTGAGATCAAACGTCCAAGAACAGTCCCAAACCGGGGACTATTCAAGACTTACTCCTAATGAGTAAGTCTTGAACGAGTATTTAGGCATATGATGACGATTCAAACAACTTGTAGATTTCATAGCTAAATTACATTGCGTTTTCATACAATCTCATATCAAGAAATATACATACACTACACAAACCCTCCCCCACCCGCTGCCCTCCTTAGCCCTCCCCCACCCCTCGCCGGCCTCCCCAACCCTCCCCCACCCGTTGCCCGCCCCCCCCACCCCCCGCCCGGCCTCTCCCCAACTCTCCCCCACTCGCCGCCGCCCTCCCCTACCCCCGCTAGCCCTCCCCCACCCCCGCCCAAAGAATCCCCACCCCTCCCCCCCCCCCGCCCAAAGATCCCCACCCCCTCCACCACCTCCTTCCCCAGCCTCCCCCGGCCCCCCCCCACCCCATGCCCAAGATCCCCTACCCTCCCCCACCCCCTACCCACCTCCCCCGCCTCCCCCACCCCCGCCCAAAGACCCCCCACCCCCCTACCCACCCTCCCCCAAGCCTTCCCCTACCCCCTACAATCACATTTTACAACACAAAATAAAAGAGAAATAAAATAAAACAAATTAATTAAAGAAATGAAAAAGAGGAGAGAGAGTGAGAGGGGAATTACCGACAATGCAGTAGTGGTGGTGGTGGTGGCGTTAAGCTGAGAGAAGAGAAGAAGAAGGAGCTCAGGCGATGTTGCGTTGCTCAGGCAATGTTTCCGGCGTCATTGCGTCAATGACGGTGCTCCGGCGATGTGTCGGTGCTCCGGTGATGGGCGTTAGGGCTGTGCGAGTGAGTGTGAGGGAGAGGGGTGGGGGAAAATTTTTCCAAGGGAGCGAGCGAAATTTGGGATGCATGTGTGTACTGTGTGTTGCGCGTAAAACTAAAGGCTTGGGCGGGATGTGAAGGGATGCAGTTATCCTAGAAAACGCAGCCCTTCGTGTATGAAGGGTTGATGTTTCTGGGCTAACCGCAGCCCTACATTAATAGGGCTGCGGTTAGCCTTAAAACCGCAGCCCTTCATACAGTTTGAAGGGCTGCGTTTTCTAGGTAACAGCAGCCCTTCACTAAAAGGGTTGCGGTTCCCTTGAAAACCGCAGCCCTTCATACACGAAGGCCCTTCCAGCGCAGCCCTTCCTTTTTTTTCCCTTAGTGATAATAAAGAATAGATTAGGGTATTATGATGTTAGAGAAATATATTTTAAGAGGCGTGGGCTTAGTTTACATAATGGTAGGAAACATTTCAAGGATGATTCTGTTATTAGTAAAATAATAGCCACAAAGGATCAAAACAGCTATATCACTTTGTATGTGCTACATGGACATGTGGGGGTAGGCAGAGGAGGGTCAAACTTGGGGGATGGGCTAAGTACTCATGGGCCTTGCTCAACTGGCCCACTGACAAACCCTAGGAATCCTAAGCTACCTATAAGAAGAAGAGAGTAGTTAGAAAGGGAGACTGAGAGGGAAGACAGTGATGAGGGAAGTATGAGTGAGGAAGCAGATCTTGAGACTGAGGATGATGATGATGAGCTTTCAGATGATGATCTGGATGACTCTGATGTTGTTTTGAGTGAAGGAGACTTTGAAGATCAGGAGGATGATGATATATTTGCAGAGTTTGTAGATGAGGATATTGATGAGGGCATTGATGAAGGTGTGATTGGGAGTAATTTTAAAGAGGATTTGGAGGTGAATCTTCCACCAGAAGATGATCTTGTAGAAGATTCAGATGAGTGTGGTAGTGATGTGGATTCTGATGATGAATCACCTATGTATCCCATTTTCAATCCAGCCACTGATTTCAAGAAGCCTATTGAGCTAAGTGTGGGATTGATATTTCCTTCCAATGATGTTTTTAGAAAGGCTTAAGACATCATGCCATAGAAAACAAATATGATTTCTATTACTTGCAGCCATCAAAGTGGTACTTGCAGACATCATGCCATAGAAAGCTTCAATGCTGTGATCAGAGAAGCAAGGGAGAAACCTATACTAAGCATGCTAGAGTGGATTAGGAGGTACTTAATGAGGAGGATGCTATCAAAGAAGCAGGGGTTGGAGGGGTATAAGAGGAGAATCATGCCCTCTGTTGTGAAGCAAATGGAAATTGCAGCAGGTAAGTCTAGGAATTGCATTGAGCTTCAATGCTCTATGGATGAGTTTGAGGTGGAGTATTTAGGTTATAGGCAAATTGTGAATCTCAAGGACATAACTTGTGGATGCTACAAATGGGATTTAACTGGAATCCCATGTTGTCATGCAATGAGGTGTATTGCAGCTGAGAGGGGTGACCCTGTTGAGTATGTGGATGCCTATTACACTAAAGAGTACTTTGAGAGGGCATATGCACCTGTGTGGCATGGGATGCCAGGTAGGCAGCAATGGGAGAAAACCACCCACCCACAACTATTGCCTCCTCCTTTTAAAGTCATGTCAGGGGGACCTTCAAAGAAGAAAAGGGTGAAGGAAGTTGGTGAGGGGGAAGAGGTTCCAAACAGGTTTCTTGTGAGGCCTAGGAAGCCAAATCAGTGCACCAGGTGTGGTGATTATGGCCACAACATGAGAAAATGTCAAAATAATCCATTGCCCCCAGAAATGAGAGAAGTTGAACCAAAAAAAAGTGGAAGGTCGTCTAAAGGTCCAACAACTATGAGGGGAACTGGAAAAAAGAAGAAGAAGTAAGGGCCTACTGCTGCCCCTAATGCACCCACCAATGCTACAGGTGTACCTATTGCTGCTACAGGTGCCCCTACTGAACCTACTGCTGCCCCTACTAAACCTACTGCTGCTACCAGGGGTACACCTACTCCAACACCTAGTTCACAGCCCTCAACATCCCAACCACAACCAAGGAAGCAAACAAAGAAGAAGATAAGGTTGGTGGCCCTAAGAGACCTGGAGAATGCAACATTGGACTCCCAAGAACAATTGAGCCAGACCCTGAATTACTCACAAACAAATTCAGATGACAACTGAACATTTAGGCTCTATTTTTGCTTTTTTCTAGAACAAAGTCCACATGTGTTGTGGCTGATGAATTCAGTTATTAAGTCCACTTTTAAAATTGTGGCATTTTGTTTTTTGCTTAACATCAAATTATGAAGCACTCTTGTTATTGTGACTGTTTTTGTGGCAATATATTTGCAATTTCAAGCTTATCAGTGCAACCAATTCAATGTGACTTTTTTTTTGTGCCAATATTTATGCAAATTAAAGCTATTAGTGCAACCATTTAGAAACAACCAAAGTAGGGATTCTCATTCATTGAATCACAAAACAATACATTACATCACACCCCTAATCTAAGTCCCTTAATTTAACTCCACATTACATTACATCACACCCCTAATGTGCCGACAACCTTAATGTGCCGGAAGGAGATGGTGAAGAAGATGTTGAGGGTCCCGGCACCGATGCACTATGGTTGCCCGAGGACGAGTGTGCTGGGCCGTTAACGGTGGAAATTGATTTACTCTGGCGGCAAGATGCTCTTGTCCTTGATTACTCCAGGGTTATCGACCATTTATTCCAGTTCCCGGAAGGTTATAAGCTGGTGGTTCCTCCTGAGGGTTCCATCGTAACGGAATGCCCTCCGGTCATGTGGCTATTTACACTCACCATTTTGAGTTTGGGCTGCGTTTTCCCTTGGATTCCTTTCTGGTGAGGATTTTAAATTCCTTCAATGTTTGTTTAGCTCAGCTGACTCCTTTAGCGGTTCGCAATTTGATTGCGTACATATGGACAATCCGCATTTTGGACTTTCCTGAAACTCTGAACCTGTTCCGCCACCTCCACTGGTTAATGAGGAATGGTTCTGCTCGTCAAGCGGGGTGGTGGTCGCTAATGACGGCCGACAAGAAGATGACGGTTCAACCGAAGGCAACTGGATTGAAGGGTTGGCAGGATGCTTTAATCTGGCTTCAGGTACCTGAGAACTATCCAGTGCGCCGTCATTTCCCTGAGCCGCGCCCGCACATGGAACATTTGCCTTTGGTTCCGCTAACTGATGTTGAGCGGGACGCCTATGACTACTTTGACATTAAGGATTACATGATTACCTATGAGGACGGGAGGACCGTTAAGGTTAAAGAACCGAAACGTTGGCTCCCTCATTCTAAGTACATCCTGGGGAATCAACAGCTGTCAGCCATGTTCCTTTGTCCCACTCATGCGAATGGTAAGTATTGTTATCGGACGAAATCAACAGCTGTCGGGCATCAACAGTATATGTTTTATTTTATTATTATTTTTTTTTTAACATTTGTTTTGTCATTTGCAGGCTTTGACCAACTAGACCTCGAGGCTCTTTACGTCACTGAAGATTTGGAGCCGACAATCAACATGCAGCCTGCTCCTGCTGAAGGTCCCGAAACCATGCACGATAATACTAACGGCCGTAGAGGGGGAAATCGCAATGGTCCCCAAAACTTCCGCCATATTCGCGGCACTCATGCTGGTCGCGCTCCCGGCCGTGGCAGCATTACTACTGTCGTCGGATGTGGCGGCCTTCCTTCTTCTGCGACCCCACTCAGGTCTTTTACTTCCCGACCTATTGTTAGGGGTAGCAGAACCAGAAGGCGGCAGCGTGAGCCAACAGTGGCGGATACTTCTGCCAATAAGCGGCCAGCTACAGCGGACCCTTCAGCTTATGTCCCTACTCGGGATGTCGTCCATGTCGAAGATGTGGACGTGAATGCTCCTCCGGAAGGTCAGGAGCGTGGTGAGGCTGCGACCACTAACCCTGGTCATCACAGCGAGCAACTTGGTTGTCAGGATCTTATTCTAGCATTCGTGAGAAGATCTGTGAGCTCATCACAATGCCCAGCTTTTTATCCAACTTATCTCCCAATATCTTTTCTCGGTACCATGAGTGGATCGAGAAGAAAGAGGTGCCGCTGAGTGATGCTGTGGCGGCCTCCTTTGCTAGGCCTGTTGTCTCCGGCAAGATTTATCAGCCTAACTGGGACGTTAGGGAAGATGAGTCGATGTATGCCGACATTCCCGAGAACGGTGGCATTCTTGCTTACTGTAATCTGAAGGGCATGCATCTGCCATTGGACAGGCCGGCAGGGTCTTTGGTGACTCCTGCTGCGAGGTTGGCTCACGACCAACTTGTGGTACGTTTTCTCACTTACTATAGATTTATTATTGTCATTTGTTTTTGCATTTTTATTGACGTTCTCCTTTCTTCTTTGCAGGCCAACAATGCTGCTCTTGAACTGATTGAGCAGTACGTTGAGTTCCAGAAGCTGGCGAATAGCTATAAACAGTCGCAAGAGACTTGCCAGGAACTACTAAAGGAAACAGAGGAGAAGCTGGAGGCCAAGACCGAAGCCCAGCAGCTTCTGGAGGATGAGGTGGCCACGTTGAGGACGCGAGCTGCTCTTCTAGAGGGGCCTGAAGCTAACGTCGAGACGTTAACCAAAGCTCTTGACACAGCCCAGAATGAGAAGGACATTGTTGTCTTGGATGCTGCCGCTGAAGCTGAGGCTAGGGGAGCCGCCAAAGTTGTTGCTGAGTTTCAGCAATCTGATGAGTATGTGGTGGCTCTCCACAGGAGATATGATGGAGCATGGGCAGCCGCCATGAGATGCGTGTGCAAGACCATTCCAGGATTTGACTGAAATGTGATTGAAAATGCTCATGCTGCCGGCCAACATCTCACGCCCTTCGAGGGGGATCCGAAGTTCGCCGATGTGGATGCCATAGCCGATGCGGATCCTCGGGACCTTGCGGATCAGGCAAATCCGGATGTCCTTACCTCTTGATGTTTTTGGCGGCCTTCTCTCAGCTCTTCCTGCTCTTCCAATAGCTTATAGCTTGTAATCTTTTGAATATTTTGATTAACACTTGATTCGGCCCATGTTGGCATTTTGTAAATTGAATTTTTGTTTTAACTGGAAAGTACTTGATTCCAACTGAAAGCCTTTTGTTGTCCGCCATCTTTTTTCTACTGTAGTTGGCCGCCAAGCCAGTAGCTTTTATTCTATGGAAAAGTACTTTTTGCATTTCGGTTGTTTTGTTTTGCTTAATCGCTTTAATCCTCGTACGATCGTTGCATGACCGTTAGCCGTTGGCGTCTTCTATCTATCAATCTGTTTGATTAATATTTGGTCTATTATGTGACAGTGAATATACATAAATCTATCATGTAGCTTTAATTCTTTGTGCTAGGTCTGTTATATGACCGTTAATGCACTTTAAGCCCATCATATGGCTTGTCTTGTGCTGGGTCTGTCATGTGACCGTTAACGCACTTTGAGCCTGTCATATGGCTTTTGTTTTTAGGTCTGTCATATGACCGTTTACTTAGCCTGTCATATGGCTTTTATTATGTGCTTGGTCTGTCATATGACCGTTAGCGCACCTTTCCTGTCATATGGCTTTTAATATGTGCTAGGTCTGTTATATGACCGTTAACGCGCTTTGAGCCTATCATATGGCTTTGACATTTCTGCCCGTTATATGGCCGTTAGTAGTTAATATGTTTACCTGTTATACAGTCCGTTAATATACAATTAATAAGACAATTGATGGAACGCTAGCATAAGTTTGTTTTATTCATGTAATAAAAAGTGGTTCTCGGCCTATTACACTCTATAAATCAAACATAGTACTTTTTTAAGACACTAGCATTCCAGCAATTCTTAAGTTCCTTGTCATCCATGCCTTTGAGAATGAAGGAACCGGGAGCAAGCTTCTTGGCAATGACGTAAGGACCTTCCCAATTAGCAGTCAGCTTTCCTTCAACAAGCGCCCTACCGGTAGCTACTGTTCTGCGAAGGACTAGGTCGTCAACATCTAATGGCCTCTCCAAGACTTTCTTATTGTAAGCCTTGCTAATTCTGTCTTTGTAAGCAGCCGCTTTCAGTTCTGCTATCAGTCTTATTTCTAGCAAGTAGTCTAGATTTTCCCTCAGTGCCTGATCATTCTTCTCAAGGTCCTGGTGCTTAATCTGATAAGAGGGCAAACCCACCTCTACCGGTAATACTGCTTTCACCCTAAAGACCAATTTAAAAGGGCTTTCCCCGTTGCTTCTTTTTCTATCGTTCTGTTTGCCCATAGTACGACTGGTACCATGTCGGGCCATCCTCGGTTCAATTCATCTAGCTTCTTTTTCAAGGCGTTCAAGACCTGTTTGTTTGCGGCCTCGGCTTGTCCATTGCTCTGAGGGTGGCAAACGACCGAGTACGCGAACATTACACGAAAATCCGTTAAGAAAGCTTGTATGGGACGACAATCAAATTGGACGCCATGGTCAAATACAATAGCCACTGGGATCCCAAACCTCGTCATGATGTTCTGCCAGATGAACTTTTTGACCTGATTTGCTTTAATCTTCGCTGTCGGCTCTACCTCTATCCATTTTGTAAAATAATCAATTCCCACTATCAAGAATCTCCTCCCTCCTGTTGATGTAATGAACGGTCCCAGAATGTCCATCCCCCACTAAGCAAACGGAATTGGGCATAGGATAGGCTGCAGATCATTGGCGGGCCTGTTGATGACGGGAGCATACCTTTGGCATTTGTCACATTTCTTAACTTAGTTTTGGGCATCTGCCAGCATACTTGGCCAGTAAAACCCAGTTCTCAACGCCTTCAGCGCTAGAGCTTTCCCGCCAATATGATTACCGCAAATGCCTTCATGTATTTCTTCAAGAATTTTCACGGACTCCCATGCGGTTGCGCACTTAAGTAGAGGCAGACTTAATGATTTCATGTACATCTCATCTTGGTATATGACATACCAGCTTGCTTGTCGCATTAGCTTTTTCGCGGACGAGGGATTGTTAGGGAGCGTCCCCACAAGCTTATACGCCACCAGCTCACTAAACCATTCTCCCTGCTGGTTTATGCTGTTGACGGTCACAATCTTTTATGTGAAGCTTTTTCCTTCAGGATGTCCACCGTGACATTCTTCTCGATGCTGAATGAGTCAGAACTTGCCAATTTGGACAATGCATCTGCTTTTGTGTTCTCGGCCCTAGGTATTGCTTGAATCTCAAAGTGATTCAATTGAGCAATCAACTCCTTAGCCTTTTCCACATACTTCATCATGTTGGCTTCTCTGACTTCGAATTCTCCTCTTAATTGGCCGCTAACCAATTGTGAGTCTGTCTTCAAGAGTAAATTCTTGGCACCAGCCGCCAAACACATTTTTAAACCGGCAATTGCTGCTTCATATTCTGCCTCGTTGTTTGACACCGGAAATGCAAACTTGATGGCGTACTGATATGAATTTCCTTCAGGGCTGGTCAATACTATACCAGCTCCGGATCCGCTAACAGCGATAGATCCGTCAAATTCCAGTTGCCAGGTTTCCTCTTGCTCCACTTCTTCCTCATATGAGTGTAGACACATAATAGTGTCTCCCCATTTAAGGATCCAATGATGAAATATACCGCGACATTAGTTGGCGCAACCCAACGGAAGAGCAATCTAAAGAACCAACCCAAATGTGTTTTGAAATGATATTCTAAAGCCCAATTAATTGTTCATGACGATTAATTGTATTTCAAGCCCATAAAATGTTTTAAATCCATTTTAAAAGCCCAATCAAATATTTATTATTCTAATAGATATTTTTCATAAATATTTTATTATCTTTGATAAATAAAACAGATTTTTAATCCGTAAAATTCCATCTCCAGAATTTTAGGGATAGAAAAGTATCTTCGAAAGACGCGCAAAGGAATATGTTCGAATATTCCCGAATATGCGCCGGACGCGGGGGCTGCGCTCAGCGCGACACGTGCGTCCAGCACATTGGCCATATCGCGTCAGGCTTGCCAATAAGCGCCTGACACATAGATTTTGTGACTCACACAGAGTCCTGCGTCTGACGCAAGTCTTGTGTGAGACGCAACTTTCTTTTTTATCTTTTCAAAACGCGTTTACACGTGCCTAAACCTGATTGGGCTGGTTGCGTCGGGCACACCAATGTGCGCCTGACGCTTGACAGTGCGCTTGCCACGTAGGCAGCACACATTTTCCATTTTCCTATAAATACTCTGTGATTTCCCCGAATCAAGGACGGCTTTTCAGATTATCATTTACGCACACAAAAACTTCCGAATACTCCAAAAATACTCTTTGAATACTTCAAACACTCAAATACACTCAAATACTTTCAATACTCTTCAATACTTTCAATCAAATCTTCCTACTGCGTTCTTGGTTTCACGATTGCTCCGCCGAAAGATCATTGCGCTCCTCAATCTAAGCCGCATAGGTATAATACCTGAGAATCCTTGAATCATTTATTTTTATTGCTTTGAAGTTACTAACTATTTCTTTCATGATGTAGATCTTTAAGTAATAATCGTTCTCCTGTATATTCTAATCCCTTTGTTTCTTTTTCTTTTTCTTTATATTACATTATTATATGCCTACCTGATCATTCTATGCATATTATATGATTGTCCTACTTTACTGATTTATCACCCACATGTTATTTTTGCTAAACAAGACCTAAAGAATTGTTCTAACATTAATCAGATTAATTTGGACAACCTGCTAGGTTCCCTGTAATATTGATTGCCTAATAACATGTCACTAAAAATTAGTCTTTTATGTGTTTCCTGAACCAACTTAGACTAAATATTTTTAGGGTGCTTAAAACATTATTTGATTATTCTTTGGCATAAAATTTGTAATGAATCGATATTTAGTAGAGGCCAACTTTAGGCGAATGTGGTTCATTATGACTACATTCGTACCCTAACCCCCGAACTCAATCTTTGGTTCATTTTGACCATCTATGGAGTCAGGGTGGGGAAATCTACATTGGATAATTTGTCCCTATGATTTTCCTATATCCAATTAGGTTTATGATTCTTCCTAAAAAGAATTGTTGGCGACTTCTTTCAATACAAAACAATTTTCAATAAAACCTTAACAGTGGGATAGTCAATTCTAATACGCGCTCACACCGCGTAGGCGAAATAAAAACACGCCTACAATTGGCGACTTCACTGGGGAGGATTTTAAAAAAATTAATTTTTTTAAATGAGTGGGTGAAACTTGAAAAATACGATTCATTCTTATTTTTATACCTTTGAATAATATACAGTTTTGCATATGCATGGCTACTGTTCAGCTACCAAAAGGACAATCTACCTTGCCTCATTAGCACATGTTCTATGTGTTAGGTTACACCCAGGGGGTTTGCGCTTTGTCCTTCCAAAAAGCTTCCTGAGCGATAGTGTTGGATCTTAGTCATAAGCAAACCTACCCAACCATGGCATTGTTCTCTTGTTCCTGACTTGATACTAGAGTGCGTCTTACACGTGGCCACCTCTTTAAGCAGGGGTACGAAGTGTGGGATCAATCTCTTAGTCATGGACCCTTTTCAGACTGAACCTAAACCTGACCAATAGTTTCAAACATAGAATTGGAATTTAGGTTGGAACTTTTGCATCTATTTTATATGACATTTGCCTGTGATTGCAATTTTTGCCTGCTATTATTTTGTCAAATTGTCGTTATTACACGTCGTTCCTAAAATCACGTCTAACAAACAAGAAAATTCTTCAATCGGCCAATTCGTCACCTAAATCCCCGAAAAACGTGTCGGGGAGTAGTACGCCAAGCGGCTCGCAGTCCGTGCATCGCATGTTTTTCGTCAATTTAGTCGTCGTAATTATCGATCCTATGTTCTGTCCTAGGTGCGTTTGTCTTTCTGCATTGCGTAATTTGGTCATTTAGGCTCTTCACCTAATTCAAAAAAAAACAGTCTTTTCATGCAAGGTCAAGTATGTCCTAAAAAATGCATCTAAAGAGTCATTGTAGAGTTAGAGTTGTCATGCATATCTACCTCCTCCCATTTTCTCCCTGCTGTTCAACTAATCTTCCCTATCAATCCTACCCTATCATATTCATCAATTTCAAAAACTTACATTTTTCAAAATCAATCCTACACCCTCTTCTATTCTACCTTTTTCAAAAAGCATTTACTAATCATCATCATATCACGACATTTCAAAAAAAAAATCTTCAAAATTAATCCATCATCTTTTCCTAACAAAAGATAAAATAAGGGGTTCCTTTCAAAAACGAATTTCGAAAATTCTAAGCCCATACCAAACACCTTCAATCCAATTCAATTCAGTCGATCCAATTCACTTGCATTCATTTTAGGCCCATATGCATTAGAAGTCCATTTCGCATTCATTTAGGCTTATGTGCATTTCATTCCATACACCCGCTAGCATTAGAGTCCATCTTTGGCCCATATAAGTCTAGTTCATTTCAAAATCTAGGCCCATCTGCATCTTTATGTGAAGTCTAGTCCAAATCTATCCCTAATCAATTCCAATCTAAGTCTAAGTCTAGTCCAATACAAATCTTAGGTCCATTTAGGCCCAATTCATTCCCTAGTCAGTCTACGAACTATAAAAGCTCAGTCTTAGGACTATGAAGTCAGTCTACGGACTATAAAAGCTCAGTTTTAGGACTATAAAGTCAGTCTACGGACTATAAAAGCTCAGTCTTAGGACTACAAAGTTTCCCTAGGTCTAGTTTGCATTATATGTAAACCCTAGCCAGTCTACGGACTATATAAGCTCAGTCTTAGGACTACAAAGTTTCCCTAGGTCTAGTTTGCATTATATGTAAACCCTAGCCAGTCTACGGACTATATAAGCTCAGTCTTAGGACTATAAACTCAGTCTACGGACTATAAAACTTCATTCTTAGGATTATAAAGTTTCCTAAGTCTAGTTTGCATTACATGTAAACCCTTGTCAGTCTACGGACTATAAAAGCTCAGTTTTAGGACTATAAAATCTCCCTGGGTCTAGTTCACATTATATGTAAGCCCTAGTCAGTCTACGGACAATAAAAGTCAGTCTTCGGACTATAAAAGCTTACCCCTAAGTCTAGCGAAGCTAGCATAGGTAATCTTTCAGTCTATTTGCATAGTCCAGTCCAGTCCATGTCTGCATTTGCATATAGTTAGGCCCATGTCTCCATCATGGTCAAGTCTACACTAGTCCAAACTATAACCATTTCCATTTCCATTTCAAAATCATTTCCCATTCTCATTTCCACTTTCGTTTCTCATCTTCATTTCTCATCTCCATTTCTCGTTTCGAAAGCATCATTTCTAAAAATTTACGAGGTCCATTCAATTTCTGTTCAGGACAGGTCGTGAGATTATAACTTGGGAACGTTCGACAGAGAGGCAACAAGGTCGACCTGCTCCCAGACTCGTCAAGCGCATCCTCACATTTTCAGACGAATCCTCCGACGCCTCTGAGTCATCATCTGAAATGGGGGACACTAATGAATAGCTCAGTGCCATTATGGCTCAACTTCAACTAATGAACTCACGTCTTGAGGACCAAGACAGAGAGATTAAGGCGCTGAGGGAGAAGCTCACTACGGAAGAAGAGCAAGGCGACACTCCACCAACCAACACAGAACTGAGATTTGAAAAACTCGAGTAATTGATCCAGTCAATTCCTGCACTCAAGAGTCACGCTCATGGCCATGACATCATTGATCCTGAACTAAGGGAAAAACTCCCTAAAAAGGTAACACTGGGTGACCTCCCAAAATTCAAGGGGGTTGAAGACCCAGATGACCACTTGAGAGCGTTCTCAATCTCTATGGCTCTCCAAGGCATGAGCAAGGACCTGTTTGCTTATGTCTTTCCTTTAACCTTGGATGCACATCCATCCAAGTGGTTCAGATCACTAAACAAAGCCAAGCTGAATGACTGGGACTATATCAGAGAAGAGTTACACAAACAATACATATACAATACTCAGCTTCCTATTGGCCTGCGTGAGCTGGAGTTAACTAAACAAAACTCCAACGAAGACTTCGTCACCTTCCTTAATAGATGGAGGCAAAAAGCTGCACAAATGACTAACAGGCCATCTCAAGAGGATCAAGTCTGAATGGTGATCCATAATCTACAGCCTAAATACGGAGAACATATTAAATTCCAACCTATAGAGTCTTTCACGAAGCTCTATAAGGTAGGCTTGCTGATTGAGGAAGAGGTACAAGCCAACAAGAACAAGGGTTCCAACAACAACAACTCTTTCAAGAAGAGTAGTAACAACCCTTCTAGCTCTAATGTCAATGCCCTAACTACTGAAAATGGAGGATATCAAAAGCCTCAACGAATATTCACTCCATTAGGCATGACTTTGGAAGAAGCCTTCACTAGGCTTCATGCAAAAGGAGCAATACAGCCTATCGGTCCCACTCCAGACCCGGTACCTGAAAATAGGCACAAGAAGTGGAACACTAATGCCTATTGTAAGTATCACCGAGGGAATGGAAACCCAACATCTGCGTGTTGGGCCTTAAGGAATACTCTGCGAGACATGGTTGAAAGTGGCAGACTCCCGATCCCGCCGGCAGCAAACACTAGTGGAAAAATGCTCAATTGCTCCGGTTAAAAAACCTACAAATGCTCTGTTTTTGACCCGTAGCAAACTTCATACGAGCATTTGAGCATTTTACAAATGCTCCGGTTGTTTTAAAAACCGAAGCATTTCACATGCAAATGTTCCGGTTGTTAAGGGAAAACCGGAGCATTTGTATTCCAAATGCTCCGGTTTTCCCTTAACAACCGGAGCATTTGCTAATTTTTTGTTTTCTAAAAAATTGTAAAGCTTACTGAAGCTGAATAGCAACAGCAAGCGGAACAACACGCTAAAAAGCAATACAGCAGCAAGCAAAATACAATAATAACAAATGCAATACAGCAGCAAGCTGAATACAATAATATACTTTTATCTTATACAACAACAATTAACCAAAGTATAATCCCCAATATCATCTGTCATTTCTTGTTACCAATTCCTAATGGGGCAAAAACCATGACCTATAAACCGTCTAACTTGAATACTCTTTAAAGAGTTCTCAAAAGGATGAGTACAAAACCATCCTACTCAATAGAATTACCTAGAGTTACTAGAAGTTTAAGATAGTCATGAATAAAATAGCCAAAAGATAATTATTTCACACCATCCAGTGAGGAAATATCAGTGGACCTGCTTATTATTAACACTTACATCACCAACTTTAGCTTCCTTGACATTATTGAGGAAAGAAACAAGGTTGTTAGCAGGCATCTATCCACCAGCGAAGCTCGCTCCAAGCTACATAGGCTGTTGCACTCACTCTAGGTGAATTGGAATGGCATGCTTATAGATCATCTCAAATGAAATAGATCTTCATCATTGTGTCTGCAAAGCAAAGTCAAACAAATACATAAATGTTAATAAGCATCTCCAAGCACAAGAAAACCAATTTTGTAAAGAGCCACGGCAGCACCCATGAGACTCTTAGATACATGTGTTATATCATCCTTCATAAAGACAAAAAATGGGGCACAAGGGAATTTAAAGCAGCACCATCCCTACTCTTTCCAACAAACATACCTTCTTGTTCCCATATTTACTCATGTAGCCTAAAACTCAATCAATCAGACTATAATCTAAAGCCAAATATGATAGACTCAGCCAAAGGAAACAAGACGCGTGTAGAATAATTTTTTTCGAAGATATGTAAATAGATATATAACTCAAAAACACATGACAAGTCCAATATAGCAAATTCACAACTGATAAACATCACAGAAAAAATGCCCTGAGGTAGACAAAGTACAAGATGGTTGTTGGTTGATCCAAGGCTTATGAGCACATCTAACAAGTACAATATAAGTTTAGCACCCATTATGTCCAACATATACATTTTTTTATGATTAAAAAAGCCAAACAGATCATTCAATGATATGCAAAAGATAAGAGCTTAGGCCTGAGAAACATGATAAAAAATATAAGATGGATCAACTTTCCAAAAGGTGGCACAAAAGAAATTTGTTTAGGGGTTAAATATTGTAATAGAAATAGCAAACCAAAGATGTTAATGGACTCTCAGAACTAAGATATAGCACATCACAATTTTCCACTAGTGAGCACTCAGTGACTAAAAATAAAAGTCGAACCTAATCTAACCGCATAACATAGTAATAAGTAAGTGATTGAAGATTAGAAGCAATAATTCCACTATCTTAAAAATAAAACTAGTTAACTAGTATTAAAAAGTTGGGAGGCGAATAATAAGTTCTTCATACTTCAGGCAAAATATAATGAAAATGAATGTGTAGGAGCTTCCGGAACTTGAAGACTGAAAGTAGTAACACTCAGATAAAGAACATTGACACAGCCATTGAGGCAAAAGTTATGCCCTCGCAGCTCTCAAGCTTCAAAACAAGTAGCAACGGGATGCTCACAGACTAGGAAGCAAAAGAAAAAAAAAAAGGCCCATTCCATATATCAACAGATAAATAACATATAGTTTCTTCAGGGATGTAAGGAGATATAGACAATAATATCTTCTAGTGAAAACAGAAAAATTCCGCTATATGTACCTGAACTTGATTTGTCTTGTCACTTGCTCTGTAGGCAAGTGGAGCATGCTGATGCTGAAGGAGAAACCAACAAGACTGAAGCCTCCAGTCCTGATGCTGGAAATGCTCGCTGAGAACCCTTCAGTCCTGGAAGTGCTTTCTGAGAAGCTTCTAATCCTGATGATAATAGTTAAGTCATGCACCTTATGTATTCGCTGAGACGGTTGGATGTGCTTTGATTTCGATGAGTTTACATGCAATTCCTATTGTCATTATGTACGAGTGAGGAAGATGGAATGGTGACTATAGAAGCTGAAATAGGTCAACAACTAGGCCATAAATAGACATCAAAGCAACTGACACCAAACTGTACAAATCTTAAGAGTAAAACTTAAACTTAAACGCTTGGAAAAACTTATCCTCACAAATTGATCTATATTGGTGTCCAGAAATGTTCACTTTAGTAAACACCCAAGACATATGAAGTATAAAGCACATAAGGATTTCGTAGGAAAAGAAAAGGTTAAACAAAGCATATGTTGTCTGTTTTCTTTCTTTCATTCCTCTTAAAAAACTTGCTTTTCGTCTTGTCAAGGGTGTGCTTTTAGAATATATGCCACCATTATTATAAGATGTTGCAATTCTATACTTCACTCGATTTAAATATATCACAAAGATAAACATAAACCAAAATCTTAATTTTCTTATTGCCATTTTAGCAAATCATAACCATGCTCCAAATTCCAGAAAAAATAAGTACGGTTTGAATCATCACCACTCACATGAGATAGGGTGTCCGTGAACAAAAATATTCTAGGGATAGTAACGCCAAGAGCTAGCAGGATATCCCATCTGCAACAGACAAAAAGTGGCAGTGAATTCATGAAATGATCAATCACTATTTATGGAACTAGCAATTGTTGATGAACATGCTAGTAATACCTTTTAGGACTTGAATACTTCTGTATTATAAGAGAGAGATCCAGAGGAGCAACCGAGCAACCATTTTAGAATCTTTATTCTTCACTCTTTCAACTCTGTTTCAGTATTTTGAAGTTTGAACTACATAGGCGACGATTATCATGCACATAGCACTATTATCAAATTAAATCAATCAAATGTACCTTGATTTTGAGAAGAACAGACTGAAGATTGAAATGAAAAAAAAGATACAACGAAGATTCCGTCGGATCTCCAGTAAATTCAATGTAATAATCCAAAAGAAAACCATTGTAAAAAAATCTAAATGTACAAACAAACATTCAAATTCGATATGAATTTGGGAAGGGGGGGATCGAATCACATCTGCAAATAGTTGACATGATCATAATGACCTAAATCGAGTCAGCTAAGCAAATGAAGTAGCACTCTATGACAACTCAGACCAAAACAATAGAGAGAAGAGAGGGAAGCAGAAAAATTGCAGCTAAACTAGAAGCACCACAATGGACCATATAGAAACAACACTTTTGTAAAACATCATTAGGTGACCACCACCCACAAGAATAGCAGTTCGAGAGCGGTAAGTGGCGAACTCACATAATAAGAACCTGAAATATTGTGGTTTTCAACAGCCCTATCCATGGCTCAGTCATACAAGTCCAAACTCATATCCACAATTGCAGAACTTACTAAAACAAATAAGAGGCACTAAAATAATCCACAAATCATAAGTAGTATAACTATACAATCACATCGTCACTCTACAAAGTGCAGTACACCCACCAACACCCAATCAAACTATTAACAAGTAAATCTATCTATCTCAAAACTGTAAATTCCAATAATACTCAAAAAGAGGTTTAAAACATCCTAATTTTACTCATTTACATATGAAAATCGCGAACCAAATTAATCCAGCTACTTCGAAATTGTAAATTTGAATACATTACATCAACAAAAAGCTAAAACTTCTCACAATCTTCCAGAATAACACCAACGAATCAACTAAATTCTACGTCTAACTAAATCAAGCATATTACAGATAAATTCGATTAAACAAATAACAAAGCCACACTAGAAGTCCAAAACAACCAGATTACAGATAAGAGATCATGAATTCGGCTAATTTGGCACTAATTTTTCAACATCGAATCATAATAATAGAAAATCAAAACCCTAAATCGAATTTAACTCACCAATCAAGCGAATCTGGTCAAATTTAACAGCGGTTGCAGCTCTAACAACACAACTGCGCTTAACTTTCGGGCGAACATCCTCAAGAATGTCGTCAGAATCTTCTCTGTCAAGATCAGTAGAAGATTTGTTCACTAGGTTTAGGAATCAACTTCGTACCTCTATTTCTTTTCTACGCACACATATCCACCATTATCGATATGATTGAAGCAGAGAGGAGAGAGAGAAGAAGTGTTGAAACTTACCTATCGAATGGTGAACAGAGGCTTCTAAAGTCGCGGCAGCAGCAGTTGCAGCAGCGTCTTCCATAAAAAACCTGATGGTTGTTGTTCGCGGAAAGCTGCTAATATATCGCTCAATTTGAAGAAACTGATAACTTGCTTTTCAAGGGAGAGGAAGAAACGGAGAGGAAGAAACGGAGAGAAGGCGAGAAAACCCTAAGTCGATGAAGATAAATGAAAATAGGAGGCAGAGAGGAAAAGAGGAGAGAGAAAGGGGGGTGAACCCAAGTATAGGGTTTCTTATTCCAATGAGCAAATAAGGGAAAAAGAGAATAAATAAATAAAAAGTTTTATTAAAATAGTCAAATGCTCGGGTTGTTTTAAAAAACCCAAGCATTAGTGAATTTTTTTAAAAAAAATTTAGAAAGGCTGTCAAATGGTCGGGTTGTTTAAATAACCCAAGCATTTGTAAAGTAGCAAAAGAAGTTTTTTCCACTAGTGAAAAGTCAATAACAATAGCAACCCCTTGGGAATCATCTCAACAGTGCAGGAGGCTTAGTCATTTAACACTGGTTTTCCAGGTTGAGTCGGAGAGTCCCTCCCCTAGCTCCTTCATTTCATTTCCAGTCGAGTCAATGTCATTTAGGTTTTTTTTATAAGCCTTGTTTCATTCATTTTCAATTAATAAAATAATCACATTTTCTTTTCATTTTCATTGGCCTTCCATCATTTTATTTATGCTCCTAGTTCAATGATGAAATTTAAATCACCTAATGAACTTGACTAATAACAATAATAAAAAAGATCGGAAATAAAAAAGAAAAAATGAATAAAAAAAGAGGACATACTTTGGATCAAGAGTTATTCCCCCTTCCCTTCTATTACCTTCCGTAAGTAATTCATGCAATCCAATCAAAAATCCTTTAAACCATCATCTCCATTAGCCAAATAGCCTTTCAATTCAAAGGTCCACATATACCTTCAAACCTTCCAATACCCTAAACCAAACTTGTATGGAAGCTTCACTACATAAAAAAAAAAAAATACTAAATGCCAGGCAAAATAAAAAAATTTAAAGTGCGAAAAAAACAAAAGCAAGAGAAAACGCACATGACAAAAAGAAAAAAATGCAAAAAAAAAAAAAAAAAAAAGAGCCAAAGGCAAAGAAATAAAAAGTCAAGCTAGGGGGCTTGCACACAAGTTCTACCCCCCATTCAAATCCCTTCGATTCATCAAACCTTTAATCCATACAATCCAAATCCATGATCCTCCATTCGCCCAACCAATTCAACCTTCATCAAATCTTCAAGCTTTAAACCTTTCAACCTTTCATCAACTATAACTCCTTTTTCAAGGTATGTCCAAGCCCGCTAGGTTGAAAACCCGAAAGGGCGGCCTAGGCAAAAGTTATGGCACAAAAAAAAAATATAATAAAAAAAAGAAATCAGATCCAGAACTACGAATGGTCTGATTCCGCAAGGATACGTAGGAATCCTCATCTCGAGGTCCGACCGCTTCAATAACATAAAATTTTTAGTCATGGTCTAATGATTTGACTTTCGAGAATTTAGGAGCATACTCTTTCTAGATCCTGACATAGACTCGAGTTTGCACCTAGCCTCGTTAAAGCCTTTTCCCACCTACATTCATTTAAGTCACAAATTTCAACCTTTTTATTTTTCAATCCATGCTCTCCTTGTCCCTGAAGGACTCTCCGACAATTCCATGGTTTCTGGCGATATTTGACTTTGCCTAATCATCTTCCGAAAGAAGAATCCCCAGTACAATCCCCAGCGACAACTTGCAATGTTCAAGACATATCAACTACATTCCAATATCAGATCAAGTACATTTCAATCAAGGTTCATAATGCCTAATTCAAGGCAAGCTCACCCAAAGTGGGGGCTTCCCATGTGTGGTGGTTTCTCTAATTCAAATCAAACTCCCAAAAAGTTGTAATCCACGGACCTCATTTACGAACCCCGATCATTTACTAAAAACGATCTTTGAAAATCATTCTATGCATTTCTAATCATTCTATAGCAATCTATCATTCTACACATCTTTTAGCCTAGCAAAATCCTGACCTTGCATTGCAGCTTTGCAAAACCCTGACCTTGCATTGCATTTCATACATTCTAGTCTTGCATAACCCTGACCTTGCATGACGTGTAATCCTTTAGCTTTGCATAACCTTAATCCTTGCATAGCATCTCATGGATCCTTAGAGAGTCCAAGTTTGAATTATTTGCATCACTATGTGCTTATGTGAGTTTTTTGCACCTGTTTGCTGACAACTTTTCTGTAGGTAATCAGATTGCTTGTAGTTATTGTCATGCATACTAACTTTGTTTTGCAGAGACCGGTGTATAGATCAGTTCTAAATTGCAGAGCGTTTAGAATCGTTCTCCGTCCCGACACCGTATACTTTGACTTTCGGTTTCCTGAACCTCATTCAAAGTGGGGGCTTCTGTAGACACATAATCGTGTCTCCCCATTTAAGGATCCAATGATGAAACATACCGCGACATTAGTTGGCGCGACCCAACGGAAGAGCAATGTAAAGAACCAACCCAAAATGTGTTTCGAAATGATATTCTAAAGCCCAATTAATTGTTCATGACTATTAATTATATTTCAAGCCCATAAAATGTTTTAAATCCATTTTAAAAGCCCAATCAAATATTTATTATTTTAATAGATATTTTTCATAAATATTTTATTATCTTTGATAAATAAAACAGATTTTTAATCCGTAAAATTCCATCTCCGGAATTTTAGGGATAGAAAAGTATCTTCGAAAGACGCGCAAAGGAATATGCTCGAATATTCCTGAATATGCGCCGGACGCGGGGGCTGCGCTAAGCGCGACACATTGGCTATATTGCGTCAGGCGTGCCAATAAACGCCTGACACGTAGATTTTGTAACTCACACAGAGTCCTGCGTCTGACGCAAGTCTTTTGTGAGACGTAACTTTCTTTTTTATCTTTTCAAAACGCGTTTACACGTGCCTAAATCTGATTGGCTGGTTGCGTCAGGCACACCAATGTGCGCCTGACGCGTGGCAGTGCGCATGCCACGTAGGCTTGCGTGCAGCGCACGTTTTCGTTTTCCTATAAATACTCTGTGATTTCCCCAAATCAAGGACGACTTTTCAGATTATTATTTACGCACACAAAAACTTCCGAATACTCCAAAAATACTCTTCGAAGACTTCAAACACTCAAATACACTCAAATACTTTCAATCAAATCTTCCTACTGCGTTCTTGATTTCACGATTGCTCCGCCGAAAGATCGTTGTGCTTCTCAATCTAAGCCGCATAGGTATAATACCTGAGGATCCTTGAATCAATTATTTTTATTGCTTTGAAGTTACTAACTATTTCTTTCATGATGTAGATCTATAAGTAATAATCGCTCTCCTGTATATTCTAAACCCTTTCTTTCTTTTTCTTTATTTTACATTATTATATGCCTACCTGATCATTCTATGCATATTATATGATTGTCCTGCTTTACTACTTTTATCACCCACATGTTATTTTTGCTAAACAAGACCTAAAGAATTGTTCTAACATTAATCAGATTAATTTGGACAACCTGCTAGGTTCCTCGTAATATTGATTGCCTAATAACATGTCACTAAAAATTAGTCTTTTATGTGTTTCCTGAACCAACTTAGACTAAAAAATTTTTAGGGTGCTTAAAATATTATTTTATTATTCTTTGGCATAAAATTTGTAATGAATCGATATTTAGTATAGGCCAACTTTGGGCGATTGTGGTTCATTAGCGGTCCGGGCTTATACTGTATGTCGTACTCTGATAATTCAACGGCCCATTTTTGTAAACGGCCTGAACTGTCCATCTTCTGCAACGCTTTTTCTAGCGGCTGATTGGTTAAAACTTGGATAGGATGACAGTCAAAGTATGGTCTGAGCTTCCTGGCGGCAATTACCACAGCCAAAGCCATTTTCTCTACCAGCTGATAACGGCTCTCCAGGCCGTTAAGGATGTGACTAATGAAGTATATTGGTTGCTGCCTCTTTTCTTTTTCCACCAACAGCACGGCCGCGACCGTTTTCGGCGAGGCCGAGATATATAGTTATAATACGTCTCCACTCTCGGGCCTTGTGATGGTGGGTAGACGCTTCAAATGCTCTTTTACTGCCAGGAATGCTTTGCTTTGCTCTTCTCCCCACTCGAACTTCTTATTTCCCTTTAGCAGTGCAAAGAAAGGCAAAGCCTTATCAGCTGATTTTGAAATAAATCGAGTGAGGGCCGCCATCCTCCCTATTAGCCTTTGTATATCTTTGACGCTTTTTGGCTCAAGTAGCTCGATAATGGCTTGAACTTTGTCTGGGTTTGCATCAATCCCTCTCTTGCTTACCAAAAAGCCTAAAAACTTCTCTGCTCTCACGCCAAAGACACATTTCTTTGGGTTGAGCTTCATCTTATACTTTCTCAATGTTCTGAAGGTCTCTTCCAGGTCATCCAAGTGTTCGCGGTCAGTTTTACTCTTGACGATGGAGTCGTCAACATATGCTTCGATATTCCTCCCTCTCTGATCCACGAATACTCTATTGACCAGCTTTTGGTAAGTCGCTCCTGCATTACGAAGCCCAAACGGCATCGCTTTATAGTTGTATACACCACAATCTGTGAGAATTGCTGCTTTCTTTATATCGACCTCAACCAAGCTGATTTGATGATAGCCCGAGAACGCATCCATAAAACTCAGTAATACATAACTGCTAGTAGAGTCTACTACCTGGTCTATTCTCAGTAACGGATAGCAACCCTTTGGGCAGGCTCTGTTGAGGTCCGTGAAATCCACACACATCCTCGACTGGCCGTTAGCTTTATTTACCATAACCACATTGGCCAACCATTCTGGATAATCACATGGCTCAATGAAATCCGCTGCCAGCAGCTTATCAACCTCTTCTTTTATAGCCTTATTCTTCTCCGCAGATAAATTTATCTTCTTTTGCTTGATAGGGCGGACAGTATTGTCAACATTTAGACGATGTACTATCACGGACGAGTCTATTCTCGGCATCTCATCCGCCGAGAACGCGAAGACATCCGCGTTTTCTCTTAGGATAGTCACCAGGTTGACCCTGACCTTTGGGTCCATGTATGTTCCGACAGCAACTGTCCTTGCCGGATCCTCTGCCAGCATCGCCTGCCCTGTTTCTCCATCTGGTTTAGGTCTTGGCGTATCGTCGGGCCTAGACTCCAACTCTTCCATTGAAATTTCCATCATTTCTTCTTCTCCTTTATCGGATTCTGCTTCATTCGCTAGATCTTTCTTCTGTGCTCGCCTTTGTTTTCGAGTTGGCGGATTCAATTCTTCTATCGGCATTCTCCTTGCCGGCTGCTTCAGTGCTGTTAGGTAGCATGATTTTGCCATCTCCTGATTCCCTCTTAACTTCGTTGTCGTTCCCCAAGTTTGAAACGTATAGCATAGTCAGATGATAAGTTGACACAACTCCCTGGACGTCATGGATAAAGGGGCGTCCAACAATTGCATTATAAGCTCCTGGTACGTCAACCACCAAAAATTCTGCCATTACATCTCTGGCACTTTCATCTTCTCCTACCCTGACTAGCAAGGTTATCAGACCTTCGAGAATCACGAGACACTCCCGTGAATCCTATCACCGGGTAGCGAACAGGTTTCAAATGTTCTCGGCCAATCATCAGTTTCTCAAAGGTCGAGAAATAAAGAATGTTGGCTGAACTTCCTCCATCCACCAAAATCCTGTGAATTAGACAGTTTGATACTTCTAACGTGACCACCAGAGGGTCGTCATGGGGGTAAACGACGTGCTTCGCATCTTCCACCGTGAAAGACATGGCGGGCATTACTGGCGGTTTTCTCCACTGCATACTTTCATTGAAGTTGACTTGGTGCCTGAACTCCTTTAGGCTTGCCTTTGCTCCGTTCAAACTGCCCCAATGGATTGGACCGCCACTAATAACATGGATCTCGCTGATCCGCGACTGAACATTCTGATTGGCTGGCTTGATCAAGTCTCCGTCCTTAGTCTAAGCTTTATACTGGCTGAAATAGCCGCTTCTTACCAAATCCTCCAAGTTATCCTTTAGATGCCGATAATCTTCAGTCAAGTGCCCGTAATCACCATGAAAATCACACCATTTGCTCTTGTCGCGGTTTTTTTGGAACATTTGCTTTGGACGTTGCCATTTATCACTGTCTTTATTCATTAAGTATATCTGACTTCTGGAGGTGGTGAGCTGAGTGTACGCGTTAAATTTTTCTTTGCGTTCACCCTTCTCCCTGTCATTCCTCTCACGATCATTTCTTTCACGGTCATTTCCCCTTTTGACCACATTGGATTCTTGCCTTCTTTCCTCTTGGCCACGATCACCTTCGCGCCCTTTGTCTTTATTTTGTTTCTCTTCCTTTTTCTTTTCAGGCTCGCGGTGCTGACTGCTCGCGGCCTTGTCAAACTCTTCGCCCCTTATGAAATCATTGTCCTTTCCCAAAAAAGGCCCTAGGGACGTGAAGATCTTGCGACCCAGATAACTTCTAAACGCTAACCCCTCCCTCAGCCCCGTCATTAAGGCCAAGATGGCCACGTCCTGCTGAAGCCGCGGAATAGAGATCACTTCCACATTGAAACGACCAATGAAATCACGGAGACTTTCTGTTTCTCCTTGCTTAACAGAGAGCAACTCACCAGTAGTGCGCTCACGGCGCCTGTTGCTTACAAAATGAGTACTGAACGTGGAAGATAATTGGGAGAAGCTAGAGATAATACCCGGTTTCAAACTCTTGAACTACGTCTGAGCAATCCCGGTCAGAGTAGACGAGAACACCTTGCACCAGATGGCATCCACTTCGGTGTATAAGAACATGTGTCCTTCATAGGCCGCGACGTGATCGTCGGGATCTGAGCTGCCGTCATACTTGCATGATGGCATTTTGATTCTCGGCATCGGGTGATTCAGTATTTCTGGTATGAATGGGGAGAGTTTGGGCTTGATTAGCAAGTGTCCGCCAGTCGAATAGTTACTAGCACCATTGGTGTTGTACTCACGATGGGAACGACTTTGACTCTCGTCTTCTGAATTGTTGAGATCCTCGGTTTCTAGGATTGCTTCTTCATACTCTAGGTCCTCAATTTGCCTTTCCATCTGACGTCCCTCTTGAGTAAAGGTCGGCATTCTCCTTATCGGTGTACCATCGGCATTGCGACCAGTCATGGTTGGCATCCGCCTACGGACTTGGCCAACCCTTGCATTAGGAGTAGGGGTGTTGTTAGGCTGAGTAGCACCCGCTTGTAACGATCCGATGAAAGACGCTACAGTTTGTAGCTGCTCAGGAGAGAATTGACTGAGTTGAGTCAGGTTGAGTGGTCCGCCACCAATGTTGATCTGAGATACATTATTCTCAGGAGTTCGTTGTTCCTTGCCGTTATCGGTCCCTCTATTCGAGAACTGAGGTGCACTGAGTGGTCCGGTAATGATGGGCTGAGTGGACCCTTGACCGGTTTCAAACCCTAGTGGACTACGTCCGTCATTGTTTGCTCTTTCCATGATAGCGTTCACAAAGATGGGAAGCCCCCTCCTTCTAGCTCCAAGTAGTTTCGGTGTTGAAACGGTTGGCGGTCTTGAGAGAAGTCCGCCAAAGATTGGGTTTAACGTCCTTTGGTGAGTAGTTGCACAAGGAGAAAACATGAACTACCCTCGAGGGGGATGCGAGGAAACCCCCTCCAACGCTCAAGTCAGTACGTGTCCAACTAGGATTTAGAGAGAGAAAGTAGAGAGAGAGAGAGATAAGAATTTTGAGCGTGAGAGAATATACCTGCAGAATAGTACCATTTGGCTATTTATAGAAGTATTATTCAAAATAAGGGAATCTTCCCAATTGTGGTGCGTGCGACAATTGGGAAGATTCCCTTATTTTGTCTTATTAGGCGACCGCCAACGTTGTCGGACCGCATTGATGTATTGACTTGTTATAGTTGTAGGCGATACTTACAATATTCGCGTCCGCTACGGTGTTCGCGGCCTCGTCACAGAGATCCGCTAACATACTTGGGTTATACCCTTACAACAAGAAAAGCATGTACTAGTGAAGAAGTAAGAAATAATTTACTAACAAGAGTAAAAAAGGTATCCATTAACATGAGATATTCTTTTATAAGATCAAGCAAGGCATTGTTTATAAAAGGGAAGTGATAATAGAATCAAAATTGTTTTAACATTATTTAATATGATTCTAATGAAGTTCGAAAAAAAATATAACTAAGAAGCTTGTAAAATTTATCATTAAAAGGGTAAAGACGACAGAGTGCCTCCTGTAACACATGAAGAAACAACTGAATATATCTACTAAAAATTTCCATCTTGTAGACAGAATTGTAGACTCCTTAAATGTTCTTCAACGTTGGTCGATTCTCATTTGATGCGATTTCAATTATTCTAGTCAAGATGACTTAGTGTCTTCTTAGTTCTTAATCAATATTAGTTCCAAAATAATGAAAATGATTAATCTGCTAAGTTCCCCTTTCTGTTTCATTCTTAGACTCGAAAAAAAGAAAAGGAAAGACAGGGTAGCTGAGGTTGCTCCTTGTTAGGAATATAATGTACTAAGGAAAGTTTCCTATGACTAGAGTTCTTGGTTAGCAAGGTTTCCTTGTTTGTATTGATTTATATTGTATCTCTATTATATATGGGAACTCTTGAGCACTTTGATGTCCACTCTTCCGAACCATTATACCCCTAACTAAAAACCAACTATAACTTCTCCAATTTTTGTTTTTTATTTTAAAAAATAAAAGAAATATAGATATAGTGAATAGAAAAACTACAATTAAACTGCAATTACAAATCCTACCACCATCTTTTTATTTGCTTTCGCACGCATCGCGTGCATAAGACTAGTGATGTTGAATGAGAAGAGCAGCTTTTTACCCTAATACAATCTTAACATGGTATCGGAGCAGTAATACATTTTTTTCTCTGTCGTTCATCTTCTCATGGTAGGCGACAAAGAATCTCCTCCACCTGAAGCTTCTACCACCAAAACAGATATAACCCACCCCCTTTTCCTGGGCACCGGTGATAGACCCAGTGATTTATCACCCCACCCGACTTCGCGCCGACAACTACGATGATTGGTCCGACGACATACAGCTTGCACTCGAGGCTCGTCGAAAATTCGGTTTCTTAGATGGAACCGTCACTGCTGCCACCCCGCCGTATACAACCTCGGATTGGATCACAGTGAATGCAATGATTGTCTCTTGGATCATGAATACCATTGATCCCGAACTTAAAGGTACGTTAACTAAATTTTACAAAGCACATCGATTATGGGATCACTTAAAGACACGTTTTGCAACTGTTAATGGACTGAGAATTCATCAAATAAAATCCTCCATTGCTAGATGTGAACAAACAAAATCCATGAGTGTCTCCACGTACTATGGCAAGTTGAATGTTTTGTGGGAAGAGTTAGCTAAGCATGAACCTTTGATTGTGTGTAAATGTTGTAATTCGTGTATGGCTGGTACGCAGCACGAAGAGCATCGCGAAACACAAATGCTCCATGAATTCTTAATGGGCCTTTACTCTGAATATTTTGGTCGTCTCCGCACACAAATTCTCTCCACTGACCCATTACCCTCATTAGACCGTGCCTACCAACTCGCCGTTCAAGACGAACGAATTCGGTCCTCTCAAACTTCTCCTACCGCGCCTTCCTCTGAGGTGCTTGGTTTTTCGGTTCGTGCGCCAGCAGGTCGTGGCCGTGGTATGGGTGACAGGCCTACTTGTAGCCAATGTCACAAAGTTGGGCATGAAGCCTCTAGATGTTGGTCTTTGTTAGTGTGTTCTCACTGTAAGAAGTGCGGTCATGAAGTTGGCAGTTGTTTTGAACTTGTTGGCTATCCGGAAGCTTGGGATTCTACCAACCGCACCACTGGTTCGGGTCGTGGCTCGCGTGCTCCCGCTGGTCGTGGTCGTGGCTCCATCAAAGCCAATGCCACGGCTGTCGTGAATGCTTCTTCTTAGTTCATCCACTCCTTCATCGTCCTCTTCCGCTGCATCATATTCCTCTTTGTTTACTCCTGATCAATGGAAAGCTCTTGACGGGCTTTTCGGCACTACAAAACTCTCGGATGATCGCTTGAGTGGTAAGTTTGATTCTAATGCTTGGATTATTAATACCGGTTCCACTCGTCATGTTACTGGTGAGTTGCTTGGATGTTTGATTTAACTACTATTGCTCCTTGTCCTATTGGTCTTCCCAATGGGGATTCGATTTTGGCTACTCAAAAAGGTATGTTCGGCTGTCTGATTCTATTACTCTCACTGATGTTCTATTGGTTCTTCAGTTCCGCTGTAGTTTGCTCTCTGTTACTCAACTGACTCATTATCTGAATTTTATTGTACAATTTAACTCTTCTATGTGTGCTATGCAGGACCACATGAAGGAGCTGATTGGAACGGGTCGTAGGCAAGATGGACTTTACTATTTCAACGAAGGTGACAAAGTGTGTTTGCTGTCAGTGCATGGTGTTTCTTCTGAGTTTGAACTCTTACATAAGCGGATGGGTCACCCTTTGGAGAAAGTAGTAAAATTACTCCCTCCTCTTTGAGGTCATAAGGGTTGTTTGAATAAAGCATGTGAAATCTGTTTTCATGCTAAACATTCTAGAGATAAATTTCCTTTGAGTGACAGTAGAGCTACTAGGATCTTTGAGAATGTTCATTGTGATTTCTGGGGCCCTACAGACATGTCTTTTCTTGTGGGGCTCGCTATTTTTTTACTATTGTTGATTATTTTTCTCGTGCTGTGTGGATTTATTGGATGGAGGATAAGACTGAGGTTTTTCGTATGTTTATGACATTCGTAAGCTCAACCCCATCCGGCAATTTACAGCGGGACTTACCACACCTCAGGCATTCATAAAGGTTCGCATACTCATTTCGATACAACAAGCAAGCAATCATTCGGACATGCATCAATCCGCTCATTTCCTAAACCCAAATGACACATTAATTTTTTGGCATAGTAGGTGGATTTTGGTAATAAATTACCCACGGGAAACATATCTTGTAAAGCTTCTAAGAGTTATGTGATGCCTACATCAGTCAAATTATGTTTCGCTTTTATGTTGAAAAGGGTTAAAACCCCACTCAATTGAGTGTATTTTGTACACCCTACGAGTTTCCCAGCAACTTCAGACAAACTGTCAAACACTCGTGGCGGCACATTAAAATGGTCACGGGCCCCTTCCAACATCTCACCTAATCGATCATCACCAAACTCTTCATCCTCAGTGTCACTATTATCTCCGTGGTCATTTTCATCACCTACTACATCATCACCTTCAATCCTAACATGATCTTCAATCACAACTTTATTCTCAACCCCAACATTCGACATATCAATCTCTAATGAGTTACTAGTGCCAACATCAACAATAACCCTATCCTGAGTATATTTTCCCTTCTCACCATGCCATAACCAAATATAATACTCAGCCCCAAATCCACGACGATAATATGATCCCTTATGGTCCTAATATCAGAAATCGTATTCACTTTGTAGCAATCAATACATGGACAATAAATCTCATCCTCGCAAGTAAGTTGTTGATGCTCTACATCAAGTTTACAAAACTCATTCACACCTTGTACGAACTCCAACGTATTCCGCTTTCCATACATCCAACTTCGATCCATTTCTAAAAACCCTCACACATACATACATACATACATACATACATACATACATACATACATACATACATACATACATACATACATACATACATACATACATACATACATACATACATACATACATACATACATACATACATACATACATACATACATACATACATACATACATACATACATACATACATACATACATACATACATACATACATACATACGTAAAAGATTATTATCAATTAAAAAATTCACATAAGTATAACACAATAAGCTAATATTCAATGCATGTATGCTTCCATTGGGTCCTTATCACTCCAACCTAACCCATCCTTAAACGTCCAATCCCACTAGTGAATGCATGTATCATCTTTGATTCTAAGTAAAATTCGACAGCATTTCCCTTTAGTTCTCCAAGTACACGATGAAGATAATTGCTTATCTTATATGTACCCGGAGAACAAATTAGGGAAAGGGCTAACCGTATTTCACTTAGAATCAAAGAATCAACACACATTCACTACCTAAGTGAGATGTGACGTTTAAGAACAGTCCCAAAACGGGGACTCTTCAAGACTTACTCCTAATGAGTAAGTCTTGAACGGGTATCTAGGCATTATGATGTACATAAAAACAATCGCATTCAAGCGATTCCAAGTCATCACCAAACAACAATCGCATTCAAGCGATTTCAAGTTATCACCAAACAACAAGTACCAAACCATTCCTTAGATTTCCCTTCCCCTCCCATTGGTGAGTCTATCAATATGAAGGCATTGCATATCACTTGAAATAAAGTATTGCAAAAACATCACAAGAACTTAAGCAAAAACAATCCCGTATAACATTTAAGGGCATACAAAAACTTGAGCAAAATCATCACAAAATCAGTTTTTAATCCTCAAATCTTATAACTAATCATATATATACTTTATACTAAACATTTTAAACTACTATTTAAGCCAAATTTTCCATTACAACACTATTACTTAAGAAAACTACAAAATTAATAAAAATATGAAAAACCAACATAATATGACAAGGAGAGTGTGGCGCCGGCGGTGAAGTACGAAAGTGGCGAAGGAGAAGGTGGCGCCGGCGGTGAAAACCCGAACCCACCGAACCAAAAACGTGAAAACAGCGAACCAAAAAGTGTGAGAAGCGGAGGAGAAAACGAAAAACCCGAAAACAAACCTAGATCTGGCGAAAAACGCGAACCCTTATCACCGGAAACCGGAACCTTTTCGCCACAGACGTAACCCTTTTCGCCGGAAAGTGTAAGAGAGTGAGAGAGTGTGAGAGTAGAGAAAGAGTGTGTGAGAGTAGAGAGAGAGAGTCGAGAGAGAAACAGTGAAGGCAAAAAAAAAACCTGTGTTTTTTTAGATCTGGCGCAGACATATTGCTGCGGTTTCTGCCAAGAACCGCAGCAACATATTAAAACAACATTTTTTTAAAATTATTATAATATATTGCTGCATTTCTTGCCAGAAACCACATCAATATCTCTGGATCAAATAGTCAACCTTTTTTCAAAAAAGTTTCCGTTGAAACAATATTGTTGCGGTTCATCCGAAACCGCAGCAATATGGTTATTTTATAATTAACCTTTTCTTTTTACGTGATATATTGATGCGTATGAGTAAAACCGCAGCAATAAGCATTTATTCTACTAGTGAAATAGAGTTCTAAATTGATTAAAATACAAATAGAGTTTAGGATAAGAACAAATATAGATGGGTTCACAATGAAAAACTTAAATCTAGTAAATTGATTACAACTTTTAAAATATAATTCGTAAAATTATAATTTTTGCACCATTAGAAAGTGTTTAAAAAGTGATTTAAAATAAGATACATGTATAATATATAAAGCAGAGTACAAAAACCAGCTTACGGGGTCGTGACATTTGACGTCCTTATTGGACGCCATCGTCGCGCTTATTAAGTGTCATGTCGTTTTTTTATATAAATAGAGTTCTAAATTGATTAAAATACAAATAGAGTTTAGGATAAGAACAAATAGAGATGGGTTCACAATGAAAAACTTAAATATAGTAAATTGATTATAACTTTTAAAATATAATTCGTAAAATTATAATTTTTGTACCATTGGAAAGTGTGTAAAAAGTACTTTAAAATAAGATCCATTTATATATATTTAAAATTTATATTAAAGTGACGTATAATGTCGCGACATTTTGCGTCCTCATTGGACGCCATTTGTCGCGCTCATTAAGTGCCATGTTATTTTTTTAAATATAAAAATAGTTTTAAATTGATTAAAATACAAATAGAGTTTAGGATAAGAATATATAGAGTAGTTGGGTTCACAAGAAAAACTTAAATATAGTAAATTGATTATAACTTTTAATACTTCCTCCGTTTCTTTTTAAATGCAACAATTGGACTTTCACGCGCAACGAGATATTACTTTGACCATAAATATCTATTATTACATATAGGTAAAAATTATAAAAATTACATATTATGAAAGTGAGGTCACGAGATAAATCTAACAAGATCCCACTTAACTATATTTTTCTTTATGTACAAATCACAAATCTTAGTCAAAGTGGTAGGTGTGAATAGTGGAAAAGTCTAATTGTTGCATTTAAAAAGAAACGGAGGAAGTATATAGTTCGTAAAATTATAATTTTTGTACCATTGGAAAGTGTTTAAAAAGTATTTTAAAATAAAATCTATTTATACTATATTTAAAATTTTATATTAAGGTAACGTATAAAAGGAAACATTGACTAATTATGTGAACTACATATTATAGATTTTTAGCGGTCAACTTTGCACATTGAGTTCTTCCCCAATGTACGGAATCTAATAAATATGCTCGTCATATTTTCTTTTCCTTTGATAAGAAACAAATGTTACATCGTTCGTTTCCTCCAAACATGAATATTGGATAAGATGCGACATGGTCAACGTATTAGAAAGAGGGTTGATATTGTTAATCATGTTGGTCTATTGAGGCTTGAAGGGTACCTAGACCTGGCAAAGTTGGTCCTGATCCGAAAATCCGGTCCGAAATATCCGATTTGTGGTCCGATCTGGGTCCGAACCAGACGGACCGAACCTTGATCTGAATCCGAAACGATCCGGTCCGGTCCGAAATATTCTTGATCCGAAACTCATCCGAAATCTGAATGATCCGATATGGTCTTACCCGATCCGAAACCGATCCGACCCAAAGGTAAACCGATCTGAAATTGTTGGTTTCGATTAGGCTTTGATCCGAAGTACCTGAAACTTACCCGTTTTTTTATATAAAAAAATTATCATTGGCCACTGGTGCAAAACTTTGGAAGAATTTCATGTAAGTATATGTAATGAATACTCAAATAGTTAGACGGAATAATTTTAAAATATGTTGGGAGTACTAACTACTAAACAATTAATATCCAATAAAAGGGCTAATAATAGAATAATTAATAACTCAAAAGATTAGTATAAAATAAAATTTATTTACATAGGACAACCCTTACCCTACCAAAAAAGCTCAAAATCTTTCTTGTCCAATCCGAAATCTGATCCGATCCGATGATCTGAAACCATAATCCGAAATCCGATCCGATCCGAAACCCGATCCGATCAGAAATAATAGTCCGAACGATGACCCAATCCGAAACGGTCCGGTCTGGTCCGATCCCGGTCCAAATGTAACTTGATCCGAAAATGGTCCGATCTGAGTTGGTCCGGTCCGAATCCGATCCGATTGCCAGGTCTAAGGGTACCGCAGCAACATATCATAGCAACATACCTTAGCAACATACCATAGCAATATTATCAATCCTTCATAATTTAACAAATTGCTTCATATTTATATGACATGTGCTTTAATTTGATTTGTAAACACAATGAGTACTAAAGAAAGGTAAGTTCTATCTTAAACTTTCTCCATTAATTTTTCATTAGTCAAGATTCTAGAACATATACAGATGACTTAAGCATTGGAACAAAAAAAATTATGTGGTATGCTATTGTAAATAAAAAGGTCAAGGATATCATTTGAACCAATCAGGTACAATCTGATCAAGGATTTGAGCAAAGAAAAGCAAGATTGGACTATGAAAGTTAGGATCACCATAATGTGGGATGCAATAAACCTGAAAGCCAACAATTTTATTGGTGTTGAAACAATACTTGCAGGTGAGGAAGTAAGCCCCACTATACAATTAACACATTATCTATTTTTTATTTTATTTTGATCTAACCTTGCAAACTAAATGGCCTACTAAAATAGGGAGATCACATTCAAGGCTCTATAAGAGGAGATGATGCATCAGACTACAAACGCACGCTCATGGAGGGGAACATCTACATAATTAGAAACTTTAATGTGGCAGCCAACAAAGAAGAGTATAGAACTGTCACAAATAAACACATGATACATTTCAACTTCTCAACCTCTGTTCAAACTCTAAATGAAGACGAACCCAAAATTCCTAGACATAAGTTTGAGTTGGGAGACTATGAGTTGATTCAGAAACGATGTGACTCAACTGTGCAACTCAGAGAGTCACAGGTACTCCTATTTCTTCATTATATAGCCTTTATATTTATATACATGTTACAACTTATCTTTAGTAATTATTATAATTATATGTACTTTCTATATATTATTATATCCCTCATGCAGATATAATAGGACAACTATGGGCCATTGGTAGACTGACACAGCGAGCAAAAACTGTACTAAGGGAAATCACATTGGAGCATACAAGGTTAATGTTCTTTGTTTCATAAAGAATACTGTTATTATTCGTAGTTTTATAGAATATTATTCTAGGTCCTAAAATTATTAATTATCTTGCAGTGGACAAAACTTTATCGTAACACTATGGGGAGAAATTGGTAAAACATTCAGCAATCATCTCATTTTAGACGTCTCAGTACCAGTTGTTCGTGTGAACATTTTGATTTGAAGTAGGTTGTGTATTATATCATGACATGTGCTTTAACATATAAAAATATGTAGTTTCCGCATGATAGAGTGAATGTTTGAATCATATATTGAGTTTCTGCATAATTAGTTAGTGTCTAAATGATGTAGTCTCTGCATGATATCGTATGTTTCTGAAAAATATAGTAAGTTTCTTCATGACATATAAATTAGAATCCAACATCAAAGATAATGACAAAATCATATTATAACTTTTAATTGTTCTATGTCAGACAAAAAGAACGGCAAAAAATAGGGGTGTAAATATTTAAAAACTCTACCTCTTCTTCACGGAAAAGCCCGGGCAATTGCCCGGGTCCCAATACTAGTATATATATTAAGGAGGAACTTTTCGGGAGCATAGAGAGCTCCTCAAGATTTCGAGGCCATAGAGCGTGCCACGTAGGATTGACATATCATCAAATTTTATTTTTATCTTTTAAAAATTAGAGTTATACATAGATTTTAATGCACATAAGGAGTTAGATAAGCTAAAATTAGAGTTTGATTTTGTATGAACAACCTAAATTATTATATTATGTAAATTGTGTATAACTTTTGCTACGTAATTCAGAATATTATAATTTTTGTTCCATTGGATAGTGCTCGAAATATGCTCCGAAATAAGATCCATTTACAATATAGTTCTACAACTTATGAAATTGAGAGCGCCACGTAGGATTGTCATGTTACTAATTTTATTTTAAATATTTTAAAAAATAGAGCTCTACACATATTTAAATACATAAAATGAGTTTTGCATAACGAGAAATTAGAGTTTCGTTTTGAATAAAAAACCTAAATCATTGTACTATGTAAATTGAATATAACTTTTGCTACCTAATTCAAAACATTATAATTTTTTACCATTTGAGAGCGCTTGAAATATGATTCAAAATAAGATCCATTTACAATATAGTTTTACAACTCATGAAAATATATTTAACTAGATGAATGGTAAGGCATTATTTAGTCTTTCTTTTAGAAAATATAATAATAGCTATAACTATAGTGTACTAGCTATATGTGACTATAGCATTTTATCAAAGGTCTAATTTACAGGATTATATATATATATATATATATATATATATATATATATATATATATATATATATATATATATATATATATATATATATATATATATAATCTTTCAAAACCTCAGCCTTATGAGTCTGGATCCTATAGAGTTTTAATCAAATTCTACAAGGTAGAGTTGTATATGAACCATACATTTTAAAATGAAAGGCTCATATTGGTTGAAGGGGGGAAATAAGGGGTGGATTTTGATGAGAAAAAATAGAGCAGGTTTTGGAAAGATAATATATGAGCAATTGATTTTTTATTCAATGGTTGATATTGCTCAAACACTACATTGTAGAATTCTTTTAGAACTTTAGAAGATCCAAACACCAGCGTTACTCAACTGAACCAAAGCAATTTAGTATTAATTTATTAAGGAAACTTTGTTGTTACAACAAAAATTAAAATCTATATCGATAAAGGAGTTTTGGATGATGAAAAATTAGAGTATGATTTTAAAAAACAACCTTAGAATATTATAGAGAGCTCCACCTAAACATGACATGACATTCTTTTTAATTTTTAATTTATTTCAAAATAGTGTTTAACATAGATTTAAATACATATAAGGTGTTTTTAATAAGTGAAGATTACACTTTGATTTTAAATAAACAACATAAATTATTCAACTATGTAAACTGAATATAACTTTTGCTATATAATTCGCAATATTATAATTTTCATACCATCGGAGAGTGCTCGAAATATGTTTCCATATACAATATGGTTTTACAACTTATGAAAATATATTTATTTAGATGAACAATAACATATTCTTTATTCTTTATTTTAAATACCTATAAAAATAACTATAAAAATAGCGTATTATATGTGACAATAGCAATTATGTCTTTCAACGACATTGCATAGGTCTTATGCAATTGACTAATTGTTTCATATATCTATATGCCAGATCTTATTCTTTTCTCAATAAACTTAATTCTACTAAAACTAATTGGAAAATCAAGGTTCGAGTTTCTAGACTATTTGAGGTCGCACATCATATAAAAGGGGGTAAGTTTGATAAGTCTTGATATAGTCATGATTGATGAAGAGATTTTTTTTCTCTTAAATAATATTTTCGATTATTAATAGAGGTTAGTTTTATATTTAATTTATTTTATTCATGATACCATCATTATGAAGTCCTTTTTGGCTTTCCCATCTTCTATTTTATATGCGTTAGTGTTTATGTGCTATTTTAAAAGTTGAAGTTATGGCTGGCACTCATATTTTTTTCTCTATTATGTTTGTCCTACATCTATTAAATTATTACCCTCTACTTTCTTAAAGTATCGTTCGGGTATTTTCCATGTTAAAACTATGTTAGCTATTGTTAGTCATACCAATTACTGGGATACTATTTAATAATAGACTTAGCTACAATATTCAAATGAATAATAAAAATATAAATCTATATATCACAATAACAAATCTAGAAATTAAAGTATTATGACAAATATTTTCTCTGTCTTTTTTCTACTGCAACAATGGGTTTGGCCATGGTTTTTAAGAAAATAAAAGAAAATGAGTAGTTTAGCATAGAGGGGCTAACTAGAGTAGGGGATAGGTAAATCCTTAATAAAAGAAACGTAACTTTATGAGGCAATTTGAGTAATTAATGATGGTTTTATTAACATAAAGTAAAGGCGATGTTGTTAACTATAGTTTTTTTTTTACCAAAAGTGGAATGGTTTCAATAGCTGAAACTACCCAAAGTGGTAATTGTTACAATTAAAAAAAAAGAATGGAGGAAGTATATAAATACAATGGTGTTAATCTCATTTCACAACAACAAAAAATCAACAATGTTAATAAAAATAAAATAAATAACAACCCGTGCAACGCACGGGCTTCAAAACTAGTATCAGTTGATAATGAAACTAAAGTTCGCAAATCTGCTTTCAAATAAAAAGGAATAGTTGATATTGAAACCTCTCTGTCACATCACAATATTTTTTTTTGGGGGCCCTCATTTGGAACCCCTTGGTAAGAAGAACCCTACTGGACCAGCACCTATCGTAGGTCAACGCTTGAAAGTAGGGGGGATTCAGGGAATCCCTACTCCTAAGCACAAGTAGATAGTGGGGCTCGAACTTATGACCTCAAAGTCACAATGTGAGTTCCCCACCACCTCCACCAAGCAAGCTTGGTTGAGGTATCACAATATGATTCCGCTTAAGCCATCATGAGTAAACATATGCCAACCTACTCTTCTACGTGCATAGAACGACCATCTGATAGTAATTCTTTTAATTTAAACACATTGACAAAAATATATCTATCAACCCTTAATCACTTTTTGCATAATTTAGGATGACCTCCCAAAACTCTTCGTGTGTTCTTTGTTCTATTTGAGCAAGTAATCTCTTCAACTCGTGCAAGGCTACGTTCATCGAACATCTTCGAACCATTGGTTCGTCCATTGTACATACCAACATTAAAGCAAAATCAATTAACATGAATGTCAAGCAATCTTCACACTAGCAAGACATTACACAATAATGTACCAATACTTTTATATACAACAACTAAGAGCTAAACTAGTTCTACAACCACAAGTCATAACATCACACCAAATAGGACTTGGTCTAGTGGTATGCTTTGTATCTCACAACCTTGTGAGATCAAACCCACTAGAGGCAGTTTAGGGGTAAGGATTTTCCTTTACCATTCCCCCTACTTCCAAGGGACCATGCCAGCAAATCCAAACCGGTTTGACCTGAACGATGTTCTGTTCCGATAAGGTGCCATCTCCATACCTTTGAAAAAAAAGAAAAAGCCATAACTTTACAAAACAACCCATATTGATTCAATAAAATAACATGATAACATCTTTAAGCATATAACTGTAAAGTTTTCTACTTGCTAAACAAAGATATAGTCCATAAATTCAATATGAGTACAAGGCCCGTTGTTGTTGTCATCATTAAATTGGGCCTATAACAATCATCTGGGAATGAAATTTTCTTTAGAGATAGGAGTCTAAACTCATTGTCATGAAGGGATACCAAAGAACTCACTCGATCAAGCAAGCATTCCAACACCTCAAGAATGAAAGACTTTTCATACACACTGACATCAGGCATTTCTTGCAAGATTGCAAGCATCTTTTCATACTTAATTTTCAAAGTTGGTTGACATTGTGCCTTGGAGGAACTTAATCTAATATTTTTCCTTACAACCATACAATATTTTATGTCCTTCACACCTTTTTTTTTGTTAGATGTGACTCCAACATTGAAACTTTTACGTTTCTTAGAAGAAGTGATATTAGGAGTGAACCTACCTTTGTTACCTAACCTAAATTTATCCTCCATGTTTTCATAATCAACAAAATGTATTGAAATCACGGTACCTTCCTCAAACATTGTAGGTCTATCCGAAAAGGATTCCGGTTTGTTCCTATTCTTCCGCCAAAAACAAGGTTACAATGAGTAAGGTATTCACAAGATAAAATGACATTAGGACAACTACAAGTCAAACTACACATGTACCTGCACAAACGCCTACTTCTAATCCACTTAGTTTTCAACTCATATCAAACTTTAAATTTCCCTCTAATAACACTATAATAATTTATCACTGAATTTTTTGTGTATTAAAGCGTACAAGAATTATGCCCCAAGAACACTTCCTTTGTAAGAATCGCAAATTGTGAAAATTGACTTCAAAATATTTAAATGCAAACATCTTATTGACAAACAAAATATGTAAAAAAAATTAAAAACAAACAATATGATAACCAAATTTGTACTAACTCTTCGCTTGAACACCTTACGCAATACAAAGATCAAATCATCCACGAACTTTTAATTAAAGGCTGAATCTTTGTTCAATCGTTCACCTCTATCTTTCTTTCACCAAAAAAATGTTCAAACACCCATCAAAATTATGCAGAATATTATCCAATTATTGCTGTTTGTTGTTTTGCCTTTTTGAGTAAGAGATGTAAACATTCATCTTAGAATTTAATAAGGAACCACAATTAAATTCTTAAATTTGAAAGAGAAGAGAAGACTTACAAGTTAATTAGGCAGTTAACGAAATTGAAGAACTGAAGAAGTGTTGTGATTTGAGAGTGTGGTGAAGGAAGTATAGTAGACTAGTAGTGGCATTTGTAGGGGCGTTGAGAGTGAGTTGTTTTTCACTCTTTTTGAGTAGAGGTGATCATGGGGGGATAGTCACAGGCCCTCTCATCTGGCTCGCAAAATTGGGTGGGTTTGAATAGGTTTTTTTAAAATAAATTGAAAATTTGGACGAGCTTAAAATATACACAAAAAACAAGCCCGTCTGGCTCGTTACCTTTTAATATTATATTTTTCATGAATTTTATTAAATATTATTACCATTGCAATTTACAACCACTTGACATGTATTAAATCATATTTGAGTTCCATTATTTTGAATGTTCATCCATGTATATTTCAGATTTTAATTCCACATGTCTTACCTTCCACTTTAATTAATATCTTCTTTAATAATTTTTTAATGCTCATTGACAATTGAACATTACATAATTTTCTTACATTAATTTTCATTGCCTTTAGAGTTCCATTTTATCTTTTATATGTGTATAAGTTTCGCTCATTAGACAATTATGTTGCATGTCTTTTCCCCTAAAAAAAAGTCTCTTGAAGCCCATTTACCCGTGGTGGCCTCTCCGATGCTCCGCTAATAAGTGAGCAAGTAGCGGCGAAAAAAATGTGTCAACCAAAGCAGGCTTTGGGATTCCTGGCCCATTGGACAACTTTTTTGGAGTAAGCCCGACCTATTTCCCATCCAACCCCGCTCATGATCACCTCTATTTTTGAGGTTAGTATGAGTAAATGAAAAGAATTTTGAGAAGTAAATCCAACTGTTGATGGGTGGTGGTAATAATTAAAAGTGAAATTTCGGATAATCCGATCCAAGATTTCGAATATACGGAAATTTCGGATCGGGGAAAATACGATCCGAATCCGATACGAAAAAATTGGATTATGAAATTTCGGATCAAAGAGGATATTCGATAACTAAAAGATTAAATTGTTCAAAGGAAAAGTTCATAAAATAGGTATCGGATCATTAGATATGTTCGGATTCCAGTCATGGAACCAAATATCATCCAGTCTTCAAAACAGATATTTTCGAATATTTCAGATCGAATATCTGAAAAATCTCATGTTTTGGATATCTAAAATTGAAAATTTTCAATCCGTATCCAATCGAAAAAAATTCGAATATCCGATGAAGTATCCGAAAACTAAAAAAATCAAATCGAATATCCGATTTACCTGATCGAATCGACTGAATCGCGGTCCGAAAACTTATGCACACCCTTATTTCCTCCCACTGTCTCATAATGAAGTGATTGTATTTCTTTTTTAATGTCTCAAAAATTGTTCCGATTATCTTAAGGTTGTAATTATATTGGTTGTTAGAAATATTTGATGCAATCATATTGGTTAATTTTAGTTTATTTGGAGTCATGCAAGCTTGTGTTCCTCTCTATGTTTATGTTTAATGTTGGTTGTTAGTTTTTATGTAGTTTCGGTTATTTTTAGCCATATATCTTACTTTTTTTATTAAAATTAAAAAGACAATTAAATTTTCAAATTCCAAGCAACTTCATCATTAAATAATACATATTGTACTCCTTGCATAGCAAAAATATGTTCTCATTTCTATTTTTCACATTTGTCAATGCATATTTTGCATCATTAATATCTTTAGTTACATATTAGTAAAAAATATTTCCTCCGTTCCATAATATAGTGCTTGATTCTTTTTGCACGGTCTCTCGGACGTACCTTTATCTTCCATATCTTCAATTTCGTATTAATAAAAAAGATATAAAACTTGATATTATGAAACTACACATTAAGGCGAATCTAACAAGATCCCGCATGAACATGTTTTTTGTATATATGAATGAGAATAGTTGGTCAAAGATTTTAAAGTTTAACCGTAAAAAAGGAAACAATCACAATATCATTGATTTTTAAAACGTATTCATTGAGATGAATCAAACAAGACCCCACTTGACTATGTTTTTTCTTAATTGGAAAGAATTTAGAAGATTATCTTTATTATGAATATTAATAAGATTGCAACTGGTACATCTTTTTGGGACAGAGCGGGTAATATTTTTTACTTTCTTAATTCTCGTGAAAAATAATATGAAAAAAGCACTATATTATGGGATGGATGAAGTAACTCATATAAATACATTTCTTAGGGGATCTCATATTTTTTGAAAGATAGGGGATCTCATATAAATACATGGTAACATTGTTGTGAACCTAATAAGGAAAATTTGTTACAAATAATATAAACTTTTACTAGTTTTTTCTAGAAATAAGTCAAATTTAGTTAAACAAAATTATCTAATCTTATTGGCACTTACTGTAGTTGTGATTGAAATCATTGGAACAAAATTGAACTTATCAAAGTTAATTTTATTCCAATAAGTCAAGCTAATTAAGTCAAATAACACTCCACATAAATTCTAAAGGTGTGTTTTATACAAACTGTTGTTAACTAAGTTGAACTTTCAAATAAACACACTTTAATAACTATAATTTTTTTGCAATAAGTCAACTGAATTGAAATACAAATATATAATAAATTAAAAACCAAACGGACTATTTGAAATTAGAAAAAAAAATTGTCATCATAAATCTCGAATTTGGGGTATCTTCTCATATTACTACCAAATTGGATTTACTAATGAATAATTCGAAATTTGGTAATACTCTTTTCATCTTGGTTCAAATTCAATTTCGATTTTACTTTCAGTTAAACACATTGCGCAAACCATACTACTTTCAATAAGAAAAAAATTTAGTTCATGTAACATACTCTAGTTAGCCATAGCCAAATTATGGGTGAAAATGAGAGAGGATGGAGAAAGAGAAAGTTGGACCTAAAAAAATCAGTTTGTGTTACATACTCTAGTTAGCCATAGCCAAACTTTAAGTTGTGAAACAAATAATAAGTTACCGTGGACTGTTATTATGAAAGGATATCACCCAATTTTGGATTATTCATAAATAAATCAAGTTAAAGATTAGTATAGAAAACATCCAAATTGATATTTATGGTGACTACTACCTGTCAAAAAAGCAAGTTCAGCAACCATATAGATTAAGAATAATCCATCAAGTGAAGAAATAATAGGAAGTAAACCATTGCATTATTTGATAGTGATACAAATCCTTCTACTCGCATGTAATCATCAAATAAAAAGGTATCGCTTATTCAACAACTACCACATTTCTTGCAAACATACAGAGATAACTTCGCATTAGTCAGCAAAACTTATTGAAGTTGGGGTTATTCGATCCGTTACATTGAATAATGAAATGAATGTGAACAGCATAAACTCTAATATACATACAGATTTCTAAGGTTCGGAATCCAAGAAGAAACAGCGTCCTCTCCTAGTCCTAGCTACATCATAATAGTACAAGGAAACAAGGGACATGTCCATCCTTTTCCCCCACCCCCTCTTTCCAAGCGGCGCTAAAACAGCCGCTTAGCCTTTCGAACTTCAAAGTGGTGTGCAACCACTCTAGACCCGCTACAACCGCCCTTAATAACGAGGGCTATTATTATTGATATAAAGTAAGAACTGCAGTTAAGAGTACCTCAATGCTGATGATGCAGTTTCTTCACCCATTGTCCAAACAAACTCCGGAGAGTCTAACCTAGGCCCAACAAGCGTCCGGTAAATGTAAAGCTTCTCAATTGACCCTTCATCAGACCTCGAGTCAGGGTGCCCCCTTTCATCCATAACCTCAACATTCAACCTCGGCATCTTCTTGCCAAGCAGTTTACACTCCCCGTAGCTCACTTGGCACGATGACATCCAAAGGGATCGCATTGTCTCCAACTTAGCTGCATTCACCACAAGTGCCCTCGCACCAAATGGGCAATCCCTAATCTCGAGCTTCCTAAGGTTCTTGCACCCCGATAAAATATAATGCAAACCCAAATCACTCTCTCCGGCAAAAGCCAAGGAGAGCATCTCGAGATTTTTGGCATGCGTCCCTATGAGCTCAAAAACACGGTCAGTGAGCAGACCCGACAAAGAAAGGCGACGGAGGTCCTTGCAATGCCCAACGATGGCTCCAAAACCCTCATCTAGCGGTTGATTTGTTAGGTAATCGGGGCACTGGGGCTCAATGATGCATAGACGGAAACGTGTTAGGTTGGGGCGATTCTTCGCAATGGTGAATAATGCTTCGTTGGACATTTGACGGCAAAAATAGAGAACGGATTGTAATTTAGGACAGCCCATGGCAACAGATACCAGGCCTTGTTCAGTTAAACAAACATTTGGTTCATGAACATAAGGCTCAGAGGGGAACACACGTAGCTCCCGTAGATCCTTGCATGATTCTGCAAGCACTTCAAGGCCACCATCTTCTATATAGTCAAGTACCTGCAACCATCATAAATTAAAAAGAGAAACTTCATGTTGTGAGAAACTGAGAATATCAAAAGGTATAAGTTTCCTCTTTTCTTTTCAAGAAATTTGCCTAAACCCACCCTTTATTTATCCCCATTTATCTCATTTTCAATCTTAATAAATGCTACAATCACCAATCAGCCCGTGTTTTAATGTCACAACAGTATTGGCTATGGATATTTTGCTAAGCCTAAACAAAGAGATGCAAGCAAGTTAACACATACCCAAAGACGCTGAAGACTCTGACAGTGGCTAAGAAGTTTGATCAGATCAGGGGAGTGAATGGTCGCGTAACTCAGGTTCAAAGAAGTGAGCCCCGAGCAGACGGGATATAGGGCTGGAAGATAAGTGGGGACAACATCATAGAGACCAGAAAGCCCCTTAACCCCTTTGCATCCTGCAAATGCCCTCGTAAGCCTTTCATGAGCCTCAGTGTTGAGCTCAGTCAAAAATGAGCCTGTGCCAATGTAATCCAACTGAGGCGCCTTCTCCAGGAGAATTGAAAGCTTCTCCAACGGCACTGAACGGTTGAGCCGAAGCGATTTCAGATTTGGGCATCTGCTCACTAAACGCTCAAGAGAAGAGAACCTCAGCTCTGAGATAAGGCAGGCAACATTAAGAGATTCTAGTGAAGTGTAAGAATCCGGAAAATGGCTTATCCAATTCCCACTCGAGTCATCAACTTCACTCTCACATAAGTCGAGAGTTGTCAAGTTCCTGTAAATATTTAGGCACAGGAACAATTATGAGAAGCTCATTACCGAATTTATGATATTAACTTAGGTTGTTAGTTTTTATAAAAATTATGGGATTTTTAATCATGATCAAGCATGAAGAAAGGTGAGATTCACAGTTTAGGAATCAGCAGCAGAATCAAGCCAATTTCATGCACAGAAAAGAAAAGGAAGCAAAAGGCAGAACCAAATTAATAAAATATGATAAATAAATAAAGGGCACCATCTCAAAGGGACCTGCAATGTCCAAAATGCAACCATCCAAAACTGAAAACAAACCACATTTCAGTGGTCCATAAAACAAAGAAAAAGAAACCAAAGTAAAGGCAATAATATCAGATAGTGACTTTCCATGCAGACCCAACTCAGAAATCTAAAAAGCTCAAAATATAAATTCAAAATCTTAATAACCACCCATGCATTAGATATTCTATATTCTTATTGCATTTTGACATAAGAACCAACCAAATTATAATACAAGTTATCAGATTTAGGCAGATCCCATAAGAAAGTAGAATATATTTATTTACAAAAAAAAAAAGGGAGCAGGACTTCCCCTTAACATAACATATAGTACTAGAGTAGTAGTAAGTATATTGTAGAATACTAAGGAATCACCACGCCTGCAAATGCACATTAATAAACATAGCAATCACCTTCGCCAAAATAGATAGCAACTATGCTTGCCCAGAAGAGATATACTGTGTGGTCCAACCCAAAAACATCCAAATCTTTTTTCATACCATTATTGAAGGTACCACATTAGACAATGATACCAACAGATGACTCACCTTTTTCTTTTTTCAGCCTTAGATCAGTGCAAATAATACATAACCACAAATCTTTTACAAGATAATTATAGAACGTCTGATGCCACACAAACTTGAGAAGATAAAGCAGTGAAGATCTCAACATATATCTCAATATCTTATTGATTATGAATGCCGAAACCTAATAAGTAACAAATTTAGTCACAACCCAGAAGCTTAATATATATCAACGGCCAAAAAAGGGTATTTAATCACAGCATTAGAAAACAAAATGCAGAATCAGGAAGCAACAAGGAGCTATGTAGCACACAAATGGCCAGGGTCTTGAAAACAGCTAAATTTTAGAAAATGGAAACATTTCAAAAATGGGAGCATTCACGTCCCAGGCTCCCAGCCATTTCCAAGCTGAACATATATCAACAGCCCACAAAGGGTATTTGATCACAGCATTAGAGAACAAAGTGCATTTATCACAGAAAATCAGGAAGCAACTAGGAGCTATGTAGCATAGAAACGGCCACAGTTCTGGAAAAAATAGGAAAACCCATGTCCCAGCCATTTCCGAGCTTCATAAGCATAGAAATGGCTGCATCGGTAATGAAACTTTCTCTGTGCATGCTTTAAAGACTAGAAGTATGATGAAAAATTAAATACACCAGAAGCTTGTATTGCAATCAGCAGCAAGAACAGATCTTGAATCAGAACTAATGACAAATTTTGCTTTACTTCCTAAGAAATCCTTCAAAGCACCAAAAAAAGAATGCAATTTTTTCCTACAAAATTATTGAAACCGCCCATTCAATGGTCATAATCAGATTACAACAACAGCTCAAATCAACATAATGAACTCCTTTTTTTTCCAAAGAGTCAAACATTATATCATTCTAAAATAACAAAAGTAACAAATCAAGCATTTAGAGTAATACAAAACGCAACACAAAGTCAAATCCAATCCAGATACAGCATTCAAAAAAGCACCCAATTCAACAGCAAATAGTAAATCTTGAAAATAATCTCTTAACCAAAGAATGTCCAATACAAACAATACCCACAATTGAACTCAAATAATGTTAAAATCAAAATCTTCAACCCCTACTCAAATACAAGATTAATTCATCAAAAACCCACTAAAAATCAATCACCAAAAAAAAAACCCCACAAGCATAAATCAAAACCAAACACTAAATATCATCTCTAATTCCAATCATTAGATTAAATCAAATTCCCTAAAAAAAGCAGAAACATACAAACAAATATATTTAACCCCTGATTTCAATACAAAACTAATTCATCAAAAACCCACCAAAAACTAAGCACCAAGAAAAAAAACACAAGTTAAAATCAAAATTAAACACTAAATATCATATCTTTAATTCCAATCTCTAGATTAAATCATATTCCCCAAAAAATACAGGAACATCAAACATTTAACCCCTGACTCTGATTTATAATACAAACTAATTCATCAAAAACCCACCAAATACTAAGCACCAAGAAAAAAAAAAAAAAAAATCAAACACTGAACATCATATCTTCGGATAAAATTCCAATAAGAATCAACAAAAATAACCCCAAAAAATGCAGAAAATATAAAAAGAAAAGACCCAAAAAGAGGTAAGAAAAAAAAACCACCTGCAATTAGCAGCAATAGAAGCCAAACCTTGAGTAGAAAACCCATCACATGAACTCAAAACCAAAACCTTAAAATTCCTCCATTTTTTAGCAATCAATTCAAGAGCTTCATCAGTAACAACCATCCTCTTCATCTTAAGCTCTTCTAAAGCAGGAAAAGCGTCAGAAAACGCAACGATCCATGGCAAAGCGTGGGCCCCCCAACCATCAGGAACAAGATTAAAGTCAGCAAAATGAGGCTTTCCTTTTATAGTAACAGATCGAAGGTCTCTGAACCGTCTGATCACAACCGGAGGGTTCACAGCGTAGCAATTTCCGATAAAGATCCTACGACGACACCATCTTTCAGTCTCATACCAAGCTTTGCAAACAAGTGAGACTGAGTTGAGGTCTGAGTGTGATTCAATGAAGGAGAGGACATGTTCGAGGACTTCTTCTGGGAAGGAAGACGAAAATGGGAGGTGGGTTTTTGGTGTAGGGAAATCTGGTTTCATTGTGGTTGTTTGTTGTAGATCTGGAGTTTTTGAGGAGAGAGAAAGATGGGATCTGAGTCAAAAATGAAGAGGAAGAAGAAGATGAAGAGGTTGAGTTTTAGAGAGAGGGAGAAAATGAGGGGATAAGGGGGAAAGATGATTGGGTGAGGAGTGAGTGGGTCAATTTTTTTGACTATTTATTGGTGGATGGAGTTGGGGGGGTTTATATATTTGTATGTTATGTTTTCATTATTATTTTTGATGTAATGTACTAATGTAATGTAAGGTAATGAATGTTAGTTGAGGACTTGAGGTTATATTGCGTGATTGCATTATTTGCATATGACTAAATTATACTATAAAGTACAAAACCTTTCTTTTGGGTGTAGTGAAGGAATATGTCCTTAGACATCCCGGCAATTACTAAATATAAAAGGAATTATTATAGAGATAATTAATTACGTTAGTAAATAGGAGAAATTAGGGTTTGGAGAGAGGAATAGAACGTTCAATTTGACAGTAACATTCAAACTGAAAAGAGAGAGAAAAAACCCTATTATTTCCCTTTGGAAAATCCGGCCACCCTCCCTAAAAAGTAGGGGTGTGCACAAACCAGTCGCGGACCGGAATTTGGACCGGACCGGAGATTCCGGTCCGGTCCCCGGTTCGTCGAAAATCAGGATTCCGGTCCACCGGTCCGGTCCGAACCGGAATTTCGATTATTTTAGTAAAAAAAAAAATTTATATGTTAAAAAAACTTTAAATGGTAGAAAGTTAGAAACTTAAAAACCTACTATTTATTCTTTTAGGATTATTGACATTAAAATTATTAATTTCTAATGTATATAATTTATAAATATATTTAAATAAAATAAAAAAGTTTTTTTTTAATAAAAATAAATTCCGGTCCTGGACCGGTGCACACCCCTACTAAAAAGTAAGAGAGTGAAATTTGTTCATCCTCTTCCGTTCTAACAAACGTGGGAATTCGATTGGTGCTCGTGGACTAAGTAAAGGGACATCAATTGTTGTTCTTTGATCTCTAGCACTTGCAATCCGGTGGAAAACACGCTACAAAGGTTGTACATTCTTTTCCTTATAATATGATTCATATTTATGTTATGCATGCGATCTTGTGATAGATCTTAGGAAATTTGTTTCCTGAAATTCCGCTATATGCATCTATATGTTCCTACAGTGGTATCAGTTTTGCCTAATTCATAATATTCATATGATCATATAATTGTATGTAAAGCTATTATTTTATTCAATTAAGGGAGGATTTATTTATGGCTTGAATTTGCATAATTGATATTTGATATTAATTGATTGGAAATTGTAAATAATTGACTTATTTGTGATTTATGCTCAAATAATTTTATAAAGTTTCGAATTTTTTATATTATGGACGAAATAAATTGGTTAATTCACTCTAAAATTTTCGGATTTTTATAAATATATTTGTTAGATTTAAAATTATTTATGTTTAATTTGATTAATCATTGAAATAATTTGTTAACAATTAAAGATTTGATTTTTAATTTGTTAAATAAATCTAATGTTCATCACCCACATAGATCTAGAACAATATGATGGCTGAAAATAATTTGATTATTTTTCCCACTAATTTTCGAATTTTATCGTATTATTTATGAATTTTGGTTAAATTTTATGTTTAATTTGATTATTCATATAATTTAAGGATAACAATTAAAATATTTAATTTTATTTGTTAAATAATTCAGTAGATCACCCTAAAAAATATTTTTGAATTTTTCAGAATTTAATTGTTATTTTTCTGAATTTTTGGATATAATTGGAGTTTTTGCCCTAATTTTGAATTCCTGTTAGATTTAATGTTTAAAAGAAATTATTCATTCAAATCTAATTTCAACAAACCTAAAAATTTGTTTAAGATTTGTTGATGAATTTAAAATTTTTGCCATACTTTTCGGATTATTAAAACCCTTAAATCTTTAATTAATTGTTAAATAAAGATATCTTTAATTTAAATGTAATTGTTACAAAAATTAAAGAGGAAGCCAACCATGGCTGGGTGGACCACCGGTGAAGGTGGTGCCACGGTGGCTGGCGGAAGGGGAATCGGAGTCTGGTGGAAGGGCATCACTGGTGGAGAAGGGTCGACGGACGCGTGCGACGCGTGCAACGCCTCCCTCCTCTAAGCGAGTGTTGGTGGCCTTGTGCTGCCGGCGACAACGCGACTGGGCTGGCCGGCGTTTTCTGGTGGATCTGCCGGAGACCCGTCGGTCAGTGAGGCGTGTGGTGTGCTGGCGTGTGACTGCAGGTAGCGGTGGGGTTGATGCCCTGCTGCTGGTGTTTTGCGTAAGTCACCATGTCTTGCCTGTTGACTGGCAGCCTTGTGCTGCTGGTCAACGGTCAAGAAGTCAAATAAATAAATAAAATTTTTTTTAAAGAAAATCTGATTTTCCAAAGTTGAGCATAAATTCAAAAGTTTCCTATTTTGCAAATTTGTGAATAATAATGATTATTGCCATGTTTAAATGAGTAATTGAATTAAAATAAAAAGTTTCCTAAATAATTTATAGCTTAAATTTGTTAAGTTTTATAATTATTATGGAAAGTTGTATTTGCTTATTAATTGTTAATAAGTAAATAGATTGTGTTTATTTTATTCGATATTATAAATGCGTGGATGTTTAATGTAATATGTATGATATTATATTTTGCATGTTGTGACTAGTATGGCCCAAAACTAGGATAGAAAATACGATATGCGCATCGTTAAATTTTATGTAAATCAATTACGATCTACGTATCATTTGTATTTTTGTAATTTAAATTTTCGTTATTTAAATTATAAATGATATGTAATTAAGAATGAAGTTCCATGGAGAATCAAGGATGGAGATCCATAAAGATTCAAGGAGGAATTCATGAAGATTAGTTTTCCTAGGTTTAGGGGCCACACTAGGATCACTTTTTAATTATGCTTATATTTATTTATGCGTTTAACATGTTTAAATGCTTGTTTAAGTTTATATGTGTGGTTATTTATGTTATGTGTTCACTTTTAATTAACCAACATAGTAAACTTAGGTCCCCAACATGTAATATTGAGTTTAATTGCTTTTCCAAACAACACCTATAACGCCTTAGATAGTGAGTAATAGGTTCTGCCAAAGCAGGGTGTTGTTCATTTTATCCGAGGATAGTAGAGTAGGTTTTTGAAACTTACATGTTAATGTTTGGTTTAACTCAGCAAAATCATCAAAAGACAAAGTTTTGGGTTTTGAAACTCAGAGATAGGAGTAAACAAGGAGTTGTTAACCTGACTACCAAGAATTATAATTAGTTATAATTAGTAAAGCGTTTACTTACCTCAACTACTATAAATTGAAGGCAGGGCCAAAGTCCGTTTGATTGTAGTGGAGGGGATCTTGGTGTTTCTTTATTCAATAGGGGACTCTTATTTTGAATAAAGGGTAGTAGTTAATTAAAATTTGTTTAATTGCTGCTTTCTTGATAAACATTGATTGAATCTTGCTTTATTATTCTTTTGTTGTAGTTATCATGTCTGGTTCAAACAACAACAACCACCCCGGTTTTAATTTGCGTTATTTACTCGAAAAGGACAAACTAACTGCAAATAACTTCCTAGAATGGGAAATGGATGTGAGAATCGTTCTCAGAGCCGAAGGAAGGGAAAGTGTTCTTGATAATCCTCTCCCTGAACCCCTGCTAGACACTGCTACTCCAGCTGAAAGGAGAGCAAGACAAACCATAGAGGCAAATTCTGTGCAAGTAACATGTTTGATGCTTGCTTGCATGGAACCAGAATTTCAAAAACGTTTTGATGGTCTGGACGCCTATTCCATCCTCCAACAAACGAAAACTATGTTTCGGAAGAACGCGAGGCCGGGAGAGGTTTGAAGCTCATTGTAAGTTGCTGGAGTGCAAGTTGGGAAAAGGAAAACCCGTTGGTCCGCATGTGTTCAATATGATTGGACACTTTCAGATCATGGAAAAATTGGGCTTCCCTTATCCCCCAGAACTAGCAACTGATATTGTGATCAAATCCTTGCCTGAAAATTTTCAAAACTTTCAGTTGAACTTTTACATGCAAGGAGGGGAAGCTACCTTGCAAGAGCTGCATGGTATGCTTACTCAGGCTGAAAGGAGCTTACCGGCTGAACCTGAACATAGGGATGTTCTAATGGTTAGGAAAGGCAAGCAATTCAAGAAAAAGGAGGCACCTCTGAAGAAGAACAATGGCAAGGTTGTTGCCACTGATGATACTTCTAAGCCAAAGGCCACTCCTAAGGCAAAAGTAGCAGCACTACATGAGTGCTTCCACTGCCATAAGATTGGCCACTGGAAGAGGAACTGCCCAAGTATCTGGAGGATAAGAAGAGTGGTGCTTCAACTTCAAGTATTTATGTTATAGAGATTAACTTATCTACTTCTACTTCATGGGTATTTGATACTGCGTGTGGATCTCACATTATTTGTAATGTGCAGGCACTAAAAAGAAGTACATCGTTGAGCAAAGGAGAAGTGGACCTCCGCGTGGGCAATGGAGCACGAGTTGCTGCTTTGGCTGTGGGAGATTGTAGTCTACTTTTACCTTTTGGTTTAGTATTAGAACTTCATAATTGTTATTATGTTCCAACTATTACCAAGAATATTGTTTCGATTCCGGTTTTGGATTCGGAAGGTTTTTCATTTCAACTTAAGAATAATTGTTGTTCTACTTATTTGAATGATTTATTCTATGTCTCAGCTAAGTTATCAAATGGTTTATATGTGCTAGATTTAGAAAACCACATCTATAACATAGACAGCAAGAAACCTAAAACAAATGATTCGAACCCGACATACCTATGGCATTGTCGATTAGGCCACATAAGTTCAAAGCGTATTGAGAAGCTTCATAAAGATGGAATTCTCAAATAATTTGATTTCGAATCATTTGACACTTGTGAGTTTTGCTTAATGGGGAAAATGACAAAGTCACCTTTCACAGGTTCAAGTGAAAGGGCCAATGACCTTTTAGCCCTCATAAATACAGATGTGTGCGGACCCATGAGTACGTTGGCTAGGGGAGGGTACAATTACTTCATTACTTTTACCGATGATGTGAGCAGATTTGGATTTGTTTACCTCATGCGGCATAAGTCGGAATCCCTTGAAAAATTTAAGGAATTCCAGAATAAAGTTCAAAACCAACTTGGGAAGAAAGTTAAGGCATTACGATCCGATCGTGGTGGTGAATATTTATCTCAATAATTTGGTGATCATTTGAAGGATTGTTGAATACTTTCACAATGGACTCCACCAGGAACACCACAGTTAAATGGCGTTTCTAAAAGAAGGAATCGAACTCTACTTGATATGATTCGATCCATGATGAGTCTTGCTGATCTTCCTATATCATTATGGGGATTTGCGCTTGAAACAGCGGCATTCACACTTAACAGAGCACCATCCAAAGCAGTGGAAAAGACACCATATGAAATGTGGACTGGAAACGTTCCAAAATTGTCTTTTATAAGGATATGAGGTTGTGAAGCCTATGTAAAACGTTTACTTTCTGATAAGCTTTCACCCAAATCCGATAAATGTCTCTTTGTGGGTTACCCAAAAGAGACTAAGGGATACTACTTCTACAACCAAAGCGAAAACAAAGTATTTGTTGCTCGTAATGGTGTCTTTCTCGAAAAGGAGTTTATTTCCAGAAAAACAAGTGGGAGAAATGTATATCTCGAAGAAATTCGAGATGAGCAACAAATGGATGAGGTTAACACCTTATCAGAGGCGGCCCGTTATGAAAATGCTCAGGAGGCGGTGCATTGAATTCACGTACCTCCTACCGTCCCACTTAGAGATACTCCGTGCGAAGTCACTCAACCTAAAGAGGTAGAAACTTCTTCAGTTGTTCCCCAACGTAGGTCTAGTAGGACCATCATTCCGTCAAAGAGATATATTGATATCCTTTTGACTGAAAGTTCTGAAATAACTATTTTAGAATCAGAAGAACCTACTAGCTACAAAGATGCTTTGGAGAGCCAAGACTCCGAAAGATGGCTTGAAGCCATGAAATCCGAAATGAATTCCATGTCTGAAAATCAAGTATGGGACTTGGTTGATTTGCCGGATGGGGTAAAACCCATTGGATGCAAATGGATTTTCAAGTTGAAAACAGACAAAGATGGAAACATTAGTGTTTTCAAAGCAAGGATGGTGGCAAAAGGTTTCAAACAAATTCATGGTATTGACTATGATGAAACCTTCTCACCAGTAGCCATGCTGAAGTCCATTAGGATAATCGTTGCGATTGCTGCCTTTCATGACTATGGAATATGGCAGATGGATGTCAAAACCACTTTCTTGAATGGGCTCTTGAAAGAGGATGTGTACATGACACAACCACAAGGTTTTGAAGATCTAGAAAATCCAGGGAGGGTATGCAAGCTTAAGAAGTCCATTTTATGGACTAAAGCAAGCATCAAGGAGTTGGAACCTCAGATTTGATGAGGCAGTCAAGAAATTTGGCTTTCTCAGAAATGAAGAGGAATCTTGTGTATACAAGAAGTTAAGTGGGAGTAGTATTACTTTTCTGGTCTTGTATGTGGATGACATCTCATAGGAAATGATAAGACCATGCTTGAATCAGTCAAGGAATGGCTTAAAAATTGTTTCTCTATGAAAGACCTAGGAGAGGCAGAGTACATATTGGGAATAAAGATCTATAGAGATAGATCGAAAAGGCTAATTGGGCTCAGTCAGGAAACTTATATTGATAAGGTTCTTGCAAGGTTCAAGCTGGAAAACTCCAATGAGGTTTTATTCCCATGCAACATGGCATTGCACTTGGCAAGACTCAGTGTCCTTCGAGTCCTAATGAGGTCAAGCATATGAGTAATGTTCCCTATGCTTCTGCTGTAGGATCCATTATGTATGCCATGATATGCACTCGACTGGATGTTGCATATGCTTTGAGTATATGCAGCAGATACCAGTCAAATCTAGGAGATGCGCACTGAATTGCAGCGAAAAACATGTACTTGCGAAGGACTAAGGATACTTTTTTGGTTTATGGTGGAGATGATGAGTTGGTTGTTACTGGATACACCGATGCAAGCTTCCAGAGTGACAAAGATGATTTCCGATCGCAATCTGGTTTCATATTTTGTCTCAATGGAGGAGCCGTGGAGTCGGAAGAGCTATAAGCGAGTACCATCGCGGATTCTACAACAGAGGCCGAGTATATTGCAGCGGGCGATGCGGCAAAGAAAGGAAGCCGTTTGGATCAAAAAGTTCATTGGTGAGCTTGGTGTAGTTCCTAGCATTGAGAATGGCATTGAGTTGTATTGTGACAACAATGGTGCCATTGCTCAGTCTAAGGAACCCAGATCGCATCAAAGGTCTAAACATGTGCTCAGGAAATTCCATCTCATTCGAGAAATCGTTGGTAGAGAGGATGTGAAAGTAAGCAAGGTTCATACTAAGGATAACGTAGCAGATCCTCTGACTAAACCGCTTGCTCAACCTAAGCATGAGTGTCATACTAGGTCTATGGGGCTTAAGCATATGGGAGAATGGCTTGAGGTTGTTTACTTCATGTTTACAATTGTAAAGACATTTATTATGCTTTGAAACGTTTATCAATAAAATTCTGTTCTTATTTAATTGTTTGGTTTAGTATTAAATAAAATGTCCAAATAATTTGTGTTTTCAAATAGGATTATCGAAAACGTTTTGATATTGGAACCCTATAAAGTGAACTGAAAATCACAATTTATTTAAAGTCCCTAGTCTAAATCACTAAATTGGACATAAGTGATTTATTTAAAAGACTAGTATATAATTAATTGATAGCGCAGTTCCATGGGCTATGGAGACATAGAGATGTCTAATTGATTATATGGATGTATATTTGATACATTGAGACTTGACCTAATTAGATTCTAAAAGTAGAATCAAACTACTATATTTAGTGGATTCCTTAGACATGAGTATGTCTTAATAACCACAATATAATTAGTTTAACTTTGACACTGTTAAACGCCGCGCCGTAAAAGGAGGTTATAAAGGCAGTGATCAGGTGGGCTAAGAATTGAGTGGGAGTTATGGTCATACAAGAGTGGATAAGTCCTCCTATTAAATAGGAATGGTGTCTGGGCCTCTTGATGAGCGAGAACTGGAAAATTGCATGGCCATGCGGAATAGGTTTAAAGAGTTAATCCTTATTTGAGCAGTTCAAACTCAGTGATCAAGGAACATAAATTTGAGAACAACATGGTGTTATCAAATTTGGCATTAAGTGACTTAAGGAATTTAGCATTGCGCTCTTGTCTTCGGACAAGTGGGAGATTGAAGAAATATGTCCTTAGACATCCCGGCAATTACTAAATATAAAAGGAATTATTATAGAGATAATTAATTACGTTAGTTTAGTAATCACATTTACTTGCTAGAGAATAAATGTTGGTTAATAGAACAATATTGATTGTACCTACAACTAAGTTAACCTAATCCTATGAGGTCACACATTGTAGTAACTAATTGAAGTAATGAAACCGGCCAATAGGAGAAATTAGGGTTAGGTTAGGTCTCTCTCTTATTTTATTCTCCTACTATTATAAAAGGTTATAATAAGAGAGAGGAATAGAACGTTCAATTTGACAGTAACATTCAAACTGAAAAGAAGAGAAAAAAACCCTATTATTTCCCTTTGGAAAATTCGGCCACCCTCCCTAAAAAGTAAGAGAGTGAAATTTGTTCATCCTCTTCCGTTCTAGCAAACGTGGGAATTCGATTGGTGCTCGTGGACTAAGTAAAGGGACATCAATTGCTGTTCTTTGATCTCTAGCACTTGCAATCCGGTGGAAAACACGCTACAAAGGTTGTACATTCTTTTCCTTATAATATGATTCATATTTATGTTATGCATGCGATCTTGTGATAGATGTTAGGAAATTTGTTTCCTGAAATTCCGCTATATGCATCTATATGTTCCTACATGTAGTTGGTTATTTCTTATTATTACTTATTAGTAATTTACCACAGTGTTTATTCTTTGTGGTATAAGATTTGGTTTTATTAGTTTTTGAGGGTTTAAATGCTGATTAGAGGGGTCATATAAAGAGATATGAAGAAAAAATGTACTCGTTATTATATGCTATGCAGATTAATAAGTAAAGGCAAATTTGTATTGCCAAAGTTAGATTCAGACAAGTAGAAGCAAAAACAAAGAAAAAGAAGAATTGAGAAGAAAGAATAGGAAGCCTAAGGGAATGGCTCGAAAAAGGTTATTCCTCCCCTTAAGTGTCTTCTGTATGATTTTGAAACGAGAACCACAAGCTTTAAGCACGAATTACGAAAGGACCATGCTAAGAAAGGATCCTCGTATTTGTGTCAGATGCAAGTTAGCATATGGATCGAAGCTAGTATTGGTTGTGTGGTTTCTAGGAATCGTTGTTCCCCCTAGCTTAATGTATTGTGACGACATACCGTTTTTTCATGGGCTTTATTCTGTTATATGATTGCCTTATTTCTTCATTCTCAAGAAAAACTTTTATTTTTGATATTTCTATGTTTTATATATTCTCTCACCTATTTAGAATTTTAGTGCTTTTAAAGATATAAACTCATCTCCAACTTTAGAACTACTTAGTTTACCTAAATACTAATTTCAATTAAATATCTGATTTTCGGATGTACAAGCACGTTGTTGTTCACGATTTACCAAGCTGTTTTTGTATAATTTTAGTCTTATCTCTTTATTTCTCGTGTTTATCACGTCTGTTACTACATGTTCACGTTTCCCACCATGACTAGCATGCTTTATCCTTCTGTGTTTATAGTGTTTAGTTTTATCTATACCATAAACACAACTTGTGAGTATTAGTTCTTTAGCATAATAGGATGGTTGACCCGCTAATAGTGACATGACTTCACTTGCACTCCTATCCTAACTATGGTCTAGTTTAGCTCTTGATTATTTTGTTACGCTCAACATAGTGCTACTAGTTTTATCTATCATATTTTGTTATGTTAGGTTTCAGTAGAATTTAAGTAAGGTCCAAAAGGACATACAATGGACGTTAGACGACCTTGATTGTTTTGTTATTGACTTCGAAATAAATAATGTATTTTTAGAAGGAAGATTGGCTAAATTCAGTTTTTAGCCTTCAAGATCTAGGTAAGATCCTAAATGTTTTTTGGGAAGATTAAGAACTAGGAAAAATTGATGGGAATAATCCCACCTTTGGGCTACCTTCTTAAAACAGTCCCAGCTTTGGACTAACTCAATAAAATCCCACCTTTTACCATATCTTCTTAAAATGATCCTGTTTCACTTATTACCTGCTGGAAACTGGTTAACCTTTTTTTTATTCTTAACAGCAGATATGGAGGAAAGAGATCAGTGGGAGGTCACTCGGCCAAAACTCTAACGTCAATGCAATCGTCCTCGCGGGCGCCGGAGATCATTTCTGCTCTGGCATCTACTTCAACGTCCTCTTCTCCGTCAAACAATCGTCGGAACACAGACGATCAGCCGAGCAGCGAGAGATTAAGCCAAAATTGCTAAATTCTCAAATATGTCTTCTTTTCAATGGAAAATTATCTTCCCATGAAATTAAACCCCCACATCAATGCAAAATCACACCTTGGCACTCAAACACACCACTACATATTCAGACATTGAAACTTATTACTCAACATATCCATAAAGAACAAACAAGTACTTGATCCGATACATTACATTGCCAAAACCACATTACCCATCATTCAATTTCCCCAAAAACCATCAATTTCATGTGTAAATACTACAAATTCGAAAAAGGGCAATGACCCAATTTTTCAACTTGAAAAAAATCCATCAAATTTAACCCATATTATCCAATAATCATCTAATCTAATAGCTGTAAATACCAGAATAAATATAAATAATCAAAATTATAGATACAATTATGCGAAAAATCAAGTAAAACACCCGGATGATAAAGTGAAGCTTGTTGTTGAAGGATCGATAGTTGCATCAGAGCTTGTTGTTATTGTTGCTTCATCCTTTGATGCATCTTTTATTTTATAAATTTTTAGCCCTTCCAAAACCGAATTTTAGGTTCTGTAAAATAGCGAAGAAAGTGGGGATTTTCCCAAAATAACAGAGAGAAATTCAAGAGTGAAATCGAAGAAGTGGCAAAAAAAATGGAAAATGAAAAATAAAAAGGGGGAAAAGGAAAAAAAAACCCTCTATAGCGAGGGATAAAACAGAAAAAAAGGGAGGTAGGAGAGAGAAAATGAGAGGAAGACATGGAATTGGGTTTGGTTTCCCAGTTATTTCGATTGCCATGGATGAGGAGAGAGGGGGGTGGGGTTGACTTTCAGGGATGAGGAGAGATAAGGGGTGGGGATTCTTTTTGCTGAAAATAGAGCACGTGGGTCTTTAACCTGTAATTGCAAGTCATTGACAGGTAACAGACCATTTTAAGAAGAGAAGGCAAAAAGTGGGATTTTATTGAGTTAGTCCAAAGTTGGGACTGTTTTAAGAAGGCAGCCTAAAGGTGGGATTATTCCCATCAATTTTTCCTAAGAACTAAGGGGAGTACTTCTTTCTTCTTGAAAGAGTTTGATGATGTAGTTCAGTCTACCAACGATGGTTGAAATTAGATACGACTTGTGCCCTAACCTAGAATTTTGAACCATTTGATGTAATTAATAAAACAAAATAGATCTTTATTATTGACTTTTAAAAGAAATTTGTTTTTTATCCTAGTGAGAAACGGTCTGGTCCCCATAAGAAAAGTTAATTTCTTTATTAGGTTATCCAACCTAATTTATAAACTGCGAACTTTATCTGGGATTATCATTAGTGAATGCTTTATTATGAGACACAATTATGACATTCAAGTAGCACACAAAGGGGAAATGGACCAGGGCCATATTGGTTGGGCTAACCTGTCTTGGGCTTCCTGGTCAAAGATTTTTAGAAAGAGAACCGATCAAGAGTTTTGATTGCTATATCTTATATGATAAGTGTTTTAAAATTCGAAGTTAACTTATTCGTGAATATATTGACAGTATAACTAATATTTTATTTTCTATATTTTATTCTTATTGAGTTGCATTGATGATTATATCTATATAAATCCCATATTACAAAGTACTTCCTCCGTTACAAAATACTTGAACCGTTTTCACTTTTACATTATTTACGAACTCACTTTGACCATATTTTGTGAATTTTACCTAAGATTAATATAGTCATGTCATCTTGTTTGATTCACATCGATATCTAGTTTCGAAATATCAAAATCTATAATTTTTATTTATAGGGAATTAGAGTTATTATTTATTAAAGTTATGCACCGCTTAACTTGCCCGAGAAATGTTTCAACTAATATGAAACAGAGAAAGTATTGTACATTTCTCTTAAATTGAAACATATAAGGTTGTATCCCATGTGCTTCCTCTAAGCAACCTTCAGATTTCCCTCCCAAGCACAAAATTTTCTATGCGATCTTGCAACAAACGATTTTCCCTCAGCCTAATCTTATTTTCCACCTCGGAAATCGAAGCTTATTAGCTCTCAATGATGGCGACCATGTTTCACTCCACTGCGAGTCGAAACATTATGTCACAAACGGTCTCGTGAGCCGGAAAGGGGACCCGTCGGACAGTCCAACATCGGAAGGTCGTTGGACAATCCACCGCTACGCTTGCTTCCAGACCATGGTTCTCGCGCTTCGTTCCAGTACGGCAACGCCAGAACTCGTGTGCTCCGCGCTTCTAGACCATCGGAAGCACGACCCGTCTCAAATTTCCCGATCGGAAGATAGTACCTGTCCCCACCTCTACGCTTGCTTCCAGGTAAGTTTTTTTTTTCCTTCCTCTGATTTCTTATTGCTTATGGTTGGTCTTTAACACCATTTTAATGGTTCGATTTAGATTAATCCTAATTATTATTATGAATTTTGCTCTAAATTTGTTGTTTAGTTGGTTTGAGATACTTTCAATTGTATGCTTTACATTGTTAATGGGTATTATATGCCTAATCACTACTGTTATGGGATCCCGTCTTTGGAACTTGTCTAGTTGTTGTACTCAAATTCTGGCTACTAGGTGCAAATTGTTCCTAGCTATTTGGCTCTTCTCTGATTCTATGCTTTTTTCTTCAAAGTTTAAAAATGTATTAATTCACATACAGAACATCATTATAGCTGTGGATTTGTTTCCAACAGAGGGTCCCTTGCTCTATTAATTGCAAGATGGCCTTAGTCTTTTTTAACTTTTCTCGTCAGATTATTAGTATGCTTTATAATTGTGCATGTGCAAAGCTCCTTTTGAATTCTTGCTCAATTCAATTTTCTCTTAGTTGGATTCATGCTAAGCTTTCTTATATGGTCATGTGGGTTTATTTACTACTCTTGGATGTGCAATGGTTATGGTTATGGGTCATGTCTTATGAATTTTCGGTTTGGAATTGCAAACATTTTTGGTACAATTGCTTTGGAGTGTGGTTCTTCCTTTGTGCAGACCCAGATGTTCAAGCATCGTTAGGGAGGTTTGTTTTGCTACGCTTTCAAGCCACTTTTGCTTGGAATTTTACTGATCAAATTGATGTTTCCAGCCCAAATTTCAAGCTACAGGACTGTGCATTTCTTCTCTATGTTCCCCACCATAAGCCTAATTTTTTAAAATTCCATAATTCAAAAATAGAAATCAAGATGTATTACATTATGCATTTAAGTGTTTTGTATAAGCTTACTTTCTCGCAACAACGTTGTAATTATAAGATCAAAAACATAAAGAAATGGATTGTTATAATCTACTGGAACCGAGTGCTAGCCACTCGCTACGGAACCAAGTGCTTGACACTTGCTATGACCACGTATGTGGATATGCCTCTCGATCCTCACTATATGAATTGGATGTTAACCAACAACTATGGCCACTTGGTGCGATTTGCACCCATTTTTGTCGAATTGGTTATCATATGAAGATACTTAGTTGGAATATTCAAGGTGGCAAGTAACCCGAAACCCTTGCCGAACTTATTTATCTACGAAATAAATTCAAACCGGACATAATGTTCATCCTTGAAACAATGACTTCGCATCAAAATAGTATCAATATTTTAAAAGCACGTTCACTTTGATAATAAGATAATCATTGATCCTATTAACCATTGTGGTGGCCTTTGGGTCCTTTGGAATAATAATAATGTTCACGTCTCTAGTCATTCTACTACGGATAGATATGCGTATCTAAATATTTGTTTTAAGCCCACAAATCAGGAATTAATAATCTCGGGACTATATGCCCCGGCCCAAGAACAAGATAAGCCAGATTTTTGGCCATATTTAGAGAGCTTCCTCTTTTCCTGCTCTCTCCCATGGCTTGCAATTGGGGATTTCAATGAAATGCTCTCTGCTGAAGATAAAATAGGTGGTCGGGTTCTATCCCACACACAATTAAAGAGATTACCAGATTTACTAAAATCCACTAATAGTATGGATATTCCTTCGGTCTAATCTTCTTTCTCATGGAAAAAAGTTATCTATAATCACTCAATTTACGAGCGGCTAGATCGAGCAATTGCTAGTCATTCTTTTGTGAATTTATTTCCACAATGTCAAACTCTTTATGGGGCGTTCACCGTCTCTGATCACGCCCCTATATTTTTCAACTCTAAATTCAATGGCATAGCAAATACACCAGCCTTCCGTTTTCAAAACGCTTGAATCCTTGATAAAAAATCGCACCAAATAGTCACAAAAAATTAGGCCCATTCTATCTGAGGCTCAAGATTATTCAGAATCCAACACATGCTCTCTCAAATTAAGACTCAATTAAAGGAGTGGGCCAAGCGCAATCTTGGCTACACACAAAATAAATTAGCAGAAAATTGTGAAAAAATCAAGTCTATGGAGGAAAGGTTTTGGGCACAACCTTTTTAACCCATTCTTAGTTCAGCCTATTAATCGACTCATATTACAACGAGAGAAATTACTTCTATTCGGCCAATCAAGTTGGGGCAAATTTAGTCGAAAATAATGGTTATCTCAAGGAGATAGAAACTCAAGATTTTTTCACAATAAAATGAAAAAGCGAACTATTAACACCTCAATCTACCGCCTCAAAAACGATATATACCACTGGGTTGACTTAGCGAAGGGAATACAAAACCTTCTTATGAACTCATTCAAAGAGCGCTTCTCATCTTCTTCATCCCCCCAAAGGCTATGGATTTGTCCTTTCTTCAGCCTAATGTCTCACAAGCTGATGTTTCAAATCTTTTAGCCACGTTTACAGACGACGATATAAAAGCCGTATTTTTTGACATGAACCCCCATAAAGCCCCAGGCTCGGATGGGTTTGCTGCCAAAATTTTTCCAAGCTTACTGGCACATTATTGGTAAAGACATTTGTATCTCCATTCATGGTTTTTTCCATCTTGGCAACCTACCACCGTCTTTAAATCATACTATTATTGCTCTTATCCCAAAGACTCCTACTCCATAAACGCCTAATCATTTTTGGCCTATTAGTCTGATTAACTCCATTTATAAGGCAATTTCGAAGTTGTTGGTTGCAAGATTGTGCACAATCCTCAAGTCCAGCATTAGTCCCCTTCAAAATGCTTTCACGCCTGACAGGTCTATTCATGACAATGTTATCATTGCTCAAGAAATTTTAAACACCTTCCAAAAATCTTCAAGTAAAACTGGATGGTGTGCTTTAAAGTTAGATATGGAAAAGGCTTATGACCGAATTGAGTGGGATTTTCTGTGGCAAGTCTTAACGAAATTAGGCTTCCCAGCTCAATGGTAGAGTGGATCAAACAATGTGTTACCACCATCTCCTACTCTATTAAGATAAATGGTCATACTACTAAATGGTTCAAATCGTCTCCTAGCCTCCACCAAGGGGACCCTCTTTCCCCGTACTTGTTCATTATCTGTATGGATGTGCTAATCCAAAAGCTAACTGTAGAGAGCGTGATTCCAAAATCAGGCTTGGGTTTTAAAATTTGCCTACGCGGCTCTGTGGTTCCCTGCCTAATCTTTGCTGATGATAGTCTAGTATTCTGCAAAGCTACTACTTCAGCTTGTAATAAGCTAAATCGATACTAGATGAGTTATGTCTTATGTCTAGTCAACTGATTAATTTCCATAAATCAACCCTAAAACTGTAGAAAAGGATCCCTAACTCTAAAATAGCCTCCCTGGCTAATCATTTCAATATGACACCCAAGTCATGCCTGGGTCGTTATTTGGGAATCATTTTTAGTTCGTATTACCCCACTAAAAAGGACCATAGCCACATTTTGGCTAAAACATTGCAACATATCCAACTTTGGGAATCGAGTTTCCTATCAAAAGCAGGTCATCATACCCTGATACAAACAAATTTGGAAGCTCTTCCAGCTTATTCCAGCTCTTCAGCTTTAATCCCGAATGATCTCTGCAAGGCAATAGATACTATGCACCAACAATTTTTTTGCGACAAACCAAAGATAAAAATAGTACCCCTCTAATAGCATGGAATAACCATCTGCTCCCCTAAGTCTCAGGGAGGCTTAGGTCTCAGATGCACCATGCCTTTAAATAAAGCTTTCCTAGCAAAGAATTGGTTGGAATTTGATTTCCAATAAGTCCTGCTTTTGGTCTACTATGATAAAAGAGAAATATTTGCATGCTAAATCATTCTTTGGTTACCATCCAAAACATAATGACACTTACATTTGGAAAAATATTATGGCTCAAAGAGACCTTCTACGAAAGGGTATCCGTTGGAAAACTAGTAATGGTCTATTAATTAATTTTTGGTTAGATAATTGGTTTGGGCAAACTAACCTTTGCTCCCTTCTTAATATTAACAGTAATATTGTTGACATGGATCTCAAATTAGTACATTTCATCACCTCAGACCATTGTTGGGATCTGACAAAGCTTAATCAATTTCTGCCAAGACATTTACTATTGAAAGTGCAAGGAATTCCCTTGCCAACTACAGACCTTCCTGATACCCCAATTTGGGGACCCTCCCCTAGTGGGCTATTCATAGTTAAATCGGCAACCTGGTTAGCTCATGATCTTCCTCCTGAGCCTCCTTAGCCTTTTCGATGGATATGGAAGCTAGATATTCCACCCAAACTTCAAATCTTTATCTGGCAAATTTGTCATAACAGTTTAGCAGTTAGAGATACGATGTTTAACATACATATTATCCCAACCAATCAATGTCCTCGTTGTTATGCGGGTCTTGAAACAATAGATCATTTTTTTTTTCAATTGTCCACAATCCATTCTGTTTTGGAAGCTTCAAGAAGTCCGGGATTGGTGTTCCTCTCCTAGGTCTTTTTCCCACAATACTGCAATTTCTCCAAGAAACTCATCCTAAACAAAATTTGTCGCAGTTCATATTTCTTTTCTGGAGCATCTGGAAAGAAAGAAATATCATCATCTTTAAGAATGATACTTGGTGCCCTTCTCGCATCTCTCACCGAGCTAAGTTTGCTCTTAGTGAATGAAAAGCACGTCTTCATGTTGACTTATGTCATGATAAGGGTTCTCCTATTACAGGAGCATCACCCCTTCCCCTTTCCCCCAATCTCCCAACTACTTTTGTAGCTTGGGAACCTCCACCTCCATTTACCTACAAACTCAACTTTGACGGCTCAGTTCGTGATTCTGCTGCTGCAGGTATAATAATTCAATCATGAAGGGTATCTTCTCCAAGCAAAAGCTTTCAATCTAGGGTATTCAGTCCTTATTGTAGAAGCTTCAGCTTTGCATCATGGGCTCCTCCTAGCCACTCAAATGGGTATCCGCGACATAATTGTGGAAGGCGACAATCTTCAAGTGATTAATGCTATCAAAAATCTCTGGTCTTTTCCATGGAAAATAGCCAACATTATTGAAGACTCAAAGATTCTAGTTTCAAAGTTCAACTCAGTCCAAGTTCGACATATATATAGGGAAGCAAATAGAGTGGTTGATTGGATTGCCAATGTAGGGCATTTAGTTAGTTCTAGTTATGAAATTTCATATTGTAATAATTCATCCCTTTCTTCTATTCTTATATCCGACACATTAGGTATTCCCCTCGAGAGGAGGGCAGCCTAATGTTTTTTTCCTTACCTTTCAATAAAAAATGTGCTTCCTCTGTTTTAATAGTTGACCCATTTCCTTTGGGAACACTCGCCGATGCACTATGTTGAACCTTTATATCTTCAATTATCAAAGTAAAATTACAAAAAGTTGATATTTGGAATATATACATTGAGACGAATCTAACGAGATCCCACCTGACGGTATTTTTCCTTAACTACAAATCACCAAATATAGTCAAATTCATGTATGCGAATAGTGTTAAAAGTTAAAACGGATCATTTAAAAAAACGGAGGAAGCATTAAGCTAAATCCGTCAATGTTTCCAGTAATTTTTATTATTGCTACTGTGACACACGTTACGTTTTACAATATGAAAAAAGTTGACAACTCTCCAATTATAGAACTAATTATAAGTTTACAGTGGGATGTCCAAAAAAAATAGATTTACCAAATACACATAAAAGTAAAACTATGTTACATTACTTCATGACCAATAAAAAAACTAGTAGTAGTAACCAAGCTTACTTGGTGGAGGTGGTGGGAAACTCATCTTGTGACTTTGAGGTAACAAGTTTGAGCCCCACTACCTACTTGTGCTTAGGAGTAGGGATTCCCTTAATCTCCCCTACTCTCAAGTGTTGACCTGCATAGCTGGGCTGGCTGACCTGCGAGAGGTGCTGGTCCAGTAGGGTCCTTCTTCTTACCAAGGGGTTTCCAGTGGGGGCCAAAAAAAAAACTAGTAGTAGTAAAAGAAAAATGGGCGTAACAATGTTGGGCTTCGAATTGATGAGTCGCATCGACCACATGCCTCGATTGGACCAAAAGTTAATTTTCATGCCTTGAGATGGCTCGTGTCTAACAATTACAAAATTCTCCCACGTATGATATATTGATATGAGGTCAAATACGACGATATTGTGCCGCGTCGGGCTTTTCCTATGTCGAGTCTCCCGATCTAATTCTAGGGATTGTGGGTTGGTGGACATAAATTGGTTGGTTACGAATTCTACATAACACCCCCTTTAGTTGCAGGGAGTATGGATATGGCATTGATGGGTAGATAATAGGCGGTAGTGGATGTCAAAAGTTTAAGTAGTTATACTCCCCATACATGCTGGGTAGGTGGTGAATTTGATTATTTACCCATCCTATAAACCATGAGATCCGCTCATAAATGTAGATTACAATTTTATTATTGCAAGAAACATTTAGTTTGTTCTTTCGAAGGTGGTGGGTGGAATGTTGCTGATGTACAAAAAGCTTTTGTTGAAGATGAATGGGACAAGATCCTTAATATACCTCTCTCCAAATTTTGGCCCAATGATGAGCGGTATTGGTGGCCCGATCGAAAGGGTATTTTTTCGGTGAAGTCGTGTTATTGGTTGGGTAGGATGGGCCATCTTCGCACTTGGTCTCTTCAATTTGGCGCGAGGGAAACTGAGTTGTGGCAAGGTGTTTGGAACTTAGGTGGTCCACCGAAGCTGAGCCACTTTATTAAATTTGGCGTGCTTGTAAGGGCGGTCTTGCGGTGAATGAGCGTCTCTTCTCACGCCACATAACCCAGTCAATGGGTTGTACTATGTGTGGGGGAGGTTGTGAAACCATCCTTCACTTGTTGTTCGAATGCTCATTTGCGCAGCAAGTTTGGAGTTCAAGTGGTTTTGATTCGGTGTTGTTGGATGCCCCTTCTTCCTCTTTCGCAGACAGATATGAATGGCTTCGAGGTAAGGTTCCCTTGGATGACTTGCGAGTTATCTGCACCTTAGCTTGGGCTGCGTGGCATTGCCGGAACAAGTTTATTTTTTAGCAAGAAAATTCATATGCAAAGCAAGTGGCAAGCAACTTCGTGAGATTGGTTGATGATTTTCGAGAATATGCGGGTAAGGTGCATGCACCTACTGGCCCGTCGTGCTCTTCGTTGGCTAGTTGGAGCCCTCCAATGGAGGGGTTGTTAAAAATAAACTTTGATGCACACATCAATTAAAAGGGGGAGGTTGGCTTAGGCGTGGTTTGTAGGGACTCGCAAGGGCATGTTATTGTGTTGGGTGTGAAGCGGATTGCTGCTAGGTGGTTTGTGGAAGTAGCAGAGGCTATGGCAGCACGTTATGCTCTTGAGCTGGCTGGCAGATTGGGGTACAGTGCCGTGGTGCTGGAGGGTGAAGCCCTTGGGGTGATTAATGCGGTAAAGCATGAAATAAGGGGTGTTGCTCCCTTGTTTCGCATCTATTCGGATATTGTTTGTCTTTCTCGTTTGTTTGTTTCCTTTTCTGTTTCTCATGTTAAGCGAGCGGGCAATGTGGTAGCCTTTCTGTTAGCTCGATGGGAGTGCCTTAGTGGCAATGAGATTGTATGGCTAGACTCTTTTTCCCAAAGTATCACTACTTTGGTGAAGCTTGATTTAATCTAATATCTTCATCTTTCCCCTCAAAAAAAAAAAAGTTTGTTCTTTCGAGATTTGGTTTTCCCTCCAAATCCTATATACATGATTTCACAGACGTTAGTCCAAAGAATAATTTCATAAAGATGTTACTACTAATCACTTTTCTTCAAATTGAATTGTGAAATTTGACGGTTCAAATGTTATTTTGAGCTTAAGACTTTAACTGTTTAGCAATTGGTTTTGAGAAGATATTAGTTAATGATTTTAAGCCTCAAGATGATGTGAAGTGGGTATAACTGAGTAGTACATATCCAATGTCCAACCCTTTTTTTTTACAAGGAAAGGAGAAACCTAGACAAGTTGGGAGGGGGTGATAAAGGGGATCCCAACTTGCCTAGGGTGAGAATCGATTCCAAGACCTCTTGGAATCGGGAGGAAAGCTCTAACCACTAGGCTATCCCTTACTCTCAATCCAATGGCCAACTAGGGGGGCATAGATGTGGATTTATAAGAATCAAAGTTGGCTAGTTGGTTGCAGATCCTCCTTCCACCCCAATTGACAAGATTTCAAATTTTTTCCCCTTGCAATGTGGGATCTCCAAATCCCCCCCTTGCAAGTGATATTCATCTTACCTTAAAATTAGATGTTGGATTTATACTACAGTAGGTAATGTGTAGATAGTGGATATAAAAAATTAGGTAGATATATGTCTGGACAGGGCATATATATGCTAGATTTGTGCAGGGAATTGACCCTTTATTCTCTTTTTTTTTTTTCAATTTTTGCTTATAAATTTGACAATCTTACAACATTACTGATAAAAGATTACCAAATTGGCTCTAAAAAGAATCTATTAATCCCTAATTTGACCCTATAATTGTTTTTTCCAGTATAAGGAAACGCGTAATGGGTGACCAGGTTATCAGCTTAAAGAAGAGGTTAACCCTCGGAAGAGGAAGCTTGCTCTACTGGCACATGTTATCTGATCTTTTTCTTATTAACTAAGTCAGGCAAGTCAGATCCTTCATTTTGAAGAACATCATTACAAGATTCGGTATCCTATAGTGCATTATGTTTGACCATGGCACTCAATTCGACTGCGACACCATCAAAGACTAAATTCAAGATCAAGTTCGCAAGCGCTGCGGTATGCCACCCTCAGAGCAATGGGGATGGCCAAGCCCCTTATTTGCTGCTAAAAACAGGCTCTGGAAGCGGTTTTTTCTAGGATGAATACATGATAACAAATTCTTCTGTCGGGAAGGGTTATAGAAAATCCCTCAAACCAACTAGTCATAAGAGAAGCATGAGTGAAACGATACATTGTCATTGCCTGAGGAAAAAGGTCATCACACAATTAGCCGATCCCGCCTATGGAGTCAACCATCAGAAGAAAGACTTACCCAATACTTTTCGTCTTGGGTAACCTTATAGCTCTTTTGGTTATACTAAGTCGCGCCTAGCTTGATCGAAAAAGGAGGAAGTGCTAAACAAGACAGCATATGAAGCATGCCATGGAAGAAAATTGTAAAAAAGATTCTAATACATTGCAAATTTACACATCCATGATCCGCGCCACCCTATTACAACCCTTAATAATAGCATTATACCACTATGAATAATATCTTCATCTCTCTTCTTTTTCAAAGTTAGTTTTACACCAACCCATCTATTCTTTTATGTTCTTCTCTCTCCTTAGTCTTCATGTTCTTTCTGATGTCAACATATTTCTAGCACCTAGAGATTCATAAGAGTAGTCATGAAGTAGAATTATCTTTAGAGATTGACAGCTAAATTAGTTGTTAACTAAAGACTTATTTGTTATATCTGTTAAAAAATTAATACATATGAAAACCAGGATAATTAGTCTATAATATTTAGTTGTCAGTTTTCGTAACTGACATGATTATTATATGTATGACTAATGTTATGTTTATTCTACCCCTTATATCATGCGAGTTTTACATTCTTAAAACAAAAAACTAGAAACTATAACGGTAATGTCGAACGAGCCCTAAGGTGTTGTTTGTAGGGATGACAATGGGTCGAGTCTGTGATAGGTCCGACTGGATCCAAACCTAGACCTGGATTTTCTATAGTGAACCCAATCCTAACCCGGTCTGAAAAAATCAAACTCGGACCCGTGTCCAAAATGAGTCTAAAACGAGTCTTGAATACGTTTTATAGTTTTTCTTGATCACACAATGATCCTTTTATATATTTCTTTCACCGTTTCATATACTTTGTCTATTTCAACAAAATGGCCATAATTATTTCACTACTGCTAACAGACTCTACTTGTTTCAATTTTAAAAAGGTCATTGATATAAATAATTTAATCAGACAAGTATTTCAAGTTTTTAACAAAGTTATAAATCATTTACCTAAACTGAGTTATGCTACAGTATTTCAAGTTTTTCTTGAAGCGGTCGGACCTTGAGATGAGGATTCCTACGTATCCTGTATCCTTGCGGAATCAGACCATTCGTAATTCTGGATCTGATTTTTTTTATATATTCTGTTTGTGCCCTAACTTTTGCCTAGGCCGCCCTTCGGGTTTTCAACCTAGCGGGCTTGGACATACCTTGGAGAAGGAGTTAGGGTTGAATATGGAAGGTTGAATGGTTTGAGGCTTTAGGTTTGATGAAGGTTTAGTTGGTTTGGCAAATGGAGGATCATGGATAGGCTAACGTTTTGATGGATTGAAGGATTTGAAAGAGGGGTAGAACTTGTATGCAAGCCCCCTACTTTGATTGTTTTATTTCTTTGCCTTTGGCTTTTTATTTTATTGCATTTTTTCTGTTCGTCTTGTGCATTTTCTTTTGCTTTTTTTTCACACTTTGAATTTCTTTCACCTTTTTTATTTTGCCTGGCATTGATATTTTTTTGTAGTGTAGTGAGGCTTGCACACAAGTTTGGTTTAGGGTATTAGAAGGCTTGAAGGATATTTGTGGAGTTTTGAATTGAAAGGCTATTTGGCTAATAGAGATGATGGTTTAGAGGATTTTTGTTTTTCCTTGGTTGTATGAAGATGGCTTATGAAAGGTAATGGAACGGAGAGGGGAATAACTCATGATCCAAATTATGTCCCTTTTTTTATTTTTTTTATTTCATATTTCTTTTTGTTATTATTAGCCAAGTTTATTAAGTGAATTAAGTTTCATCATCAAGTTAGAAGCATAAATAAAATAATGGAAGGCCCATGAAAATGAAAATGCAATTATTTTATTTATTAGAAATAAATAGAACAAGGCTTATTATTAGAAATAAAAACCTAAATGACATAGAATCGACGGGAAAGAAAATGAAGGAGCTAGGGGAGAGACTCTCCAACTCAACCTAGAAAAATAGCGTTAAATGATCATGCCCCGGTATTATTTAGGCACTGCCCAAGGGGTTGCCGCTATTGCTGACTTGTATAGCATGCGGAATTGGCAATCGACCGTCTTCAACCATATCCTGTAGAGCATGCTTCAAAGTCCAGCAGTGTGATGGCATATGCCCGTTTCCTTGATGGTACTTGCAGCAGGCATTGGGATTCCATTTACTGGATCTTTTATCGGGAGCAGGGTTTGTAGTAGGGCGAATAGGCTGAAGTGCTCCTTTTACATGAAACCTAGTGAAGGCTTCTTCTAGAGTCATGCCCAATGGAGTGAATGTCCTTTGAGGTTCTTGATAGCCTCTCTTGTCAGTAGTTAGGGCTTTGATGTCGTTGCTTTTAGAGGTAGAAGGGTTGTTATTACTCTTCTTGAAAGAGTTGTTGTTGTTGGAACTCTTGTTCTTATTTGCTTGTACCTCTTCTTCGATCAGCAGGCCCACCTTATAAAGCTTCGTGAAAGACTCTATGAGTTGGAATTTGAGATGATCCCCATACTTAAGCTGCAGGTTACGGATCACTAGTCGGACTTGGTCCTCTTGGATGGCCTATTAGTCATTTATGCAGCTTTTTCTCTCCACATGTTAAGGAAAGTGACGAAATCTTCGTTGGAGTTCTATTTAGTTAACTCCAACTCACGCAGGCCAATAGGAAGCTGAGCATTGTATATGTATTGTTTGTGGAACTCTTCTCTGATGTAGTCCCAGTCATTCGGCTTGGTTTTGTTCAGTGATCTGAACCACTTGGATGGATGTGCATCCAAGGTCAAGCGAAAGACATAAGCAAACAGGTCCTAACTCATGCCCTTGAGGGCTATAGAGATGGAAAAGGCTCTCAAGTGATCATCTGGATCTTCGACCCCCTTGAATTATGGGAGGTCACCCAATGCTACCTTTTTAGGGAGCTTTTCCCTCAGTTCAGGATCAATGATGTCATGGCCATGAACTTGACTCTCGAGTGCAGGAATTGACTGGATCAATTGCTCGAGTTTATCAAACCTCAGTTTTGTCTCTGTCTTGATAGGAGGTGGTGGTGGTGGATTGTCGCTCTGTTCCTCTTCTTCAGTTAGTTTATCTCTCAGTGCCTTAATCTCTTTGTCTTGTTCCTCAAGACGAGAGTTCATTAGTTGAAGTTGGGCCATAATAGCATTGAGCTGTTCATTAGCGTCCCCCATTTCAGATGATGATTCAAATGATTCAGACGTTTCAGAAGACGCGTCTGAAAAGGTGAAAACTCGTTTGACGAGTCTGGGAGTAGGTTGACCTTGTATCCTCTTTGTCGGGTGTTCCCAAGTTATAATCTCACGATCAGTCCTGAACAGAAATCGAATGGACCTCGTAAATTTTAAGAAATGATGCTTTCGAAATGAGAAATGAAAATGAAGGACGGGAAATCGAAATGGAGATGAGAGATGAGAAATGAAATGGGAAATGGAAATGAAAATGGGAAATGAGTAGAAATGGCTATGATTATGGTTATGATGGCGACATGGGCCTAACTATATGCATATGCAAATGTGGACTGGACTATGCAAGTAGACTAGACTTAGAAGGGTTGCCTATGCTAGCTTCACTAGACTTAGGGGGAAATTAGCTTCGCTAGACTTAATGATTTTGGGCCATTATGGACTTAGGGTAGACTAGCTTCGCTAGACTCGAAAATTTAGACTGCTACAGATGTAAGGTAGGAGTAGCTTCGCTAAACTCGGAGGGTGCCTTTATGGTCTTAGGGATGACTAGCTTCGCTAGGTCAATGGGTGCCGTTATGGACTTAAGGGTGACTAGCTTCGCTAAGTCAATGATTGTCGTTATGGACTTAATGGTGATTAGCTTCGCTAGGTCAAAGGGTGTCGTTATAGTCTTAAGGTATGACTAGCCTCGCTAGGTCAAAGGATGTCGTTATGGTCTTAAGGTATGACTAGCTTTGCTAGGTCTAAGGGTGCCGTTATGGACTTATGGATGACTGTAACGCCCGGAAAATTCATAACTTAAATTACTCATAATTGGCCGCGGAAACGGAACTTATGCTGTGTGTTATGAGGCCCATAAACAAAATAATATCCTTAAAATGTTCTCTAAATTGTATAAACTCTCAACTAGAATAGTAATGATTACTCATAATACATAATATGATGAAAATCCCAAAATTATACAGAGTCACTTCAGCATAATTCATCCAGAGCATGCAAGTCATAACTGAACTTGAGCTATATTCATAATACCTGAATAATTTCATAACATAGGAAAAAGGAAAACACAGAAAAGTAACCTAAAATGAGCGGAAAACTCAGTAACTTTACTCTAACCCGTAAAAACGGTTTTAGTTCGTAAACATTTTTCATACATAAGCATACATTACATCATATTGGTAATTGTTCGGAAATAGTGTTGGAAAACATAACATTGAATAGTCTACCGGCAAGGACCATTGGCGTGAGCTTAGTTCATTGGCAAGTACAGGTTTTGGACAGAACATTAACATTAACATTCGACCACTTTGGTCCATCTCGTACATCGTAAACATAATTCCTCCACCTATAACTTGCCCATTTACCAGTTCAGTTCATAACTCCAAACCAGTAGAACCATTCACATTTTATAAAACTTGCATATATTCATATTCCCGAACAACATCCATAAATCATAAATAATATACATAGGATACACATCACTTTCAAAATTCACATATAACATTCATGATATCATATACATCACACTTTATAGCATAACATCACATTATTAGTATTACATAGTCATACATATATATACATACAATCATACATATATTCACTGGACATAAAATATTCAACATGATATATACGAGAAATCACATATAATGCTAGACATAAAGGTTATCTTAGACACTAATTCCTTTCCTTTACTCAAGTATCGAAATTCCTTAACCTCCAAGAATCATCATTCACAACTGCCATAAAATCATAGCTTTTATAACCAAACAAATAAACTTTGGGTTTCATGAATTAGGATTTAAACAAAGAAACAGAAGGAGCGTATAATATTTGGCTGCAATAACAGAAAACTTTCAGAGGGTCTAACTCCAAACTCCGAACTTCGAATTAAGTCATTTCTGTGTCTAAATTCAATAAATTTTCGAGTTCTAAACCTTTCATGAATAAAGTATAGGCAAATTATGAATGTAAGAAGAAGATTTTGGGGAAAAACAGTACGGCAACATAAAATCAAAGGAAAATGAGAGTGGGTATTTGGGGCCATTCATGGGTACTCAACAACAAGAAGACACATCAACGGAAATTCAGATTTTTATTTGGTGGTATTAATGGAGGTTGTGGTTATAATTTGTAATTTTCAAGTGGGTGAGAAATGGTGAAATTAACCCACAATTTATAGAAATTTTAGGAAAGGAAAACTTCATTAAGAAATTGGAGGCTTAATGGTAAAGAATACTTGGGGATCAAGGTCTTCTAGAATGCTTGAGAAGCAAGGAGATGGAGCTTGAGCAAGAAGATGAAATGTGTGGCCATGGTGATTTTCCATTTTTAGGAAAATATTAAAACTATATAACATATTAGAATAAGTAAACTATTGCCATAATAAACATTACTTTTGAAATAATTAATGAAAGTAAATATATTTTAGAAAACAACCTTAACCATGATGATTACGAAAATTTTTAGGACACAATTAAGCTAATAAAAAACATTAGTAGCTAATAAAACGAGATTAAGGTTCGGAGTATTATAGTGACTAGCTTCGCTAGGTCAAAGGGTGTCGTTATGGACTTAAGGGTGACTAGCTTCGCTAGGTTAAAGGGTGCCGTTATGGACTTAAAGGTGACTAGCTTCGCTAGATCAATGGGTGTCGTAATGGTCTTAAGGTATGACTAGATTTGCTAGGTCAAAGGGTGCCGTTAAGGACTTAAGGGATGACTAGCCTCGCTAGGTCAAAGGGTGCCGTTATGGACTTAAGGGTGACTAGCTTCGCTAGGTCAAAAGGTGTTCTTATGGACTTAAGGGATGACTAGCATCGCTAGGTCAAAGGGTGCCGTTATGATTTAAAGTATGACTAGCTTTGCTAGGTCAAAGGGTGCCGTTATGGACTTAAAAGATGACTAGCCTTGCTAGGTCAAAGGGTGCCGTTATGGTCTTAAGGTATGACTAGCTTCGCTAGGTCAAAGGGTGCCATTATGGTCTTTAGGGGATGCTAGCTTCGCTAGACTTAATGGTTTGGACTTCGTCCGATGCGGGTTTGGAAATAGACTGGATTAGACTTAGGAAATGAGTTGGGCTTTATATGGACCTGATTTTGGACTTAGTCTTATAGTGGTTTGATTTAGACTGGGAGATGCACATGGGCTTGACATTGAAAATGGATTGGAATAGACTTGGACTGGGCTTGACATAGACTAGAGTTCACATAGAGATGCAAATGGGCCTAGAGTTGACTTGAACTAGACTTATATGGGCCTAATATGGACTCTAATGCATGCAGACAAGAACATTATATGGAATTTCCACTACATTGCCTAAACTGACGGAACACGCGAGATGCACAAACAGCGCGCCACATAGCAAAGGTGCGTGTGGCGCAGCGTTGTGCGTCTGGCGTAGGATCAATACATCAGGTGCATCCTCATGCGTTTAGCGTACTAATCCCACACACGTGTTCATGACAGTTTAGGTGATGTTTTGAAGAATTAGGCATAATTGCAGACGCGACAACTGACATACTGACAACAACGATTTTTGACAGATTGATATTGACGTAAACTTGTTATTGTTAGACTCGAACAAAGGTCAAAAGACTAATAAGCATGGGACGAATAGATTGTGCATCACGCAACTAATGCACGCGGCGCGCAGGATATGCGTCTGGAGCAGGAACGTTGTGCCAGGCGCAACCGAATGCGTTTGGTGCAATGCTCTGCAGCATGCGTATTGGTAAATTGATGAAGGTTCGGGTGAAAACGACGATTAGTTTACGACGCGATTTTTAGGAACGACGCATAATAATGACAATTTGACAGGATAATAACAGGCAAAAATTGTAATCACAGGCAAATGTCATATAACATGGATGCAAAAGCTCCAACCTAGAGTGCAGTCTATGTTTGAAACTATTGGTCAGGTTTAGGTTAAGGCTGAAAAGGGTCCAAATTGTAGGTGTGTTCTTATTTCGCCTACGTGGTGTGAACGCGTATTGGATTTGACTGCCCCATTGTAAAGGTTTTTATTGAAAATTATTTTGAAAGAAGTCGCCAACAATTCTTTTTAGCAAGAATCATAAACCTAATTGGATATGGGAAGTCGTAGGGACAAATTGTGGGACTTATCTAATGTAGATTTCCCCGTCTAGACTCCATAGATGGTCCAAATGAACCAAAGATTGAGTTCGGGGGTGAGGGTACAAATATGGTCATAATGAACCGTGTTTGCCCATTGCTGGCCTCTACTAAATATCAATTCACAACAAATTTTATGCCAAAGAATAATCATATAATATTTTTATACACCCTAAAAATTTTTTGTCTAAGTTGGTTCAGGAAACACATAAAAAGACTATTTTTAAGTGATACGTTATTATGCAATCAATTTACAGGGAACCTAACAAGTTGTCCAAATTAATTTGATTAATGTTAGAACAATTATTTAGGTCTTTGTCTAGCAAAAATAACATGTGGGTGATAAAAGTCGTGAATATAACAATCATATAATATGTATAGAACAATCAGGCAAGCATATAATAATGTATGAAAATAAATAAAAAGAAGGAAAAAGGTTTAGAATATACAGTAGAATGATTTTATATCAAATATCTACATCATGAAATAAATGGTTAGTAACTTCAATATAAAAATAGGAATATATTCAAGGATCCTTAGGAATTATACCTATGCGGCTTAGATTGAAGAGCACAACGATCTTTAGGCGGAGCGATTGTGGAACCAGGAACGTAGTATGATCATTAATTGAAATTGATTTGAAAGGATTGAAGTATTTCGAGGTTCGTAATAGTATTCAGAAGTATTCTTATGTATATTTGTGTTCGTAAAATAATAATGAAAAGCCCTCCGTAATTCGGGGAATCTGCCCGTATATATAGGCAAAAGCAGCGCGGCTTACTGTGCCAGGCGCAGTTGGCAGGCGCAAGGCCACGCGTCAGGTGCAGATGGACGCGGCTGACGTGGTTTGCCCAATCAGATTTAAGCAGGTGTAAACACGTTTTTTGAAAAGATAGAAAAGTAACTTGCGTCTCACACAGGAATTGTGTCAGACGTAGGACTCTGTGTGAGTCACAAGTCCACGTGTCGGCGCTCATTGGCTTGCCTGACGCGTTCTGGCCAATGCACTGGATGCACGTTGCGCGCTGAGCGCGGCCGCCGCGTCCGGCGCATATACCAGCATATTCGGTTTTTGATTCTACGCGTGCTTTAAAGATAATCTTTTATCCCTAAAATCCGGGGATTGAATTTTACAGAATAAAAATCTGATTTGTATTTAAAATATTTATCAAAGAAAATAAAAATATTTAATTGGGCTCTTGAATGGACTTAAAACATTTTATGGGCTTAAAATACAATTAATCAGCATGAACAATTAATTGGGCTTTAGAATATCATTTCAAAACACAATTTTGGATTGATTCTTTGGATTGCGCTTCCGTTGGGTCGCGCCAACTAATACCGCGGTATGTGCGGTATGTTTCATCATTGGATTCTTAAATGGGGAGATACAATTATGTATCTACAGTATGGTAATCAAGTTACTTGATTACCATCCTTGTTAAATTTACTCAATAATACTGAAATCCTCTCCTTACTCCCAAAGTCCTCTACTTTCATTCCCCCCACACCCCCTTCCCCCCTCCCACGAGGTTTCACTTTCCCTTTCTTTGACTTATCATTGACTCTCTCATTGACCACCCAACCACCACTTGACCAAACCACTAGCATCTCCCACTCAACTACCACCTGACAACCTAACCACCACCAGCTGCCCACCCAACCACCGCGACCTGACCCGACCCTCAACCCAAACACCCCAACCAAGCCACCAATCATCGAGCACCCTCCCACGCAACTACCAGAACCGCCCACCTATTGATCGAACCATCGAGAACAGCCCACCTAAGTGATCCAGCCACCGAGAAACTGCCAGTACCATCCACCACCTAAACCACTCACAAACTATATTGAAAAAACATGGAAGAACAGAGAGAAAGGGAAGGGGTGAAAAGTTAGTGGTGACATGAAGAGGAGGGGAGGAGGCAATGACGGGAAGGGAGGAGGGAGGAGGTGATGATGGGAAGGGGAGGGGGGAGGGAGGACAAACGCGGGGTATGGGAGATGGAGAGGCGCAACAGGAAATGGAGGGGAGAGGCACTGTGGGATAGGGAAGAGGAGGGCGACACATAGTGGAAAGGGGAGGGGGAGGGGCTATGGCTCAGCGGTGGTGCCGGGGTTAGGAGGGGCGGCGCTCGGAGACACAAAACACAATAAGAGAGGGAATATATGGAGGAAGAACAGGAATGACAATATTCAAACCATACAACACTTTAAAACTAAGGGTTTTTCTTTTCTTTCCCCCTCTACCCCTTTTTATGATTCCATTCCCTTTACCCACAAAGAACCAAACCCCCCCCAAAGGCTAAAAGGCTACTAACTAGGAAAAACGACATTAAAGAACCAAGCACTATATGGTTTACAATTTTAATTTAAAGTGTAATTTATTTATTTTTATTAATTATAAATGGATCTGTGGGTCGCATCTGAGTCTGAGATTGTTGGACCCAACTCATGAGTTCTTAGACCACAGGTTCGACTCGAACCCGTTGGGACCAAAAAAAAGTGGACCCAAACGCGTCGGGTTCAGACTGGACCCTGAACTCACTGCCATCCCGAATTGGTTTGTTGCATTTGGGAAGTTACAAATCTCTTGCTTTGCAATTCCTATATTTTTCATTTAGGACTTAAGTAAATATTATTTGGTTAAACATAAGAAGTTGGAATTCACATGTAAATCCTACTTAGGCAAACAACTGCCCTTAATTTGTGAAAAGTTAATTAGACTACCCATAAATTAAAATGTAAACCAAACAAAAGTTAATTGATCATTTGGGAAATAAGCTTTTATCTTAGTAGCATACTTATAAGTTTAAAACCAAATGACATAGTGAATGGTTGATTTCATTGGAATTGACATCAGTCGCACTCATTTGTTTGTTGGATCAAAAACATTGAGTACATAAACACTTTATTTTAGCAACATATCCTCTGCTGATGAAATACCATCTTTTAAACATCTAATCATATGCACACCATACGGGATATGATCCACCATAATTTTGGATGTACCTGATTCAAATAGACCCTTCTGCAAGACAAGAAGATATTGTAAAATTTTCTATTTTCTAAAGAAAAATAAAACATTAAAGTACCAAAAGGGAGAAGTAGAAGCATTTGACTTGAAAGGGCACAAGGCTTACCGCAAATATTGGGCCGTTGTTGGCTTGTTGCTGTTCATGAGTAAGGAAGAATGCGCCTAATTATGGACCATGCCGTCGTGTCAATCACATAATGTTTCACTCGTGTAGCATACTTCGCTATTCGTTGGTTGATTGGCCAATCACTATTCTTGCTTGCTTGTCTCACGTGAAACAGAGATCTCTTTAATATTTGTTGCAGGGACTTGTAATTTTAGTCAGAAAACTTCGGCTTAAAAATTGTTAGTATATTCTATGTTAAGTTCACCTTATTTTTGCTTATTTCATATCAGACCAGATCATATCAAATTAAATAAGTTTAAATTATGCTTATATTTAAAAACTTATTATTATTATTGTTGTTATAATGTTATTATTGTTATTGGTATCATGATTATTATGATGATTATTAGTATTACTAACGCTATTATTATTATTATTATTATTATTTTATTGTTGTTGTTGTTGTTATTATTATTATTATTATTATTATTATTATTATTAGGAAAAATTCACAACAATAATCCCAACTATGACCACTCTTCTCATATTAATCCTAACTACGTGTTATACCAATATAATCCAAATTATATGAGTTATCTTCCCAAATTGATCCATTACCTGTTATAACCTATTTAGCAAGTTACCTCATCCACATGGCGTAAGGTAATTCGTAGATCATTATTTTATTTTATTTTTAAATTTCTTTCTCTCTTCTTTTCTCTCATTACCACCAACCATCCCTTCCACTAGCTGTCCACGGCCCAAATCCACCACCACCCCTCCCATCCCAAATTCACCAGCACCCCTCCCATCCCCAAATCCACCAGCACGCCCTCATCATCAATCATCTCTGCACCTTTGCAATTCAACAAGACCAGCACTCAGCAGCATGACAAGGAGAGATAGAGTAGAGCACCCACGTCCCACATAACACCAACAGCGGCAGCAAGAGCAGCGGTGAACGAGAGGAGAGATAAACGCAAGCAAAGGTGGGCTTTAATTTCAAGGTTGCATCACCAACGAGGGACGACCCATCATCGGCGAGGACGACAACAACAACAACAACAAAGACCCCAGCACACCGGTGAACAATGACAACAGCAGCGGCGGCACCAACATCGCACAACCAACGCGTGAAAAGGAGAAAAACCAAACCACGCGCAAGACAGGAGTTAGGGCGAGACACCGGCATCGATGATCCGACGAGGAAGATTTTTCATTTTTAGGGGAGCAGTTTTGGGTTCGTGTGGGTTGTGGCTGTTGTTGTGGACTTGTGGGCGATAATTGTGGTGGGTTTTGTGGTGGGTTTGGGTAATTGTGGTTGTGTGGTTGTTCCAGTGGGGGTGGATTCTTTGTGTTAGTTGTGTGAGTGGTGGTGGTTGTGGTCATGGGATGGTGGTTAACGGAGGTTATGGTGGTGTGCGATGGTGGTGTACGGTGGTGTGTGGTAGTGGTGTACTGTGGTTAGGTGGTGGGTGGTATGAATTATTAACTTAATTAAATAAATTAAAAAATTTTACAAAATTTACCTGTTTAGTAGGTCACCTGTCAGCTGGGATCATTTTGGGAAGATGCACCCTATAGTTTGGATTATACTAGAATAATCCTTAGTTGGGATTAATTTTGGAAGAGTGTTCATAGTTTGGATTATTGACGTGAATTTTTCCTTATTATTATTATTATTATTATTATTATTATTATTATTATTATTATTATTATTATTATTATTATTGTTGTTATTATTATTATTATTATTGTTGTTGTTGTTGTTGTTGTTGTTATTATTATTATTGTTATTGTTATTATTATTATTATTATTATCATTACTATTATTATTAGTATTACTTTATACGATTACTATTACTATTAAAATACTGCTACTATTTACTAGTACAATTGTTCAAAAGGATTATTATTATTATTGTCGTTGTTGTACTTATTAATTATTAATATTGGTAATTATCATTAATGTCGTTGCTATTATTATAAATGTCATTGATATCACTATTTCAAGCTATTTGTGTTTACTATAAGAAGAACAATGTTATTTTGGCATTTGTACGTGTTCTTTTTTTTATATTTGGTCTACTTAACAATTTTGATATGTGATGTTCTTTTTGATGTTGTACATGTAAAGAACATGATAATAGTATATGATGTTTATTTTTTTTAACAATTTTGGCAGAATAATATAAAGTATATGTTACTAGTTTATATAAAACATGAGTAGCAGGGGATAACTTAATGGTGTTGGCATCACCTTCAAATTTCCCTCTACACTGGATTTTAACTTATCTTTAAAAATAAAGTTTATATAGAACATGACAAAGATATAAGAAGAATATTTAACAATTTTGTTCAAGATCATATGATTATATATATTTATAGGTTTATTTATAATGAAAAAAGAACAATTGATTGATATAACAAAAAAAATGTTGTTAGTTAAATCCAAACATGTCATCAATATAAAAATAACATTTATCTTTTTTTTTTTGAGGGAACATCTATCTTTTTTTTTAGAATGTGTTCTTTAGATATATTTTGTATGCTCTTTCAATATATGTTCTTTTTTATATTATCATTATAGGTTATTTCATTACTACCTAAATTTTTATTATAAACGAACCTTAGACATGAACAATATGTTCTTTTTACCATAAATAATATATTTTTTTAACCTAAATTATGTGCTCTTTTATTTTTAATTGTATGTTCATATACTATGTGTTCTTTTATAAAAAATTTAAAAAAACTAATTATGCTATAATGATAATAATAATAATAATTATTATTAAAAGTTGTGCATATTAATAAAATGATACTAATAGTAATACTAGTAATGAAATACAAAGTAATAATAATATTAGTAATAATATGTTTTATAAAAGATAAGTTCAGATCAGATCAGATCAGATCCGATCAGTTCAGATCAGATCAGTTCAGATCAGACCAAATTAGATCAGAAAAAATAAGTTCAGATCAGATCAGATAAGTTCAGATCAGTAAAAATAAGGTGAACTAAACATAGCCTATGATTGCGGTACTTAAAAATTGTTGGTATTGATTAGAAAATTGTTTCAACTGATGTAAAAACGACTTTATCACCTCACTCTCAAACATATATATGGTTTTTTTTTATAGGGTGCCCCTATGTTTTTTTTTTTAAATTTTGCAATTTACTCCTTATATTATTTTTGTTCCATATAGAATAGAACCCTTCAACTTTCTAAACTTTTTTTAACCAAAACAAAAAAACTTTCTAAACTTTCTCTATGGTACACCTTTATTAAGTCAACGTTAAGTTGACTGTTAGTTTCTTTATTTTCAAAAATGTGGAGGGAAAATTTCCCACCAAAATTTAACATGTAGGTTTATTGTTGCTTCTTTAAATTTCACAATCCTCAAAATTTCTTTAGATGATGAAATGATATGGAAGCAAAAGTTCAGAGTTAGAGGAGAGAAGTTCATGGGGTTTTAAATAATAATGGAGTTGGTGGACCATTACGTCTTTACAATAACGTCCGTTATGAATATAAAAGAGTAGGGGTACCATAGAGAAAACTTAAGAAGTTGAAGGGTAATATGTAGAACAAAAAAAACATAAGTGATACTCCCTCCGTTTTATGAAGTCTTACCCACAATCCGTTTAAGTCCGTTCTGTGAAGTTCTACCCATAGTACTTTATTCCTATTTTGGCAAAATATATGCAATAATTTAAGGAAAAATTGACAAGAGCAGGCCCAACTATGGCCATCCTTCCATAATAGATCCCAACTTTCGATTATTCCACACCAGTCCCAACTTTGGGGGGTGCTTTACATTAATGGTCCTAGCAGGTCACCAAACCTGCTACAACAGGTAAACATTTGAAACCACCACCATTGCCACCTCTGCCACCCTCTCCCCTGCACTGCCACCCCTTCCCCCGCCATTGTAACTCCTCTAATGTTTTTACCCAGCAACAACAATTCCACCCCCTCTCTCTCTACGACTCTACCCCCACCCCCACCACCTCTAGCAACCCCACGCCCAGCCACCACCTCCACCTCACCCTATAGTAATCCCACGACTTTACCCAACAACAACAATTCCTCGTCGACCCTAATTTGGTGGGTTTCGGTTTTGTCAGAGGAGAGAGAGGTAGGTGCGGCGCTTGGTCGAGGTGGGGGAAAGAGGGTCGAGGAGGGTTCGTACTGGAAATCGGAGGGCTGGAGGTTGGGGGTCTGAAATGGTGTGGGTGGTGGGTTGACGTCGCGGAAGGAATGTGGTGCCGGCTGAACAACGAGGAGGAGAAAGAAAGTGGGGCGTCCGGTTGGTTAGTAGCCGTCGAATAGTCTAAGTTCGGTAAATTACGTCTTTTTCCGGTGGTGTTGTCGTTGACTCAGACTCCCGAGGTTATAGACGGAAATGCTTATTGTTAGATTCTAGCGGTGGATTATACTTGGTTGTGGGTTGGCAAGATAAATGGCGATTTGTTGGAAGGGGAGGGGAGGTGGCGGGGGTTAGCGGCGGCGAGGGGAGGGGAGCGGGGTGGTACGGGGTCGGCGGGGAGGGGGGGGTGGTACGGGGGTCGGCAAGGGAGGGGGGTGGCGGGGGTCGGTAGTGGGGTGGGGGTGGCAAGGGGTCAACAGGGGAACCCCCTTAAACTTGTAAAAAAATTTAGAAAAAATATATTACCTCTTGAACCGGTAACCCTTCCACTTGGACCATTATTGTAAAACAACCCCCAAAGTTGGGATTGCTGTGGAGTATTCAAAAGTTGGGATCTATTATGGAAGGGGGGCCATAGTTGGGCCTGCTCTTATCAATTTTTCCATAATTTAATCATACTTGGGCCACACACTCTCTCTTCCATGCTCTATATCTCCCTTAAAATAAAATAAAGGGAAATTCCCACTGGTAGACTCTTATTCTTGAGAATTCCCAATGGTAGATTCAACTTTTTTTTTTTTTCCTATTGCTAGGCCTCAATTTGCCTAATTTATCCAAATGTAGCATTAATGAGGCTTAAACATTAATTTCATGTTTAATTTTAATACTTCTGTTAAGTTTTGTCTAAGTCCTACTAACCATGATTTATTTAGGTCAAAGAGTAAGTCAATATTAATCTTTATAATGAATCCTAACATATCTTGGTTATACTGTTAGTAGCATGCATACTCTTCATGTGCTTTTCTAACAAAGTGAAAGATTCACCATTCTTTGACTTCTGAAATGTATAATGGATACCTAAGGGAAAAAAAATTACACAGTGATCGAGTAAGAAGATGAATTTTGTCATTGTAAAGCCCCGAACTTCAAAATCAGATAATAAGTAATGTTAACATAAATTAACTCGAAAATGGGAAATAATTTAAACCTGCCAACAAACTCAATAAATAAAAGATTCTCAATCCCAAGGCCCCAAATCATCGACGCTTTCGCGGAACAACCTCAAGAGGGAATCAGGGAATCCAAACAACACAAACCCATTATATCTAATTACTAATTTCACCAAATTATCGCACAATTAAACTAAAATAGTTATTTTGTTTAGAAAAGGCAATATCATAAGTATGTGTTTTTAATTTGCCAAAGTTCAATTAGAATTATAAAATTGATCATATCAACAACTGCAAAACATATTTTAAATTACTAAATAGTTTTAAATATTTCGGGGTGTTACATCACATCCTCCTTAAAAGAAAGTTCGTCAGCGAACTTTAAGAAGGACAACAATTAATTGAGATTATACCATAAAATTAGATAGGTTTGTTAATTGGAAAACAAATCACAAAACTAGATCAAACTATTGTCAATGATCCGCGACTTTAGGCAAATGAAACTATTCCCAAGATCAAAATCTATTGTCAATGATCCTACTTTGGATTTTTCTACTTGTTGGCAAGCCAAAAAAAAATTTATACCAAGTGACCTCCTACTTTGGCTAATTATACTTAGTGACCTTAATTCACATAAAACCTATCTAAACCATCATTTAAAGTAAATTTACTAACCTACCCCTTAATTAATTATCCTAATTCAAAACCCCACATCACTCTTCCTTAAAAAAAAAAAAACCCCATCCCTCATTACTTTCTCATGTTACTACACCCAGCTTCGCATCTTCATCACTTGGCTTAGATCAAGATCAGCGAGCAGCTCATCCAGAGGCACGGAGAGCAACTCGTCACAGCAGTCATTGAAGTTGATTTCGATGGTTGGTATTCATGATATTCACCAAAAATTCTATCCAGTGATACAACAATACATGTAAAATCATAACAATAGTTCTCACTTACTACCAACCATTAAACGGACAGTTAAATACAATATGTATCAAATTTTACAGTAATCATTACCAAATTATTAAAATTGTTTCTATTTTTATGAATGTTCAATGTAGTTTACTTGCTCACGAACTGTCGTTGCGTTCGAGTTTGCTCTCAAGTGAAATAGGGATTGCCCTTGATTATAGTTGGAATTGATGTAAAATTAATCTGTAATCTCCACAAGGCAGAGAAGAACAGAGTTCCTTAATTCCTCAAATAATAAGAAGGCATGCCAACATTCGTCAAATCATAAGAACATTCATGGATCAAAAACCTAGAAAAACATTGCTATCAAGTAACACAAAGGCTATTGCGTTTGTGCTTCACCATATAACTAAGAAAGTAGTACAAACTCTAAACAAATACAATTGTGATAATGGAATTATCTAATTGTTCTCAGAAGATTTATGAAAACTTTCGCACAAGCTTCACCGAATCATCTCATCATCATTATCATCAATCAAGAATAGTTCTTGCTACCTAGCCAATCAAAAGTGCGCCAAGCTGTATACTAATCCACCTAAACTTCAATAATAGAAGGACAAAACACAATCCACGTTTAATAGATGGGTTTTGGTTTTTTTAAGGGAAGAGGGATGGGGGTTTTTGAATTAGGATAATTAATTAGGAGGGTAGGTTAGTAAGTTTATTTTAAATGATGGGTTAGCTAGATTTTAAGAGAATTAAGGCCACTAAGTATAATTAGCCAAAGTAGGAGGTCACTTGGTATAATTTTTTTTTTGGCCTGCCACCAAGTAGAAAAACCCAAAGTTGGAGGCCACCATGTAGAATTTCCCTATGATATTTCATACGACACTCGACTCATAAATCCAACAAACTCAAATGTCCTTTTCTAAAATACTCTAAATAACTACTTCTTAAATAACAACTGAACTTTAGGCAAAACAACTTCCTCACATAAAAATAAAGCAAACACTTATATTTCATCTCAAAATACACCTAGATTTTAAGAAACTCTAGTTCATAATGACCAAAAACAATATTTTATCTCTATATCACAATCAATAAAAGCATTACTCCATTCTTAACCGCTAATAACCCAAATCAGAAATGAAACTCCAATAATCTCACTTCCGACAATAACAAAATTCTCAATATGATAATTCACACAATACTAAAATTATATATATCTCCAATTTTTCTCAAAGTACTTTAACAATCTAATGACTATCTCCCAAATCAATACTCAACTCATATCTTACTCCTGCACTTCTGATAGCCCAAAACTAATTCGAATCATTCCGAAGATTCTTTTACCCCCGCTAGGTGGCTACTCAGCAAACGGTCGCAGGGTTGCTCTGATACCACTTTGTATCGTCCCGAACTTCAAAATCAGATAATAAGTACCTTAATACAATGTTCTCATAAATTAACTCGAAATTTCGGCAGAGTTTCCTCTGTAATTTAGACATCCCAAAAATGGGAAATAATTTAAACTTGCCAACAAACTCAATAAAATTAAAGATTCTCAATCCCAAGGAACCAAAACAATGACGCTTTCGCGGAATAACCTCAAGTGGGAATCAGGGAATCCAAACAACACAAACCCATTATATCTAAATACTAATCTCACCAAATTATCGCACAATTAAACTAAAATAGTTATTTTGTTTAGAAAAGGCAATATCAGAAGTACATGTTTGATTAGATTTGCCAAAGTTCAATTAGAATTATGAAATTGATAATATCAACAACTGTAAATCATATTTAAATTACTAAATAGTATTAAATATTTCGGGGTGTTACAATCATGAAACTTAAAAAAAAGAACAAGGAAGGTGAGTGACAGTTACAAGGCAACATATTCATGGAATGGGAGGTTAGGCTGGAAGAAAAATGAAATAAGAATTGGAGGGAAATTTTTTTGTTAGTCAGTTAAAAGTCTAGACTTAAATAAATCATGGTTAGTATTGCTTAGACAAAACTTAACATAAATATTAAAACTAAAGATGAAATTAACGTTTAAGCGTAACTAATGCTACATTTGGGTAAATTAGGAAAACTGAGGCATAACAATGGGAAGAAAAAAACAAGTTGAATCTACCATTCGAAATTTCCCTAAAATAAACTTGCACTCTCTCTCCTCACTAAAAATGGTAATGAAATCAAGTGGACCCACTTTTTACACACTCTCTCCAATTTGCCTTAAAATGTGTATCTACAGTAAATCAGTAGAACTTCATAGAACGGAGGTAGTACAACACAAAATTTTAAAAAACATATATATATATATATATATATATATATATATATATATATATATATATATATATATATATATATTGTGTGTGTGTGTGTGTGTGTGCGTGTGTGTGTGTGTGTGTGTGTGTGTGTGTGTCCAGTTCATGTGAGAATGCATTTTTACATGAGATATGAGAAAAGTTGTGATTCTAATGAATAAGTGATGTGACTCCAACCTTTTAAAAAAAATGTTGTGACTCGAAGTGAAAACTTTTCTAACACTAATGAAGATGTGATGTGACTCCAACCTTAATGTGACTTTAATGAAGGAGTGTTATGATTCCAACCTTAATGTGACTTTAATGAAGAAGTGTTGTGACTCCAACCTTTAAAAAATATAAATTGATAGATTAATTTTCTTACGGGCGGGTAGCTATGTTGTGACTCTAATGAATAAGTATTGTAACTCTAGTGAGGAAGTGGAGTGACTCTTAAGTCCTTCTCATTTCTCACGTAAGATGTTTTCTCATGTGATCTTGCCCGTATTAAGAGTACACATATTAAGAGTATTAGTAGAGTCCGTAAGTTTTATTTCAAATGAGAATAAGAAATATAAAAAATAATTGATAATTTGATAGATGATCATTAATGTTGCACTTTTTGTCTCACATGAATTTTGTTTGTGTTACTTTGTAATAGAGCTGATCAACTCCAGCCCGGCCCGGTTTTTGGCCGGGCTTGGGCAGTTTTTTTGGGCCCGCGGGCGGGCCGGGCCCTTTTTTTTTTTTTTTTGGGCGGGCTTTGGACAAGCAAAAAAACACTTTTTAGTCTAAAATTTAGGCCCGGCCCGTTTTGGCCCGCAAAAGCCCGCTCGGCCCGGCCCGAAATACCGGGCTTTGAGCACAAATTTTTGGCCCGGATTTGGGCCCGGCCCGGCCAATGGGCAATTTTTTTTGGCCCGGCCCGGCCCGAACCCGGCCCGGCCCGGCCCATGATCACCTCTACTTTGTAACTAATTTGACTGGTACTTTATTAATTAAGCCATTTCTTTTATGTATACATGTCTTAAGCAACATTGATTTAATCCAATTTCAAAGATCTGACTTGTATTCAGAAATAATAATATTGGGCAAAACTTTAGCCTAATAATGCAATATATTTTCTTAAATTCGGATTATCCTCTTGCAGCTACATAATTATCTATTTATGAATATTTTTTTAACTAATCACAAATATATTCAATCTTATTCTAATAAGTTCAACTTTTTATAATTTAAAATTACTCTAAAATCTCGATACTTTAATCTAACATGGACCTATGTTGATTATTGATGTATTGAGATCAGCGTCTATAAATGGCAATTCTTGCTTGGAGCATGGTTATGGTCTTCGTCCTTGCAACGTTGTTGTTTTGTGAAGGTTAGAAAATATTGGAATATGGTTTATTTGCTGTGGAACATTTCCTTATCATGTTCCCTATGTAGGAGAATGTAAATCAAAGATATTTTTTCTTAGGATGTGTTTCTAGTATTCTGGCTGCTTGCTCACTACTCTGACAACCGTTATTTTGTTTTTATTCTTTTTGTCTGTTGTACAGATCACTCCATAGGTCTAGGTTTTAGTGTCTTTGCTATTGTATATATAGGGCAGCTGGTTTGTATAGCCGTTAGAACAGTAGGAGAGTAGGTTGATAATTCTCTCAATCAATACAAGAAAACTGGAAGAATTTTTCCAGATTAAAATCCAAAATTGAATCTTTTTTTCTTTTCATGGTATCAGAGCAACAGGGATTAAAATCCTACGCTTAAAGTTTCAAAGGTTCAATTTTTAAAATCATGGCAGGAGACCAAGAAAGAGAAGATAAGAGTTCTTCAACAAATCCCTACAAGGATCCTCTCTTCATATATGTGAATGAGAATGGATCAAATATCTTGGGAAACATAAGTTTTGATGGAAACAACTTTCTGAGTTGGAGCAAGAGCATCAGGATTGCTTTAGGAGGCAAGAACAAACTTGGTTTTCTGGAAGGAAAGCATCCTAAACCGACTGCAGGAGATGAAGAAATACAAAAAATGGGAAAGATATGACTTCATGGTAAGGTCATGGCTTCTTGCAAGCATGAAACCAGATGTGGCTGCAAGTCTAGTGAGTATGCAATTAACAAGGCAACTTTAGGAAGAAATTTTGGAAAGATATGCTCAAACAAATGCACCTTAGTTGTTCCAACTCAAAAAGGAACTCCGGGAGCTACAACATAACATCCTAAGTGTAAGTGATTACTACTGTAAACTTAAGAGCATTTGGGATCAAATTTCAGATCTGGAAGGGATGCCAGAATGTTCTTGTGGTGCTATGTTGAAATGCACTTGCAACATTGCCAAGAAGGTGCAGGATTTACAAGGAACTGAGAGGTTGATAAAATTTGTGATGGGATTGAACACAGGTTATGACCAGATGAAAACAAATCTACTCAGTACTGATCCTCTGGTGAATGTTGACAAAGCATATAATTTGGTGCTTCAAGTGGAAAGACAGAAGCACATAACTGGTGAGATGACTGCAGCTCTTGAGGCTACCGCACTGGCAGCAAACAGGCCAAATCCAAGCAGGAGTTTGGGGCTTTTGAAAAATTTTCAAAAGAAAGATTACTACAAATACTTGAAGATGGAAAAGATGGGATGAATGTGTGAGCATTGTGGGAAGAAAGGTCACTCTAAAGAGGAGTGTTTTAAGATAGTAGGATACCCTGGATGGTACAAGAAGCCTGGGGAACAATTCAAGCATGCTGGAAATATGTTCAAAGATGCTGGAGAGCAGATGCAGGACAACCCTTTGGATTTTGCAAATCAAGGAGATGAAGGAGAAGGAGTAAAATAGGATTTTATGAACAACATTGTTCAAGAAGTCATCAAGGCAATGACAGAAAAGCAAGCTAGAACAAGCAGTGTGCAAGCTAACTTTGCAGGTATGATAAGTATATCAAATGCAGTTATAAATAGCACTGTTAAGAAAACAAGTTGCTGGCTCATTGATTCAGGGGCCCGTGACCATATGACAGGTAACATGGAGCTTTTGAGTAACAAGAAAATGCTAAAAGGTAAAATAAAAGTGGGATTACCTGATGGTAATGTGAAGTATGTCATTGAAATAGGAGATGTTGTCCTAAGTCCTGATATAACTCTTGATAATGTTTTATACATAGATGATTTTAATCATAACTTACTTTCTGTTGCCAAACTTTTAAAACACAAAAATGTACATCTTTTGTTTAATAAACATGGATGTATGTTACAGGACCTTTCCATTAAAAGGGATATTCTTTTTAGAAGGAAGGAGAATGATCTGTATAAGCTGGTGAAGGACTGTAGTGATGTCAGAATTGATGATGGATTTCCTTTGAGTACAAGAATAGATGACAAAGTAGTGAAATGTAATAATGTAGTTAATTTGAAACTTATCCATGCTAGACTAGGGCATGTTTCTCTGTCTAAGATGCAACATATAGCTTTTTGCAAGTGTAAGAACCTTTAGGATTTTTTTTTGTGACACTTGTTCTCTTGCAAAACATCACAAGTTGCCTTTTAATCTTAGTAAATCTATTGCTGCTAGTATCTTTTATCTTATCCATGTGGACTTATGGGGTTCCTATAGGACCAAATCTTTGACAGGAGCACAATACTTTCTTACTATTGTGGATGACCACAGTAGAGCCACTTGGACTCAAATGTTGTCTAATAAAGAGCAGGTTAAAGGAATTCTTATGAATTATTTTATCGAGCGTTTTCCTGAACTGGTGCTATAAAAAAAAGTAATTCCCTATTTAGTGTTCAACTAAAAGTATTTCCACAATCTAGTGTTTAGCTAAAAGTAATTCCCTATCTAGTGCTCATTTTAGGATTGGATGTGAAATGGAGGTTTGAATAAATTATTTCCCCATTTTAGTGTTCATGTTAGGTTTGGCCACAATATTCAAACATAAAGTTTGTGTAAATTGATGGCTGCAAATTTAAGTCATCTTTGCTATAACAACGGTATACTGCACATCTCACATCTTGAATAACAAAATGACCAGATAAGGGCATGCTGCACCATTTTATTGCCAATAGCAAGAAAGAGTTTGCCAATAAATAAAAGAGTTCTTCAAAATTCGTCCAAAATTAATCAAATTCCTACAATTATAGTACAAACCAAAATAAGTCAAACTACTTAAGGTTGCTGATCCGTGCTTTGAACGTCTTTCATATGACGACAGAATGATCATTTGGTCTCGGCAGCAGATGAGGATGCTCCATTTGATCTGCCATATGCGTATTTTTTCTGTTAATATTTAAATTCTATCAACATATGATATGTTAGAAGCTACTCATGTTGATATATTTAAATTTTGTCAATATATGATAGGAATATGGAGAAAATGTCATTATTTAGTACAAAGCATGCATCAAAAAAATACTCATTAAAAAATAATTTAAATACCTTGATGAACATGTTTTCTTATTGTGACCTTTTTGCCGACATATACTACATGTTACCTTCCCCCGACTCACTTCATCCATCTCATTTCGCAAGCGCTTTGAAGGTCGCCCCCTTGTTCGTTTAAGTTCAGTGTCAACAACAACCCTTGGGCCATTATGTGGGGTCCAATAGTCTTTGTCGGGAATGGGATAAAAGTCGCCTTTATAAGTACCCATATATTCTCCAGATGAGAAAAAAGAGTCCACGAATTGATTAGGGGATAAGCTGTAAGCTCTACAACAAGCAAGCACATGTGAACATGGTGTTTTATATATTTGAAGCTTGTTACATGTGCATATCTTGTGGCTAAAATTCACCGTATGAGTATGTCCACCTTTTCTTGGTCCTCTATCGCCTCGACCCGTTATGACTTGGTAAATACCATGATCGCGGTTGAATAGTTCAACTTTGTGATGTACCGCTTTTGCTATATTAGCATCCAAGACCTTTGTTTGTTTCTCACTATATAAATGACCATCAAGAAGCCTTTTCTTCGATAAATCTCGACGTTTCGCAAAATAAGAATTCACTCGGTAGAAAGTAAGCTTTACCAAAGCTGTTATAGGTAAGAAGCGTGCCCCCTTCAGAACATTATTGAACACCTCAGCTAAGTTGGTTGTTTTCAATCCGTATCTATAGCCACCATCATGACAAAGTGTCCACTTGGAAACATCAATCTTACCCAAATATCGTAGAGCTTCAACATTCATCTCACCAACAGTATTTAGTCCTCTATCAAATTTTTTCTTTTGATGTTGGCAAGCTGTCCAACCAACTTTATTTTTTAGTTCTCTATTCTTGAATTCTGTGTTTATATTTGACGTCAAATGGCGAATGCAAAGCCTATGATATGCAAATGGCTCTTTCCATCCACTATGATCTTCATTCATTGCTTTCATGATACCATTATGTCGATCTGAGATAACACACAACCCTATTCTTTGCGTAACAAATCTCTTGATACATGCCATAAACCATGGCCAACTTGAGCCATTTTCGCCTTCAGCAATGGCGAAAGCAAGGGGGAACAACTGATCATTGGCATCAAGACTCATAGCAATAAAGAGTGTCCCTTTGTACTTACCATATAAGTGAGTCCCATCAATGGTGATAAGTGGACGACAATGTTCAAAACCTTGTATTGAAGGCCCGAAAGCCCAAAACACTCGCTGAAAAATCTGAAGGTTATGATCTGTTGTTGGGTGGTTGGCAAAGTGCACAATAGTTCCCGGATTAGCTTCTTTCATAGCTTGCATGAAGTGCGGAAGCAACTCATAAGATTCCTCCCAATTACCAAAAACCTCTGCTATTGCTCTTTGTTTTGCAAGCCAGGCCTTCTTATATGATATTGTAAAATGAAATTGTTTTTTTATGACCTCAATTATCACCCTTACCTTTATGGACATGTCTGCTTCCACAAGATTCTTAATATGATAACTTATGAATTTGGAACCCATATTTAAATGATCAAGTGGAAGATTGTCACTAACGCATGTCGAAGTGTGAGGACCTTGGTACGAGACAATTGTGAAAAGGTCTGATGCGTTGCTTTTACGAGAACCTCTGAGCCTCCAACCACATTCAACAGGGGTACGTCCACACTTGAAAGTGGTTGTATGGGGTCTTGACTCACATACTCTATGACATTGGTTCTTTTGCAGAGAGTAAGTAGTGACTGCTTCGGTTAATGCAGCTTTGTTGGCAAATTCTTGACCGACACAGAACTCCAAACCAGCTTTATAAGATGCCGTTGAAATCCAAGTTACCCATTTGTTAATTTCAGCTTCATCAATTTCACTTAATTGCGTAAACTCTGGAGTCGGAGCACTAGATGGAACAACATTATTTTCAGCATCTACTTCTTCCTCATTAATGATCCCTCCTTTATTGATAATATGGAATTCTGCATTGGCCTCTTCCCCTTCTCTATCTGTATCTTCCACATCAGCATAATTGGAAACTATAGATACTAATTGAGAATCATCTAACCGATTTTCCTCAATTTGATTTTCATTGCATCTAGTGGATTCCAAATCATTCACTTGATCAAAGAAAAACTGATTATCAGTGAGCATCCTCGTAAAATCCATCAATGGATTTTCTTATGAAAATCTGCAATAAAGAGTGGAATAATTAGAATTTACTAGAATAGTATAGAATAATGAAGCATATAATGTCATGTCACAAATAACTCTGTTTCTTCAGCCTCCCTTTTACTATTATTTCATATAATGCCAGTCTAACACTGATACTTAAGATATAATAAAGGTTTGTTATTACTATCTCAAACGTGCAAACGGGTACAGTGGTCCACTTTTTGTGTTAGTTTAACAATTTTAGGTAGCATTGCATGATAGTCATTAGCAATTGAAATGTAAAATTCGAATTCTCAACACATAAAAAAACAGAGCTTTGAAAGTATGTCAATGGCAAATCCGAACTAATGTGCCGAACTCGAAAAAATAGAGATTGTATGAATAATGGGCAACAATACGAGAAGACAATCATCAATTCAACTATAAAACCTCTAAGTTCACCAATTAAAGCTATAAATTAGATAATTCGAAAAAGAAAATAAAATACCGTACCACAATTGCCGATGGAACAAGCGATGGAAAGACCCGAGAATTCCGGTAAAGGTGTGATGTCGCCGGCAATCGTCGTGAGGCTTTAACAGGGAAGACAAAGGAAGATTTTTGAATTTTGGTTTGTACGTGAAAGGAAGTGAGGAGAAGATGAAGGGTTTTTAGATTTTGGTTTGTTAAACCTAAGCAACAGCTTTGTTTATCAAACCTAAAAAAAAATTAGCTATGTTTGCCCCAACCTAGGAGAACACTATATTATGGAATTATTTTCAACTTGACACCAATTAGAGAATTATTTTCTTTTTAAACACTACAATGGGAAAGCATTCTGTATCCATGTTGAGAATCATTTTCGTACTAAGTTTAAAATCCTTAGAAGTGATAATGGAACTGAGATACTTCAAAATGAATGCAAACAAATGTTTGCAGAGAAGGGAATCCCTCATCAAACGAGTGTAGCAGGTGTACCTCAGCAAAATGCTAGGGTTGAACGAAAACACAGGTACTTGCTTGAAACAACAAGGGCATTAGAATACATGCAGGTTTGCCCAAATATCTTTGGAGTGAATGTGTTCTCGCAGCAACACACTTAATCAATCTGTTACCAAGTGCTGTGATACAGTGGGAAACACCTTACACTAGGCTCACAAAGAAAGAACCAGACTATGATTATTTAAGAATGATTGGATGTCTGTGTTAAGCTAGCCCTCACCAGAAGCCAGGAGACAAGTTTGAGGCAAGAGGTATCAGGTGTGTGATGTTAGGCTATCCTTACAACCAGAAGGGATACAAGGTAATGGACTTGGCCACCAAAAAAATTTTTGTTAGTAGAGATGTAGTTTTTAAAGAAAATCTCTTTCCATATTTATTGCATAAGAAAAAGAATGCTGAAAATATCACACAATTTACTTCATGTCCTGATGATTATGATCATGATGTTTTAGACAATGATGAGCTCACTAACATTCTAAATGAAGCAAATCCAGAAGAAGCAGGTACTGATGACCCAAGAAATGAAGGTGAACAAATCTAAAATGATCATGATGATAGTCAGGATGTTCAAGATGATCCAAATGTTGTCCAACATTTACCAAGAAGATCATCCAGGACTAGAGACATTCCATCTAAACTGAGAGATTATGTCTATGACATCCGTGGGAAGAGGAATGTAACAGAAGACACAAATGCAAATTGTGCTACTGTTGCAGTAAAGGAGGGAGGATACTTTAGTGAGGCGTATGTGAGCTACATTAATAATGTTTTAAGAGTTAGAGAGCCACTGCATTACACTGAAGCAGCAAGAGATGAACGTAGAACAAAATGATACCTGTGATCTCACTAGTTTACCTAAAGGCAAGGCTGCTATTGACAGTAAGTGGGTTTACAAGATAAAATTCAAGCCTGATGCTGAGATAGACAGGTTGAAAGCAAGACTTGTGGCAAGAGGGGACAAGCAAATAGAAGGAAAAGATTACAAACACACATTCTCACCTGTGGCAAAATTTACCTCAGTGAGAACTCTCATTGCTTTGGCCAGCATTAAAGGATGGCAACTCAATCATCTAGATATCAACAATGCTTTTTTTGCACGGATATCTAGAAGAGGAGGTATACATGAAGCAGCCAAAAGGATATCTCAAGGGTACACCAGACCAAGTGTGCAAACTGAAGAGAAGCTTGTATGGTTTAAAACAAGCCTCCAGACAATGGAACATTGAACTTACAAAGTTTCTAATCCAACATGGTTATGTTCAGTCCAAGCAAGACTACTCTTTGTTCACTAAGCACAGAGGAAAGTCTGTTACCTTTGTGCTAGTATATGCTGATGATTTGCTCATCACAGGAAATGATGAAAGAGAAACACAAACCATGAAAGATGATCTCAACAGGACTTTCACTATCAAGGATCTTGGTGAGATGAAGTATTTCCTTGGCATAGAAGTTGCCAGAAATGCAGAAGGAATCATGCTCAATCAGAGAAAAATCATTATTGACATACTGAAAAGCACAGGAACCACAGAATGCAAGCCTTCTAGATGTCTATTTCCAAAAGGTATAAATTTATCTACTGATGAAGGAGAAGTCCTAGATGATCCTGAACTGTATAGAAGCATCATAGGAAGGCTTCTTTACCTCAACCTTACTAGGCCAGACATTTCTTACTCAGTCCAACAACTGAGCCGATTCATGTCAGAGCCAAGAAAGCCTCATCTTCAAGCAGCAATTCAAGTTATCAAATATCTATCAGGCACAATCAATCAAGGATTATTTTATCCAGCCCATTCTGAACTTAAACTTACTGGGTTCTGTGACTCAGATTGGGGAAATTGTGCTTTCACTGCCAGATCATTGACAGGATATTGTGTTATCTTAGGAAATTCTCTAATATCATGGAAGACAAAGAAGCAGAAGACTGTTTCTAAGTCTTCAACAGAAGCTGAATACAGGTGTATGTCACACACTACCAGTGAATTGGTGTGGCTTGAAGGGTTACTCTCAGACTTGGGTATTTCTATACCTACTCCTATTGATCTTTTCTGTGATAACAAGTCTGCAATATACCTTGCTCATAACCCTATCTTTCATGAAAGGACCAAACACCTTAAAGTGGATTGTCACTATGTAAGAGAACACCTCACAAATGGGTTCCTAAATGTTCTACATGTGAGATCCTTTTTGCAGTTAGCAGACATCATGACCAAGTGTCTCAGTGAGCAGCAACACAAACATTTGAGCTTCAAGTTAGGACTGTTCTCCACAGGTCCAACTTGAGGGGGGTGTATTGGAATATGGTTTATTTGCATTGGAACATTTCCTTATCATGTTCCTTATGTAGGAGAATGTAAAGATATTTTTTCTTAGGATTTGTTCCTAGTATTCTGGCTGCTTGCTCACTACTGAAACAGCCGTTATTTTGTTTTTATTCTTTTTGTCTGTTGTACAGGTCACTCCATAGGTCTAGGTTTTAGTGTCTTTGCTGTTGTACATATAGGGCAGCTGGTTTGTATAGCCATTAGAACAGTAGGAGAGTAGGTTGATAATTCTCTCAATCAATACAAGAAAACTGGAAGAATTTTTCTAGATTAAAATTCAAAATTGAGTCTTTGTTTCTTTTCAGAACACTTTATATTGGTCTCCAAATTAGTCCCTTGCCAATGATCCTTATACTGTAAAATTTCCACTTGATTACACCATATTAGATTTTTTTTTCTCAAATTTACTTACAACTGATTTTGTAAAATCAAATATTAATAATGTTGCTTTACAGATGAAGTTACTTTGGAAAATCATTGATAATCCAACAAAATCTTTGGGTCCAAATGATTTCTAATAAGTATATGAAAGATGTTTCTATTGTAGACTATTCTCCTGCTGCTAATTGTTCCTGGCAATGGAAGAAGCTTATTTATGTGAGAGACACTTTTGGTTTACGTTGGATTGTTAATTTGGGTAATCAATCAATTGGGTGTTTCAGTACGCAATTTCATCTATTTGTGTTCCTTGTAGGAATTATGAGAATATTTTGGTTAGTGATATAATTACTGAATTTAGCCTGTGGAATAGGGAGTTGTTATTAGAGCTAGCAAAATATTACCCAACCCGCTAACCCGACCTGAACCAACCCATTAATAATGGGTTGGGTCAAATTTTCCAACCCGTTTAATTAAATGGGTCGACCTAACCCAACCCTTTCAATTTAATGGGTCGGGTCAGGTTGAAAATCTCGACCTAATTTTGACCCGTTTAACCCAATTATGGAAACAACCTAAAAACCCTAACTCAATTTCACAGCTAAAAAAAATTGGGCTAGCCCATATAGAAAGTTAAAAAGTAAAAATCCTAACTCATTATAGTTAATGTTGAACAATTGATTTTAGAGTTGTAATGGTGTTGATTTTAAACAACAGTTGGGTTGATTTTGTTGATTTTGAACAATATCTAGCATATGGTTATGTAATGGATGCCTATTGTTGCTTTGTAACATACTCTTTGTTGTTTTATTTTTTTTTCTGGAAAAAACACGAAAAAAAATTAAATGGGTCGACCTGAAGGTTGACCCGATTATCATAAGGTTGGGCTGGGTTGTAATTCCCAACTCGTTTAAGTTAACAGGTCGGGTTGGGTCAAGGGGTTCTCAACCCGTTAACCCGCCAACCCAACCTGATCTTGACCCAACCCGACCCATTGCCAGTAGACCTGGGCATGGGCCGGGCCTGCTCACGGGCTTGGGGAAATGGCGGGCTGGGCCGGGCCCGAGCCCGTGAGTGGCGGGCCGTGCCGGGCCGGGCTTGAAATTTCCAGATTTTGTCCACGGCCCGGCCCAGGCCCGTGGGCCGGGCTCGTGCCTCCTGCAGGCCTGGGCCCATGTTTTATGTTGTTTTTTTTTGTATTTTTGACAGTTTTAGGCTAAAAAACAAAGGAAAGGAGCGTTCGACCCGCGGGCCGGCCCACGCGGGCTCGTGCCGGTGCGGGCCTGAAATAAAATTTCTTGACCGTGACAAACCCGCGGCCATTGTAGCGGACAACGAGCAGGGTCGGGCCTCGAGCGGGCTCGTGCCGGGCCGGGCCCAAATCGTGCTGGCCCGGCCCATGCCCACCTCTAATTGCCAGCCCTAGTTGTTATCCTCTATTGTCTATGTGGAGGTTTTTAAAGCAATTTTTAGTTTATTTATTCCTCAAAATGTAGGTCCAGATAGATTAATATGGGGTTTCACTTCAGATGGTATTTACTCTATTAAGTTAGGGACTTTGTTTGTTTAGGGTCTGGATCCTCCCCCTTCTAAGCCTTTGGATTTGGGGTTTGAAGATTCATGTTAAAGTTAGGACCTTTCTCTGGAAGCTTTGTCAGGATGACCTTCCGACTAAAACTCGTCTGGAGCAAATTCATATTTTTCTCCCTTAGGAATATGTTTTCTGAAATCACCCCTCGGAGGATGCTAATCATCTTCTTCTTAGTTGTCCTTTTGCTACGGATGTTTTTGCTAGTCTTAATGAGCTTTATAGGTGGGTTTGTCCCCCTTGTATCTCTATTTCGGATGATATTTTGGCTAATCTTAATTGTATAAAGGATCTCTCTTCCTTGATGGAGTTTGCTCGGTTAAGCGTAACTTGGTGGTTTATTTGATTTGCGAGAAATAATGTTATTTTTCAAGAGGAGGTGGTTTCCCATGTGGCAGTTGCTCATAGTGTGGTCAACTTCTTTAAAGAGGAGGTGGCTTCCCGTGTTGGTCTAAAGCTCAGGTGCAAGATAATATTTTGGATCATTTACCGTGTTCTCATCCTTCTTTTTTGTCTAGGTCTGTGGAAGTTGTTTGGGTCCATCCTTTGGAGAGTGTTTTCAAGCTCAATTTTGATGGTTCTAAACTTTCGGATGGTCGTGCCGCGTTCGGTTTCACTATTCAGGATCATATGGGTGCTCTTTGTCTTGCTGGTGCTATGGCTCTCTCGTCGGACTGCTCTATTCTTAAAGCTGAGGGTTGGGGTCTTCGAGAGGGTATTAAAGGTGCTAGGTCTCCTCTCTTTTTATTGAAAGGGACAATCTTGTGGTTGTTAATTCTCTTAGAAGGTGTTGGAAGGTTCCTTGGGAAATTGTTGGTTTAATTGGGGATTCCGCTGAAGAGTGTTTCAGTGGTCTTTATTAATCATTGTTATAGGAAAGCGAATCAAGCAACGAATTTTATGGCTCATAAGGGCCACGAGGCTCTATCAATATTGTATTGGTTCTCTTCTTATAATTTGGTTCTTTCTTCCATCATCCGAAAGGATGCTGTAGGCTGGTCCAATTCTAGGATTCGGACCTAGTTTTTTTTCTTTCCCGTAACAAAAAAAAATTTAAAAAATTTGCTTTCTTATTTTTTTATTTTTTTTTCAGATTCACGCAACTCTACTTGTTAGATATATCCCTTATCTAAGGTGTTGAACCCTAGTTTTGATGATGACAAAGGAACAAAGATACAAACTAAGTTATAAACTAACAAGTTGTTAAGTGAATGGATTTTGCAAGGTATCACTGCATTGAGTAAATAGAATACTAAGTCTAAGGAAGAAATCAAGTTTGAATTTTGAAGACTAAGTGAATATGCTCAAGGAACTGATACTGGAGAAGCATTGGAGCAAAAGAATCAAAGCGAGGCTTTTATATTTTGTTCCTATATAAGAAAATAATAAGTAATGGTAAGGAACAATGACAACATAAAAAGAGAATGAGTGAAACTAGCGTTGTTATGTTAAGTGAAAGGAACTAACGAATTAAAAAGAACTAGACATATGTTAAATAGTGCAATGGTTGATTTGTGTCTTTTGAGTGATTAATGCCTAGAAAATAGGAAACAGTTTTTATTTGGTAAAAATCTGATTTTAAGGACAATCTTTTTAAGGAAAAGATTTTATTTTTATTTGAAAACAAAAATCCTTCTCAGTTTTAAAGAAAATATTTTAAAGATATTTTGTCAAAAGTATTTAATTTTGGTTTTATTAATTAAAATACTTTTTGATTAAAAATCAGATTTATATTTGTTGCACTAGTTGTTGCTGAAATTAAGGAAGCAGTATTAATCCTATAACACACGTTCAACTGAGATCGTGGAGTTCATGGGGAATTAATGGAATGTGTTCCTTTGGTTGAGGAACATCATGGGAAAATGATTAACCACAAACACATGTTTTAATCTCACGATTTACTTAATCATTGCTATAAATACTTATGTCTAATTAAGTTCCAATTTGTGTCTGAACAAGTGATTTAGTGAGTTTAACTAATTAAAGTGTCAATGCCTCCATTCTCTCGCTCATAAGCCATTTGTTCTTTGCCTTCTTACTCTATTCCACTGAGTTTATTTGATTACTGTCATTTTGGTTTTGGAGTAAGGGGATTTTGAGTGAAGTCCTGTTAGAGAGAAGATTTGAGTGAAGCAAGTTAAAGTGAGAAAACTTCAAGTGAAGTTGAGAGAAACAACTGTTAAGGGAACAATTGTTCATGAACTTGAGTTTAGGAACTCAAGGTGTGGCTCGTGAGTAGAATTAGGTTGTAACATAGTTGTTTGGCCTAAGTAGAGAAAGTGTTGAGTTTAAAATCCCTAGTGGTCGAGGTTGTTTCTTTTTGTTGGGCCCAAAAAGTTTTTCCTCGTAAAATTCCCTTGCGTTCCTTTAGCTTGTTTCCTTGTTTAAGTTCTAAAATTCCGCAAAAAAGTACGTTTATTTCTGCACATACAATTCACCCCCCTCTTGTAATGTTCCTAGTGAAATAACATAAGGGAAGTACTTTGGCGTCCACCCTCCCCCTTCCTCACTCCCTTGCTTTCCTCGCTCAACCTCCCCCTCCCTCACTCCCACCCTCCATCTCCATTTCTATATTGCTTTTTTTTATTTTTTTTATCAAATTCACTCAGCTCTACTGGTTAGACATAAAGAAAGATATATACAACTTTTTACATAAATTATTGAGACAAACAATGGTTCATATATAGGGTCTAAGAGCAATAAATACAAAAACATTAATCCAAAACATTGAAATAACTAATAAGAAAGGCCATGCCATGAAACCCAAAGGCCTATATTTATTGTTTGGAATTACATAATATTTTAACTAAAAAACTAAAAACACTGTAACATATACAATTCACTCCTTTTTGCCTTTGTCATCTTATGCCTTCGACTCCTATTGCCTCTGTGTCCATCTCCCTTCTCCACACATCACATCGTCTTCCACTACCTCGACCCTTTACTAAGCAATTTTTTTTTAAGAAATCGAGTATAATGTAGCGTACACACTATGGCAATCTCCCCCTGCCTCCTCTCATCCTCAGAGGCAAAGCTCATGAATAAACTTAACACCTTAAAATTTGAGTTCTCCAACTATTATGCTCTCAGTCCTCACATGCCTCCTTTTCCTTTTTACTAAGCAAATAAACGTAATACTATGCCCTGCACCCTCGGAGGCAAAGTGAATAGGTGTAACCTAAAATTAAGTCTTGTGACTGAGGAATAACGGGTCAGATTTGGACCGAATGCTTATGGACCCAAATCCGGATCCGTTTTCAAGGGATAGATCTAGATCCGACCCAGATCCGACGGGTCTAAAAAAGGAGGACCCAGATCCGGATACTGCGAATCCGTGGGATCCGGGTCCAAAACGGGACCAAAACGGATCTTTCAATCAATAAATCAAGAAAAACTTTAGCAAATTTACAACTTCAAAAATTAGGAGATTTTTAACAAAATTCAGTGATTTTACATTACCAGTAGCAAACTAAAAGTACCAAAAATAGCAATATTTAAAAAAATCGAAACTCATAAGCAATAAAGCAAATCCAGCTTACCATATCACCATATGAACAAAAACAACAAGAGATACAAAGTAAGAAATGATTAAATTTCATGCTAATACAAATTCATATGCAATAGATAAAAATATAATCAAATAAAAAGATGAATCTTCGCAAGTACTTTTCATTCGACATGGCTACTGCTTATTCTTCTTCGCCAAGCTTCGAATCGTGGAGAGAGAGAAGTCGCGAGCCGCAAGTAGAGTAAGAAGATGGCAACTGCCACAGAGATGATGGTGTTGTCATCGCGGGTTGGCCAATGGTGGGAAGTGAAGAGGAGAGACAAAATACCTCGCCAGAAATTCAAGTGGAAGAGGGGCTGGTGCGCGGTTGTGCTTTACACCTTTCATATATGGGCGCTCGTGGTCGTGGTTGTAATATCCCGTATCTAAGTATTATTAATCTTTTAAATTTTCAAACTTAGTATAATAGAATTTATAACTTTCGAAACAAACAAAAATAAGAGTTAAAGATAATAGAAGGTATAATAACTTATTTTAAGTTTCTTGTAGTAAACCTAACTATAATATAATAGAAACAACTACTCCATACTTAAGCAAAAAGAGAAACTAAATATTATTAAGATATTACAAGAAGTGCACCTATAGCCTATAGCTCTAGCCCATCTTCTTCCTTCCTCCAATTTTCTTCTCCGGTACATTTTTGAGACATGTTCACACAAGAAATCATAACCCATGTCAGTGTCTATCCTCATTTAGTAAATAAAGCTTGCAATACAATATCTCACAAAATATGGAAGAAGCCTCAAATTTTGAATTCTCAATCTTCCTCCATTAATGTACCTTGACCAAAGTTCATGTATTTCGAATTATAAACTAAGCAACAGAGCATTGGTAGCCTCCAACAAGCTCTAGAAATACCGAGTAATTTCCCATCATTTAGCCACAAGCAAAAATCAGAACAAATACTTAGCAAATAGCCAAGAATTTCTACTTTCTCTCTCCTTCATTTTACCTTCTTCCTTCTACTCTGTTTTGGGCAAGCTGCCCAGCACCGCAACCATGTCACGACACCACCAACAGCAACACCGTCATTCATCAAGCGCCCTGTGCACCACCACGACATCACTAACCACCACCTGCGTCACCGTCGCCACCACGGCAGCAGCATTACCCAACCACGCACTCTCTTCTTTCCTCGCTGCACCTCTCTCTCCTCGACCCACCTGCGTCGCGAAGCTCCACCTGAACGAACCACCTTCATCACTCCGACGAAACACCCCCGCGGCCACTAGGTTTTGTGCTGCATCCTCCCTCTGTTCCAACGCTAAAAGGTATAACTGAACATACCTTATAGTATTTCGTTTTCTGTTACTCTTTATTTTCTTCTCTCTTTTTAGGCCTAAAATCTTTTAGTTGTTATTACTTCCTAATTAATTACTTTGGGCTCACTAATATATGAATTATAACTTAGCTATTGTCATTAATCTAATGAGATTAGGGGTATTATTTATAACTAGCTACTATGTTGCACTTAAGTATAATATGATCTTTCAAGCAACATGACTTAGTATAAATAATGGACAAGTTGAGTGAACCAAGTTAATCCAATTTAATACTAGTTAGTCCTATCTTATATTTTGCTAAATTACAACATTGACCTCAATTTATTAACATGTACAAATGACGAGTTCTAATTTTATTTAAAGAAATGTAATAACGATAATTATTCAAGTAAAGCGATAGTACTTATAAAGTTTAGGAAATAAATGAATATACACGGTTTCACGATTAATTTGGTTAATGAGTCAGCTTTATAACTATGATAATAACAAATTAAGTAAGTTACAATATTTACAGCATCGTTACCAATTATTGGTTAGATTAAGGAAAAAAGGATATTACAGCCTCCCTTGGCTATCAAAGTTACTACGCAGGATTTGAGGTAACGTCTACTGCTAACACCCGCACTCCCCTTCCAACTATGTTTATGATGCTTTTATATAATGTTTATGGTATGTTATTTATGGTGTGTGGGATATGAAATGTTTGCTATGTGAAGATGTTTATACAATGATTTTACTATGATTTCTGAAAACCACTTAAAAGATATGAAACATGATAAATGAAAGTGAAATATGGTGAATGGCAGTACTATGTTCTCTGGGCCGTGCACGTGTCAATTCTGTTATCTAGCGGCAACGCCACCTTCTGATGGGGGACAATGTCCTCGGTGGCACCCACGTTATGATTTGCGTTATGCCACCTTCTGATGGGGGACAATGTCCTTGGTGGCTCCACCCTATGTTACGATTGGCATTATATGCCACCTTCTGATGGGGGATAAATATCCTCAGTGGCTTTGCCTTCTGTTACAATGATTTATGGCATTATGCCACCTTCTAATGGGGGACATATGTCCTCAGTGGCTTTGCCGGCCTTCTGTTGTACTAGCCAAGTAACCAAAGAAAGTTTTCTGATAATGACATATGATAGTGGAGATTATACTCATGAATGACAAGGTTTATGAATCTTAAATTCCTTATCGGAAGTGTATGTTTGCGAAATGATTTGACTATATTCTCTCCTCCCTGTTTGCAAATTAAATGAATTGAAATGAATTTACGATGTTAGAGTAGTATGTTACTGAGCCTCGGCTCATGGCATTTTGTTTTCTGTTTTAGGTATGCATATGAAGATGGGATGGCGTAGCAGTGAGGAATAATTTACTTTAAATTATGCGACTATGACAGTTATGTAATCTAAGTATATGAATATTAAATGACGCAACCCTAGTTATGCTTAACTTAGCTAGATGTTTCTAGAATTACTATATCTTTTATAAAAGGTTTAGTTTCATGAAAGAATGTTTGCCTTGTACTTTCCCGAACGGAAAGTACGACAGTGACGCACCGACTAAGCTAGGAAGGTCTTCCGCTGCTAATCCATGCAACTAATTAACCTAATAATGATGCTTAGAAGTCAGGGCGATACAGAATGGTATTAGAGCAAAGGTTATGAGAATCGTAAAAGTGACCCAAGATTTTCATGCCAACGGGTTTTTAGGAATAAAAAGAGTTTTAGAAAGAAATAGGTTATAAATAATAAATTTAGTAAGATATTCAAGTGTTACAACGAGTTTGGTTTCAAAATGGAATTTAAGAAGATTTTTAATAGTTAAACTATGTAATGAACAAAACGATAGAAGGATATTCAATAAAATGAATAAGTAAAAGAAGTGGTGAAAAGAAATATGAAGGGTAATTAAAGTAAAAGGATAGAAAGTTTAAAGCGAAAATGAGTGTATAAGTTGTCAAACATATTTCGATTTAAAATAAACACGAGTGTGAGTGTTAGGAACAGGACAGGAAATATTTTATCTTTTGATGTTTTACTTTATGATGGATAAACACATGATGATTCGAAAATGGTCAATATGCTAGAAAATGGCTTCAAGTGAAAGCGACCCCACTAATGCTGAAAATAGGAACCATGAGTCCGATGTTTCGCTAGAGGGCAAGACTCAACGTTTTACGGAGTGACCCCGTATTTGGAGATGCCACGGGAGACGTTGCAAATGATAATCGAATGGATCTAATGAGATGTATGATGATGGAATTGCTACAAGGAAATCGACAAAAGGCCAAATCAGAACAAGAAGAATGGTCCAATATGTTCAAACGATTCGCCACTCATGGACCCCCAACTTATGATGGCAAGCCAGACCCCACCGAATTCGAAGAATGGCTTAATAGCATGGAGAAATTGTTCAATGCTATTCAATGCCCTGAGAAATGGAAGGTGAATTTCGCAATATTCTATTTGAAAGGGCAAGATGATCTTTGGTGGAAAACTGCCAAGGAAATGCAAAGCCAGCCTGGGTTTGGATGGGAGAAACTGAAGGAGGCTATGAGAAGCCAATTTTATCCCCAGTCTCTACAGCTCCAGATGGAATCCGATTTTATCCATCTGAAGCAAAGGAACATGTCTGTCTTGGAATATGCTGTGAAGTTCAATGAGCTGGCTCGATTCGCTCCTGACCTGGTAACCACAGATCGTCAGAGGATGAACCGGTTTAAAGAAGGTTTAAACTTGGATCTTTAAGAAAAGCTTGCTGCACACATGAGTCAGTCCTACCAAGAGTTGTATGATAGAGCCATCAACGTCGAGCGAAAGATGAAGCTTCAAAAAGAGATATATGAAAATGGCAAGAGAAAAGGGAAACCTCAGGATGGCCAATCAAGCGACGATTTGAAGAGGCAAAACATGGGATACCCGGAGAACAATCATTACCAAAGACTACTTCTCCAATGTAATAAGTGTGGTAAGCAAGGACATTTGGAAAAGGATTGTAGACAAGCGACAGGTCAATGTTTTCGATGCGGTAAGCGAGATCACTTGGTCAGAGATTGTCCCATGCCAGACTCTAGAAACCAAAACACGAACAACGACTACGGTCCTGGAAGAAATCAAGGAAGCGGCCAGATTTCCAGATATAATGGCAATACAAGTAACACCAGCTATCCTCATTTAGTCAACAAAGCTTGTTATACAATATCTCACAAAATCTGGAAGAAGCCTCAAATTTTGAATTCTCAATCTTCCTCCATTAATGTACCTTGACCAAAGTTCATGTATTTCGAATTATAAACTAAGAACCAAAGCATTGGTAGCCTCCAACAAGCTCTATAAATACCGAGTAATTTCCCATCATTAAGCCACAAGCAAAAATCAGACTAAATACTTAGCAAATAGCCAAGAATTTCTACTTTCTCTTTCCTCCATTTTACCTTCTTCATTCTTCTCGGTTTTGGGCAAGCTGCCCAGCACCGCCACCACGCCACGACACCACCAACAGCAACACCGTCATTCACCAAGCGCCCTGTGCACCACCACGACATCACTAACGACCACCTACGTCACTGTTGCCACCACGGCAGCAGCATTACCCAACCACCAGCACCTCTCTCTCCTCGACCCACCTGCGTCGCGAACCTCCACCTGAACGAACCAACTTCATCACTCCGACGAAACACCCTCGTGGCCACCAGGTTATGTGCTGCATCCTCCCTCTGTTTCAACGCTAAAAGGTATAACTGAACATACCTTATAGTATTTCGTTTTCTGTTACTCTTTATTTTTTCTCTCTTTTTAGGCCTAAAATCTTTTAGTTGTTATTACTTCCTAATTAATTACTTTGGGCTCACTAATATATGAGTTATAACTTAGCTATCGTCATTAATCTAATGAGATTAGGGGTATTATTTATAACTAGCTACTATGTTGCACTTAAGTATAATATGATCTTTCAAGCAACATGACTTAGTATAAGTAATGGACAAGTTCAGTGAACCAAGTTAATCAAATTTAATACTAGTTAGTCCTATCTTATATTTTGCTAAATTACAACATTGACCTAAATTTATTAACATGTACAAATGACGAGTTCTAATTTTATTTACAGAAATGTAATAACGATAATTATTCAAGTAATGCGATAATACTTATAAAGTTTAGGAATTAAATGAATATACATGGTTTCACGATTAATTTGGTTAATGAGTCAGCTTTATAACTATGATAATAACAAATTAAGTAAGATACAATATTAACAGCATCGTTACCAATTATTGGTTAGATTAAGGAAAAAAGGATATTACAGCCTCCCCCGGCTATCAAAGTTACTACGCAGGATTTGAGGTAACGTCTACTGCTAACACCCGCACTCCCCTTCCAACTATGTTTATGATGCTTTTATATAATGTTTATGGTATGTTATTTATGGTGTGTGGGATATGAAATGTTTGCTATGTGATGATGTTTATGTAATGATTTTACTATGATTTCTGAAAACCACTTAAAAGATATGAAACATGATAAATGAAAGTGAAGGATGGTGAATGGCAGTACTATGTTCTCTGGGACGTGCACGTGTCAATTCTGTTATCTGGCGCCAACGCCACCTTCTGATGGGGGACAATGTCCTCGGTGGCACCCACGTTATGATTGGCGTTATGCCACCTTCTGATGGGGGACAATGTCCTTGGTGGCTCCACCCTATGTCACAATTGGCATTATATGCCACATTTTGATGGGGGATAAATATCCTCGGTGGCTTTGCCTTCTGTTACGATGATTTATGGCATTATGCCACCTTCTGATGAGGGACATATGTCCTCGGTGGCTTTGCCTTCTGTTGTACTAGCCAAGTAACCAAAGAAAGTTTTCTGATAATAACATATAATAATGGAGATTATACTCATGAATGACAAGGTTTATGAATCTTAAATTCCTGATCTGAAGTGTATGTTTGCGAAATAGTTTGACTATATTCTATCCTCCCTGTTTGCAAATAAAATGAATTGAAATGAATTTACGATGTTAGAGTAGTATGTTACTGAGCCTCGGCTCATTGCGTTTTGTTTTCTGTTTTAGGCATGCATATGGAGATGGGATGGCGTAGCAGTGAGGAATAATTTACTTTAAATTATGCGACTATGACAGTTATGTAATATAAGTATATGAACATTAAATGACGCAACCCTAGTTATGCTTAAGTTAGCTACATGTTTCTAGAATTACTATAGCTTTTATAAAAGGTTTAGTTTCATGAAAGAATGTTTGCCTTGTACTTTCCCGAAAGGAAAGTACGGCAGTGACGCACCGACTAAGCTAGGAAGGTCTTCCGCTGCAAATCCATGCAACTAATTAACCTAATAATGATGCTTAGACGTCGAGGCATTACAGTAGTGCACTACGGTGGCTGGTAGATGTAGCTGGAAAGAGGATGTGCATTGGCTAGGGATGGCAACGGGTCGGATCTGGACCGGGTCCAGGTGGACCCGGATCCAGATCCGTTTTCAGACCCTGGATCCAGATCCGACCCGGATCCATCGGGTCTAAGAATGTTGGGTCCAAAACGGGTACGACTCGTTTCATGCAATTTCACCTAAACACCTGATATTAAACAAATCAAATTCAACCCTAACAAACGAAAAACACCATCTTAAAACAAATCTCCCAACAAATTAAAAACCCTAAACACCATAATACAACCACAACAAACAATAACTTTCAACAACAACGTTGATTCAATCAAAAACCGAAACCCTAAACATATCATACCAAATCAAAACCCTAGAAAATCATTAATATCAAATAAGATAACAAGAAAAAAGATAACAAGAAAAAAGATCAAATTTCGAAAAGTAGACGGAGAAAGAGAAAGAGACAGACTTGAGAGAAAGGTGCGCTGGAAGTTACGAACAGGTGGCCAGAACTGGGGGAGAAACGTGCGCAGGAACCGGTGGCTGGAATCGGTGGCCGGAACTGGCGTGAATCGCGTGATTCGTGGCCGGAACTGGTGGAGAACGAGTGTACGAGTGAGAGGAAAATGGGAGTGTTAGGGTTTAGGCAGGACCGCGGGAAAATGGGAGTTAGAAACTTTGAAGTTTATGAGTTAGGACATTAGAAGTATAGAAATTAAAATTAAAATGGAGAGGAGGCCCAGCCAGCCCAATGTGGTTTAGAAAAAAAACAGATCTGCGGATCCGGGTCTACTGTACATATCCGGACTCGGATCCGTGATCTGACAAGTGGACTCGGATCCGACCCGGATCCAACAAAGTCCATAATTTTAGGATCCAGATCCGGAAAAACGGATCTGGGTCCACGGATCCGGGCCAGGTCCGGAATCCACTGTCATCTCTAGCAGTGGCCGGGCATTGGAGCTGGTGTGACTTGGGAGTGAAGGGGAGGCATGTGAAAATGATCGTCACGAGTATGTTACCGCTAGATAGTAGGGAGAGTTAAGAGGCCCCACCAGCTAGCCCATTTAGTTTTTTTAAAAACGGGTCCACGGATCCGGGCCGCGTCCAGGATCCATTGCCATCCCTATTGGGGAAGTTCCTTACCCCACACTATTCATCTCCCACACCCGCTCTCATCTCTCACACGCACTCCCTCTGTCAACCTTGCCCTCCCACTCTCACTCACTCGCTCGCCCCTTCCTCCCTCACTCCCTCTCCCTCCTCGCCCCCTCAACCTTCATATTCCTCACTCGCTCTCCTCACCTCCTTCCTTCATCTCACCTCACCTCATTCTCCTCTCTCCTTCCCTCGCTCCTCTTCCTTCGCCCCCTATCCCTCGTTCGCTCTCCTCACCCCACCCCCCTCAACCTTCACATCCCTCACTCGCTCTCTCCTCACCCTCTTCCCCCCCTCGCCCCTATCCTCACCTCCTTCTCCCCCTCTCCGCCCCCTTCCCCTCCTCGGGCACCCCCTCTCCCATCGCCCTCCCCCCTCTCTTCGTCCTCTCCTCCCTATCTCTCTCCCCCACTATCCCTCCCCACTCCTCTCGCTCCTACCCTCCCCTCCACTCCTCTCGCTCCTACCCTCCTCTCCTCCCTCTCTCCTCCCTATCTCCTTGTCCTCTCTCTCTTCTCCCTCTCTCACTATGCCCTGCCCCTCTCCCCCCGTCCTCTCCTCTCCCCCCCCCCTCTCCCACCCTCCCTCCCTCCTCCCTCGCCCCCACTCTCCCCCCTCCCTCCCACTCTCTCCCCCCCCCTCTCTTCGCTCTCCCCGGCCCCCACTCTCCTCCTCTCGCCCGACCCCCTCACCCTCTCTCCCCCTCTATCCCTCTCTTATCCTCTCTCTCTCCCCATCCCCTCTCCCTTCCTCCCCCTCTCTCCTCCCACTCCCCAACACCCTCCCTTCGCCCTCTCCTCCTTCCTTGGCCCCCTCCCCCTCCCTCCCCGACCCCACTCTCCCTCACCCTCCCCCACTCTTACTCCCCGACCCCCCTCTTCCTCTCTCCCCCCTCTCTCCCTCCAACTCCCCATCTCTCCCTCAAACTCTCTCCCTTTCCCTCTCCACTCCTCCCCTCCCCTTCTCTCCCTCCTCGGCCCCGTCTCCTCTCTCCCGCCCCCACCTCCCTCTCTCTCTCCCCTCCCTACCCCCTTTCTCCACCCTCTCCTCCTATCCCTCCTCCATCCCCCTCCCGCTCTCCCTCTCCTCTCTCTCTCCTCCCCAGACCTCCCTCTCCCCGGCCACTTCACCTTCCTCCCCGACCCCCTCTCCCTCTCTCCCTCCTCTCCCCCTCATTCGACCCCCCCTTCTATCCCTCTCCACTACCTCCCGAACCCCCCTCTCTCCCCATCTCACCTCACCTCATTCTCCTATCTCCTTCCCTCGCTCCTCTTCCTTCGCCCCCTATCCTCGCTCGCTCTCCTCAAACCCCCTCCTCAACCTTCACATCCTCACTCATTCTCCTCTCCCTCCTCCCCCCTCGCCCATATCCTCACCTCCTTCTCCCCCATCTCCGCTCGCCCTCCCCCTCTCTTCGTCCTCTTTGTCCTCTCCTCCCTATCTCTCTCTCCCCTCTATCCCTCTCCAATCCTCTCGCTCCTACCCTCCTCTCCACTCCTCTCGCTCCTACCCTCCTCTCCTCCCTCTCTCCTTGTCCTCTCTCTCTTCTCCCCTCTCTTCGCCCTCTCCCTCTCCCCTGCCCCCTCCCCTCCCTCCTCCCTCTCCCCCCGTCCCACTCTCTCCCCCTCCCCACTCTCTCCCCTCTATCCCCCTCTCCTTCCTCTCTCTCGCCCGACCCCCATCTCCCTCTCTCCCCCCTCTATCCCTCTCCTCTCCTCTTTCTCTCTCCCCATCCCCTTTCCTTCCTCCCTCTCTCCTCTCTCTCCCCGCCCCCTCTCTTCGCCCACTCCTCCCTCCCCGGCCCTCCCTCCCTCTCCCTCCCCGACCCCCCACTTTCCTCCCCTTCCCCCGGCTCCCCTCACCCTCCCCTACTCTCACTCCTCGACCCTCGTCTCCCCTCCTCCCTCCCCCCGAACACCCTTTATCCTCCCTCTCCCCGGCCCCCCCTCTCCCTCTCTCCTCTCTCCCCCTCCTCCCTTTCCCTCTCCGACCTCCCCTGACCTCCCTCCCCGACCCCCATCTTCCTCTCTCTCCCTCTCCCTCTCTCTCCCTCCAACTCTCCCTTCTCCCTCTCCCTCTCCACTCCTCCCCTCCCCCTCTCTCCCTCCCCGACCCCCGTCTCCCTCTCTCTAGGCCCCCCTCCTCTCTCTTATCGCCCCTCTCATCGTCCTCTCATCCCTCCCCCGACCCCCTTTCCCTCCCTCCCCGACCCCCTCTCCTCCCCCTCCCCCACTCTCCCTCCCTCCCCCCCACTCACTCCCCCGACCCCCGTCTCCCCCTCCTCCCTCTCCCCAGCGCCCTCTCTCCTCCCTCTCCTCGGCCCCCTCTCTCCCTCTCTCCTCTCTCTCCCCCCCCCCGGCCCCCTCTCCACCTCCTCCCACTTTCCCTCTCGCGACCTCCCTCTCCCTCCCCGACCCCCCTCTTCCTCTCTCCCCCTCTCTCCCTCCAACTCTCCCCTCTCCCTCTTTACTCCTCCCCTCCCCCCTCTCTCCCTCCTCGACCCCCGTCTCCCTCTCCCGGCCCCCACCTTCCTCCTTGGCCTCCTCTCCCTCTATCCCCTCCCCCCAGCCCCTCTTTGCTCCATCTCCCCCTCCTATCCCCCCCCCGCTCTCCCTCTCCTCCACTCTCCCTCCCCCGACCTCCCTCTCCCCGGCCCCTTCACCTCCCTCCCTCAACCCCCTCTCTCCCCCCTCCCTCGACGCCCTCTCTCTCCTCTCCACTCCCTCCCCGAACCCCTCTCTCCTACTCCCTCTCCTCTCTCCCTTTCCCACCCTCCTCCCTATCTTCCTTCTCGCCCCTCCTCTTTCCCTCGCCTCTCCCTACCCCACCCTCTTCACTCCCCTTCCCTCTCACTGCCCTCCCTCCAACTCCCTCTCCCCTACCCCACCCTCCTCACTCCCCCCACCACTCTCCGCAATTACTCCATTTACCCTTCCCTCTCACTCCCGTTCCCTCTCACTCCTCCATTTACCTAGCCCCTCTTGTCCTCCCCATTTCTCCCATATCTATTTTGTCGTCTTCTCCTTGTACCCCCTTTCGCCAGAACACGTGCATTTATTATAGAACCAATGATAAAGTTGGATATGAATGACTAACCTTCAAAGCATTTGTTGAAGCAATAATTTCTCCACTCCTAGGAAAGCCAAATGAGAATTTCTAAAAGTACATGGCTACCAATGAGAATTTCCCAAAACATTTTTAGCGGAGTCAACCCCAGTTACATTTGGGTGCAGTATGGTGACATAAGTTCAATCTTCTTATTAATAGTACTAATTTACAAACCTCGGATCACTAACATTAAAAGCCCAAATTTTGAGTTATCCTAAGCCAATTGTCCATATAAAAATCACAATGTCATTGGGTAAATTATCCTATGATCATTTACCAATATAAAGCACTACCAATTACTTTGACACCTTTAAGTGTCGCTAGTCGACTCGTGTCGTGTCCGACACAACATGACACTTGGATACTTCATTTCAAACCAAAATTTGACACTATATCCGAGCAATGTTATTAAAAGTATAGAAGGAATAGTACACAAGTAGTATTAAACCAATGTTATCTTATCACCAAGCAATACATCATATCAATGAATCAACTCTATAATTCTCGTACTATACCAAAAAAGACTCCAAGCGAGAATTACTTCTAAGAGGCACCATCAAGCAACTAATATGGTTTTCTGATAAAACTACTGTCGTTCACGAAAACTACTAATACGACAGTAGGGGCAGGACCCTAGGAGAGGATGGAGCGAGGAGAAGAGAGGACAGCTGAATATTAGAGGGTAAAGTAGGAGGAGAGCAACAACAGCATGACATGGACGAGGGTGGCTGAACGTTGCAGCAATCTGAGTAGCTGTTGGGCACTAGTGGCCTAAGTGGGTGAAGGCTTAAGGTTCAAAACTTTAAAGGCTCTTAATGCCATGTATGCTACAATATGATTAAATCCAAACAGTACTGATGTATATAATATTTTATAGAATCCTTTGCAAGGACTATGAAAACCAACTGAAAAATACACAGTTCAGGAAAGATATCATAATCATTATTAAACTTCTATGAAGTTTACACATGATCTACAAATTAAAATTGTTAAAATGGAAGCTTATTGCTCCTTCAAACTCCATCTTTTGGGAGCCCCTAGACCCCTACATTTTTATTGACTTTATATACCCCAAAATATGAAGATAAAGATAAACCAAATTATCTCAACACTAAAGATATTCATTAAATCCCAAAAAAAGAACCTTACTAAAAAACAAGTTAAGCAGTAAGAAGAACATCACCACCATTTTCGTTAATCTTCTCCTCAGTAGTGTTATATATCAACTTAGAACTTAACAACAACAGGGAAATCATCCTCATAAGTCACTCAAGTATCACAATTGAGTATTCAAACATGAACATAGATTTACCAGTGTATAGATTCGTCAGATAGCATCTTAAACACAAAGATAATAGCAAAATTCAAAACCCCTAATTTGCAAAAGTAACTTAAGTATCACTTTTTTCTAGGGTTTGCAAATCTAAACATCATTTCACATACAAAAACTAAAATAAATTGAACCAAATCATGCAAAACACATCACCTGATTTCTACCAAAAACGATAAAATTCCCACATTCAAATTGCAAAGATAGTAGCAAAATTCAAAACCCCTAATTTGCAAACCCTAGATTAGATTTCTGAGATAAAAAAATTCAAAATCCTATAATAAAATGATTTTGACTTACATGGATAAAGAATAAAAACAAGAAGAACCGCCGAAACCACCAGAGCGCCGGAAAATGATGGAAAACCGGAGGCTAGAGAAGAGCGCCGGAAATGCGCGCACAAACCGCTAGAAATCGCGAAGAAAAGTCGCGTAGAAACCCAATTCAGAAAAGCTTAATTCATTTTGGTGATGTAGTCTGAACATTTTGACACAAATGGAGAAGAAAGAGAGAAGAATTTTGAAACAAATGGAGACGACGAGTTTTGTTTTTGGAAAAATGGATCAGAATACCCCTAACTTTGGTCCGTCCGCTTTTAATACCCCCAGCTATTGGGGATGTCCGCCAAAAATACTCCTTCTACCTGCTTTCACCGGAAGAACTGGTAAATACTTGCACATGCTTTACTTGTGATCCATTTTTGCCTCGTTAATTCACCAACTGCCCCACCCTCTGCTCATCTCTCTCTTCATCTCTTTCTTCTTTCTTCAATGGCGTCCAACACCACCCTTCCCACACCCCAGCCCACCCTCCCCTTCAAAGTAAGAAACTCATTCTTCAAACACAAAAAAACTCATCAGATCCTAATTGCCGGCAGGAAGGGGATAGTTCGCGGCTGCAGGGGCGGCAAGCAAACAGCGAACAGTGGCCTGCGCTGACACAGTGGTGGTTGTGGTGCAGAAATCGAAGAGAGAGAGAGAGATTGAGCGAGAGGGAGGCTCGAAAGGGGGGAGAGGAAGAGAGCAGCGATGAAGGAGAAGGGAGTAGAGTGGCTGGTTGACGGTGGTCTTCAATTGCCGGCAGTAGTCAACAACAAAAACGATTTCAACAACAATACGAAAAACTGTATTCAGGTTTCCAACACTAAAAAGCCTATCTTCTTCTACGTCAATCTTGCCAAGGTACCTTCTTTTTTTTATTTATGGGCATTTTCTGTAATTTCTTAGCGTTTCTGGCTTTTTTTAGAAAATTTTTCCTGCATGTATAGAATGTGAAAGCCCTTATAATATTGTGAATTTATTCTTGTTTTTTGGGAGTTATGATGAAATAAAAATTGGGTTTTTGTTGATTTTGAGTATGATTTAGAAAATAAGGAATTATGTGCTTGTTTTTTGGATTTCTAATTTTCTGGGGAGAATGTCGGTGTATGTTTTTTTAATAATTAATACCCTAGATAAGTAAGTAGGGTAGGCCTTAAATTTTGATTTTTTTACTGGGGCTAAATTCAAATCTTGTTGCAGGAACAGTGGTGGTGGTTGTTGTCGAAGCTGCGAGAAATCGAAAGGAAGGGGGTGGGGGATGCGGGAAATCAAAGGGAAGGGGGTGGGGAATGCGAAGGGGAGGGTAGGGACTAGGGAAATCGACGGGGAGGGGAGGCTGGGGAAATCAAAGGGAAGGGGGTGGGGAATTTGAAGGGGAGGGTGGGGCTGGGGAAATCGACGGGGAGGGGGGCTGGGAAATCCGACGGGGGGGGGGGGGAGGGGCTGGCGAAATCGAAGGGGAGGGGGAGAGGGTGGGGGGTAGGGTGGGGAGGTGGTAGTGGGGGGGTGAAGGAAGGTGGTGGGTGGGTGGGGAGGTGGTGGGGGGGTTGGGGTGGTGGGAGTTTTGATTTAGAAAAGCTAATAGAGAAAATAAAAGATAAATAAAAAAATTACATTGCTAATAGGTTACAGGTCATCTGGGTGCATTTTTGGCGGACCTCCCCAATAGTTGGGGTTATTTAAAAATAATTCATAGTTGGGGGTACTAAAAGCGGACGGGCCAAAGTTGGGGGTATTCTGATCCATTTTTCCTTTTTTTTTCAAACGGTAATATTATTACTTATATAAAGGGGAACTATTTCGAAAAAGGATGCAAGTTCTTTTCCAACGGTAATATATTAGCACCGTTTAGAAATTTGTTAAAAATTGGAGAAAGGAAATTGGAAAAAAAGGGTGAACCAAACAATTCGAGATGAAATTGATCCATAAAATTTTGATCCATCGGTTACAATATGTTAAACTAGTGTTGTATGCATGTTATGCATACAAAAGCATATAAATAGTTTGATTAATTGTGAAATTACATCTAATAACTTGAAAAACCTTATTGTATGAGTTTTTATATGGATTTGACATATTTTAATCTAACTCGGTTTCGACCTTTGTTGTTGTATATCTTTTATTTTGGTATATTTCCTATATTAATACGAACACCAAACAAATGACAAGAGTAAATAATAAAGATGTTTGCATAAAAACTCGAAGGTATAACCTCCCATTTGAAATACAAAGACACTAACCAACTAATCTGCAATTTCATATAGGTCTTTGTGGGCAAATAAATGAACAAAGACAAGATAACACAATTATTGAATTTAGTAACTGGTAAACGAATAGAAAACTCACAATCATCCCATTATCCCAAAATGACAATTTCATATCTTAAAACACACAACTAAATAATTCGAATAAAATAAATTTATGATGAATATTTTTTTTTAAAAGTATGATGACTCCTTCAATCTTTTGCATGAGTATTTCAGAAAAAAGTATGCAAGTTCTTTGCAATGGTAATATTATTATCACCGTTTAGAAATTTGTTAAAAAAGTTCCTTAAAAGAAAAAGAAATTTGTTAAGAAAGTGGAGAAAGGAAATTGAAAAAAAAGGGTGAACCAAACAACTCGAGAAGAAATTGATCCATAACCCCATAAAAAAAATTGATCCATAAAATTATGATCTATCAGTTATAATATGTTAAACTAGTCTTATATGCATGCAAAAGCATATAAATGGTTACATTAATTGTGGGATTACATCTAATAACATGAAAAACCTTATTGTATGAGTTTTTATGGGGATTTGACATATTCTATTCTAATTCAGTTTCGACCTTTGTTGTTGTATATCTTTTATTTTGTTATATTTCCTATATCAATATGAATACCGAACAAATGATATGATTAAATAAACAAAATGGGTGTGAAAAAACTCGAACGCATAATCTCTCATTTGAAGTACAAAGACACTAACCAACTAATAATCTACAATTTCATATAGGTGTTTGTGGGGGGGAAATGTACAAAGACAAGATAACACAATTATTGAATTCACTAACTGGTAAATGAATAGAAAACTCCCAATTACATCTCATTATCCCAAAATTACAATTTCATGTAATATCCCGAAAATTTAAACTTGCTTAAATTAAATAATAATAATTAATGGTTAAATTTTTCCGTTGATTATAAGATGTGACTGAAATTTGTTACTCTATATCCAAGTAATGATAAAAGATATTTAGATTTTTAATAACATTAGTAAGAGTAAGAAAAGAAATAATAAACAAATTAATTACTACTCCCCCCGTCCCAGAAAGATCTGAACATTTGTTGGGACACGTAGTTTAAGGTGATAAGTTATGGTGTGGTTATCAAATGTTATTTTATTTAAAAAGTAGATTTGGTAGGAGTTGGTGGGGCATTTTTTATTAGTGGAGAGAGAGAAGTTGGGTAAATTTTTATTGATAAAAGGTAAAGTGTGGGGCAAAGATGTGTAAAAGAAAAAATATATTAATGGTGGGACCATGCCAAGAATGAAAGTGTTAAAACTAATTTGGGACAAACATAAAAGGAAAGTGTTCAGACTATTCTGGGACGGAGGTAGTAAAGCTTTACAAAGTACTTCTAATTAAATATTGGCTCAAATTGATGGTGTTAAAAAGAGAAAGGAAAAGAAAAGAAGGAAAAAAAGGGAAAACTTAATACAACACTGCTAATTTTATTCCACCCTCTCAATTTTTCCCTCACAAAAACTCAACCATGAACTTCTAATTCTCATGTAGTTTTCGTGCACACAAAAACTCAACTTCAATTAAACCTTCCATCCAAACCAAACTCTCCCAAAATTCAATTTTTCTATCAATTTCATCAACACAATTCACAAAAATTAGACCCCAACTATGGCTATAAATAACCATGTTGCCTCCCTCAAATCATCACCACCGGAATTCTGCTACCCTCGCCGAAAACCGCCACCCAAAACACCGCCTCAAACTCCCCTATTTTCACAACACACACCACTTTCTCTCTCCTCTGTTTCGCAACAAGCCACCTGCCCACTAGGGCTGAGCAGAAATTCCGGGTACCCAGCCCCAGATCCGGACTCGGTCTGGACCCGCGGGGTCTGAAACCGGACCCGATTAATTGGGTCCGAGTTTGGGTCCAAAAAAGGAGACCCGGTTGCATAAGGTTCCAAGTCTGGGTGGTATGTTTTCGGACCCGGTACCTAGTCGGTACCCGGTATAACCGGATACTGGTATGGGTACCCGGTGGAACCGTGTCTGGGACCAGGTACCCGGTGCGTGGAATTGGTTTTTGGCATATGTTGGCCCAAATATAATGAATTCCAAATCATATGCCCCATCCACTTCTAACATTTTAAGTTATAAGATTTTTAACCCTAATTCGCCTAAGTATCAGGCTCCCAGTTAGTAGGCCTTTAGACCTATCTAATTTTTTTTTAAATTTTATAGCTCAATCGACCCATTTTCGTATGCTATTAAACTAACAAGCGGGTACCCAGTTCCGGACCCGGTACCCAGCGGTTCAAAGTCTGGGTCCAAATATTTAGTGCCCGGTTGGACTAGATCCAATTCCAATTCCAGTATTTTTGGACCCGCCAGTTCCGGTTCCTAGTCCGGGTCTACGAAATTCCACCGGGTACCTGGTTTTGCTCACCCCTACTGCCCACCACCTTCGCACCACTGCAGCGCCGCCGCGCGGCCCCCGCATCAGACCACCATTGTGCCCACTTACCGGTGAACCCACCACTCGCCGCAACTCAGCTCGCGTCTCTCTTCTCTCGCCCCACCTTTCCCCTGTTTCGCGCCGCAGCCACTACTGCACCGAACAACCACTGTGTTGTCCCGCTGCTGCTTGCGCCGCCTGAACCACCCCCGTGCCGCCGCAGCTGTCGGAGCTCCAGCACGCCGCCTAACCTTCCTTTTTCGCCCATGTTATTTGGTTCGACGCTGCTCAGTTGGAGCAGAGGTATGATTATGAAAATACCTCCTCAAATGTTATTTTGTTTAGTTTATATATTTGAGCCCAAATATCACCCATGTTAGTTACTTCTATTTTTGGGCCAAAAAGATTATGTTAAGCTAAGTAGCTAAGTTTATACCTTCAACTTGTTGGGCTTAAACCACTAAACTGATTTTGTGTTGTTAAAGTATTTAATCTCTTTAACTTGAAATTTGTAAAAGAACATTAGGAATACTTAGGTTATATTAGTAATTACAAGCTTATGATAACATTTAAGTATGAATGATGAAATTGATAATTACTTTAGTTAATGTTATATAAGTATATGTTATATAATTTTGAGCTATAAAATCATTTGTTAGCAATAAATTTAATAATAATAACTAGAGGATTAAATGTTAAAATAAAGCGAATATTTATATTTTTTCGTTGCCAAATTTTGTTGGTTAGATTAAAAGGAAAGGATATTACAGCCTCCCCCAGCTTTCAAGATTATTAAGCAGGAATCGAGGTAACATCTATTGCTAACACCCACGATCCCCTTTGAAATGTGTTTGTGAAATGATGTTTATAATTATGTTAAGGATTTTGTGATGTGATTCTTTATATGGATTGTGGGATACTTGAATTGTTTTCGTATGAGTTTCATAAATGATGATCTTATGAGTTATTGATGCTCAAGTATGATTCATGAAAGATCTAAGGCTTATGCCGATGAATGCTAAATAAACGAAACATGATAAATGAAAGTGAAAGAGGTTATGGTAGTATAATGTTACGCTTATTATCTACTTTATATATGGTCGTGCACATACCTTCGCACCCGCCGTACACCTAACAAGGGAGAGTGCTTGAGGGGTACCGTAATTTATGGTTCCCACTCTATTTTGGAGCGAGCGGTGTGTCCAACAAGGGAGAGTGCTCCTTGAGGATCATTGCAAGGTGGGAGACGTCCCGCAAGTCTATACTCGCTAGTTACCAAGTTAAAAGATGAAATGATAATGGGAAATTATGAAGTTTCAAAATGCTACTTATAACTGTTCACCTTACTCTTATTTCATTATTGATTTCTAATGTGTTTTACTATATTCTCTTCTCCTTGTTTGCAAATAAAATGAATTGAAATGAATTTACGTTGTTAGGGTAGTATGTTACTGAGCTTTGGCTCACGATGTTGCTTTTGGTTTTAGGTATTGATGAAGGTGATGGGATGGCGTAGAAGTGAGGATAGTCAACCACTTTACATTTATAATAACTATATTGGTTGTGTAATCTAAACTTATGACCACTAGAACATGAACTCAGTTTAACTTTAACTACGTAATTATCTATGCTTAGCTATTTATATCTATATAATTAAGATGCTTATGAGTTTCAATGATTATAATATGTTTAGTTTCATGAAGGAATGTTTGCTTTGTATTTTCCCGAACGGAAAATACGGCAGTAGCGCACCAACCATCTAAGTTCCGCTACTAATGATGGATTAATTAACTTAAATATAATGTTTAGAGGTCAAGGCGTTGTGGTATCCGATTTTTTACTGTCTTAATTAACGGTCTGAATCCCACGAAAGTCTCTCATTGGACTATGAGTTTTAGAAAAGTTTGAAGTCCTCACCCTATTAATATCTGAATAGGGACATATTTATTTAATAAATCGTTTTAAAATCAATTTCAAGAAAAATCATTTAAAACGATGATGACTTCATATGGATAAGGCTTTTTTGAAAATTGGTCTTTCATACCATATGGTTCGGGGTTTAGGTTAAGAGGGCGAACGTCTGGAACTCGTCTCCTTTTCCGTTCTTTGGGCTATTACTAAATGTGTTATTTATCATGTTAAAGTAATCATGGCTATTGAAAAGAAAGAAAAATCACATAATTTGCATATATACACATCAACCATTTTTATTTAGGACCAATACATCATTTGTACATGGTAGGTTTGAGCAACGAAGTTGCACTATGTACCAATCATTACGGGATTAGAATCCACTCATGGATCAAAACTATCGTAGTTTGATCTTAAGTCTCACCCTAAATAGCCAATTCCATTGAGGAAGAAAAGGAAATAGATTATGAATAACTCACCTTTAGAATTAAACAAATCTATTAGGAATAAGATAATCACTCCCATTAGTGATTGAAATGGGGTTAAGATAATCACTTTAATTAGCGATTAAATATGAAGGATTAAGATAACCACCTCAATTAGTGATTAAAAATAGAGGTTAAGATAATCACCTTGATTAGTGATTATCAATGAAGGTTAGGAAGTAATCACCCTAATTGATGATTATTCAAGGTTTAAGATTATCATTCTAATTAGTGATTAAATAAGAAAAACAATCGTCCCAATTAACGATTATTAAAGTTTAAGATAATTACTCTAATTAGTGATTAAACGAGAAAAAATAATCGCCCTAATTAACGATTATTAAGGTATAAGATAATCACTCTAATTAGTGATTAAATATGAAAAGTTAAATTAATCATTCTAATTAGCGATTAAAAGGAAGGTTAGGATAATCACCTTAATTAGTGATTAAACATGATGAAAGGTTAAGCTAATCACCGTAATTAGTGATTAACCAAGGTTTAAGATAATCACCCTAATTAGTGCTTAAATTTGATGAAAGGTTAAGCTAATCACCCTAATTAGTGATTAAATGAAAAGTTTGAGTTAACCGCTTTAATTAACGATTAATCGAGGATTGAAATAACCACCTTAATTACTGATCACATTTATGATTTTCAAGAGGTCTTAGAGGTTTGCTTCTTAATTTGAAGGTTTTTGAGAAATAATCTTAATTGAAGATTATTAAGTCATTTAGAGAAAAATGATCAATTTGAGATCAAATTTGCAGATTGTGTTTGGCTAATTGGAATTTGGCCATTTAAAGCAAGACACGTGAAACGGCCTAAAATCAAGTCGGAGATCATAATGACCAATCTAATTATGTCAAATTATATGATTGTTCTATTTGAATATGGAGAACATATTTTTAAAATGTAAGATGGATCATCATACAATTTAACTTAGTTAGATTTGCAATGTTTCCTCTTAATTGAGATTGGGTCATTTGATTCATATACTATGATATATTGGCCCAATCATGCAAAATTTGTAACATTGGTTGCTCATTTTATTAAAAAGAGTTGTGGAATTATTTATGAAAATTATGAATAAACATCTCCATGTTTTTTTTATTAATGAGTGATGCAATAACTATTTACAAAGAATTATTATTACAACAAAATGTACAAACTCTATGATCTATACAAAATCTTCAATCTTGATCTTCACCATGATGCTCCTTGATCTTCATTTCCTTGAATGAGCTTTGGAATTCATGTTTATTTGTAAATTTATGAAAGTTAAAGATTAATTAACCTCTTTGGTTGTGATTTTTATGACAATTTTTATTGATTTTTATTTACATGATAAAATGAATCATTTTAAGATAAACATAAAATTAAATTACTTTTAATTCACATTTTTGTATGAAAAGAAAACATTTTTTTTTATAAAAGTTGAATTAATCACTTTATTTCATTTTCTAGATTGCCTATTTGTTCTTGTACTAACTTACAAAATTCATAACTTTCTATACAAATAATTAAACGGAGAATTTGATACATCTATGGATAGATCAGTGAGTTCTTTATGTTGTGTCAAAATTTCACAAGCTTTAAATGACGACTCAAATTATGATGAATTATATGCCAAAACTGGTCAAAACAGGACCTTTATTCAATTTGTTCCTTAAAACCTAACTTATTGAACTTATTCTTAGGTGAATTTTGGTATGTGAATTCTAGACACCTTGCAAGACTAGAATAAAATTTTTAACTTGAATTGGACATTTTTAAGACCATTTTTTATTTATTTTCTTAACTGAAGAGAAAATCAGTTTTCTGGAACTTAGTGATTTACTACATGAACGTTTTTGTAAAAATGATGTAAAATTGTATAAAATTTATATGAACATGATTTTTTATATTCTTAGAAAGCTACTGATGTTTTCTTTAAACTTGATGTTTTTAGTTTTTTTAAATGATTTTTATTTTAAACTTTATTGACAGAATAATCTGAAGTGGTACTGGACAAAATTAGTTTTACACAACAAAGTTGTATGATTTTTAATTATATGTACAAAATTATTGTTTTTGAAATTCCAAAGTCCAGTTGCTGGAAACATCTTGCACTTCATAGGAACAATATTAAATCGTACAAACTATGTAATTAATACAGACAAAAAAAAATGAAATAAGATAGGAAAGTAAAACTGACTATAATTATAGCATCACATTTTTTATGGAAATGTTTATGCACAATTTTTCTTGAATTTTTTATGAAATCATTTTTGGTGTTGAATAACAACTTGATTAAGGAAAATCACATAATCACATTGTTTCCTAAGAGTCACCCCATTAGAGATGACTATTCTAGGTGGGGTGATTTAAGGTTGGGAACCTATTAGGACTTCCACATACCCGAATCACTCGAAAGATTAAAAAATGATAAGAAGAAAACAAGGAGAAAGTTAGTAGATGATTAAGAAGATAATTAATCAAAATAAACAAGAATTTCAACTTTACCTTGCTAGCTCAATGATGCACTTTCTTTTTGCCAATTTTTCTACCTTTTTTGTGATTTTCTTAATTTCTAAGTGAGTTTCTAAATTCTCTTGATTACTAACTTAAACTCTTTTTTGTGTTTTTTTCCTTTTGCTGAACTTCTTTTACTTATTAAGACTTTTGCTTAGATGGAAAGATTAAGAAGGAGAAGAGTAGTAGAGAAGATGAGAGCGAAGTTGAATTGTGTTTTTTTCAACTTGGTTTTGAAGTGAAAAAATGAGGGTATTTATAGAGAAATGAGGGAGGTGAACTAGGGTTTCAAAGAGGTAGAAAATATGATTTTTCACCCAAAAAATCTGATTTTCTTCATCCTTAATCGCCCTAATGACATCACTCTAATGACCTCATCAAATCTCTTTGGAAATACAAATATTCTTATTCTTTTTGGATTTTCTCATAAACGAGGCAAAATCAGATTTTCAAAAAATATTATTCCCTAAACATCCTAATACGTAAAAAAAAAATACATCGAAAAACGTGCAAACAAAGCTTATTAAAACGTTGTGCCTAGCGCAACGTCCTGCGCTAGACACAGCACCGTGCGCTAGGCGCACAGGCTTGCGTCTAGCGCATGAGCCTGTTGTGCGCTAGGCGCATGGTCATGTGCCTAGCGCACAGTTTGAATCTTCCGAAAAAAATCGGATCCTTGGCTTCTTTCACTTTGGATTTGATTCTTATTCTTATTCTTTTTCATGATTTTTATTCTCTAACTAATGGATAAAGGATGGGTTTAGTGGATAAAGAATATATTCTTATTCTTTATCCAATGAACAAAGACTTGACCATCAAGAAAACTCAACATTACCGGTTTTGGGATACGACTAAAATCCCGACGCCTAATCGCGACTCGTTTTCCGTTTTTTCCGAAAGACTTACTTAAAACAATTAACGAAAACTTGTCAAAATTAATAAAGACGAGCATGATTATACTACGAATCATTTTATTAACATGGTGGTTGTAGCTATTGACTACGACTCACGAAAAATTATATTTCTAAGCCAAAATCGCACGACCAATACGCAAAAATGGAAAATCGTACGACGGAATGAAACTCGCACTCAGGGGCGCGCGCTCCACGATGCATGACGATTTTTGTTATATTTATTTCTTTCCAAAATCTTTATTTATCCGAAAAAAGGGGTTCAAAATTTGGTGTATACAGGCATTACATTTCATATTTTAAAATACACAACTAAATAATTTGAATTAAATAAATTTTTGATGAATTTTTTTTGTAAAGTATGATGACTCCTTAATCTCTTGCATGAGCATTGTTCTTTTCAAATGACTATCAATTGTATGTTTAACTTTCACGTTTTTTATTTTATTGTATTTGCTAGATCAGTAACAAAAAATTGATTCTAATAATCTAACCTTTTGGTCGTTCGCTCAAATTAATATCAACTTTTGATTTTTTTTATTAATCCAATCTTTTAGCATGATCTGCTCATTTTGAACCATGACCTGTTGAAACAGGTTGATAACCAGTAAATAGCTTAATTGCAAACATGTCTTGTTCTAATTCATTATGTTTTAATTAATCAAGTTTAATTGTAATTAGCTTATCTAAAACAAGTAACCACCAGTACCACCGACAAGGCACCACTGCCAACAACACCACCACCAAGGTACCACTGCCAACAACACCACCACCGAGGCCATACGACCCCACAAAACCCTTGCACCACCAAACCCCTCCGCACCCCCTGCGAACACCACCACTCTTGACACCACCACCGAGGCCATACAATTTTTAGATTTTAACCTTTGGGATGGATGTGTGTTGACTGCTAAGTGCATGCATATTTTGTACTTGGTAGTTAAATATAGCTTGAAAAATGTTGATGTTTCTATTTGGGAGTTTGTGCTGCTGTAATATATATACTCCATCTGTCTCTTATTAGATTTATCATTTCTAATTTGGACACTATTTATAGGTATAGAAAATCCTAAAAAAAAAATTCCATTATATACGAAAAAACATAGTCATGTGGAGGTCTTTTTTGATTCGTCTCATTGTGTACATTAGAAAAATCAAACTTTAATAATTTTTGCTAGTATGTAATTAGAGATATTAACAATACAAAACGTGCCTTGGCAAACATGTATTGGAGAAATGGAAAATATAGATGAAGAAAATATAGAAAAGTAAAGGTCTTTTCTTTAGTATGTAAAAATCACGAGTAGTGTTCACACTGTGTGAATAGCACAAAAGTATAAATACCTAATTAAAAGAAAAAGAAATCGGGCTTAAATTGTGTTGATGGAGAAAATAGAAAAAGTCAAGATCTTTTCTTCAGTATGTACGAGCAATGTTCATAATGAACTTTATGAGTAGCAGCAAAGTACAAAATACATAGTTGAAAAAAAACAAAAACCAACAGATTGCTACTACTAAGAGAGTAATTGAACAAATCTGATTTGAATCTGTACTAAAAGGGGATTGTTAAATATCGCCCCCAAACTACTTAAAATCTCCCCAACCACTATATGATTATATCATTATACCCTTACTTTAATTTTTGGATTTTAACTCCATTTTTAACTCCTCCCACCTACCAATCTACCATCCTCACCATTAATCATCTTCTCTCTCATCTTCACCATTCATCAGTATCATCACTCTCACTCTCATCCTTCTTCACACACAAAAACCATCACCACCACCATCTAAACCCAAAAAAATGCCAGGCAACCCGTCGGAAAATCCAAGGCCACAGAAGAAGATTGTCCTCAGGCGTCAAACGGAGGAGGCAATCTTCAGGGCTACGGAGGGAAGACGCCGGCAAGAAGCTGTAGAGGAGGCGGCGGCAGCAGTGGAGATGGCAGCAGCAGCGGAGTCATCGCAGGTAATTTTTTTTTTTAAAAAAAATAGCCTGAACGTCTGTCCAGGCAGTTGCTTCCATGGAAGCAACTTCCTGGCCAAACGTTGCTTCCATGGAAGCAACTTCCAAGCCAAGCGTTCCTTCTTTGGAAGGAAGGGTGACTTTTTTTTTTAATATTAGATTTATGTTATTAATTTTTTTATTTACGTTATATTTTCATATTTAAAAGGTTATTATTTTATTAATTCATGAAATGTAATTGATATTTTTTTTGAAATATTTTATAAATATAATTCATAAAATATTATTTATTATGTTTTAATTTAATTATAATTATTATTGTAAGTTGTAGAAAATTAGAAATAGTAAGTTTTGATTATAAATAATTATTATTGTAGGTTGTAGAAAATTATAAATAGTATGTTTTGATTATAAATAATTATTATTGTAGGTTATAGAAAATTATAAATAGTATGTTTTGATTATTAATAATTATTGTTGTAGGATGGTTAATATATTGATTTATTATTTTTTTTTTTTTTACGTATTTGTTGATGAATTAGCCATCTGGGTTTCGACAATTTGCCGGGAAGACACTTCCCGGGTTTCGCGGTGTGCACAACGAGGATTCAGGTCCGCGTCATCCCCACTCAAGTGGTGTTTCCGCTTCAGTTAGGAGGACTTGGATAAACCCGACTGGTCCGCGACGTCGGCTTCAGTAACACGATGAGGGGGTTGGTGGATCGTACGATGCAAGGGAGCATCAGGAGATGGATGAGGGAAGGATGACCGGGGTACATATGAGGCGGGTTCTGATGTTCTTTACGATGATGATGTGCAGGATGCATTTATGCGGGAATTTGAAAGAGATCCAGACCCTACAGCCGGTGATCGTTGGAATGTCCGTAAGGGTAAGGGTGGGCGGTTTATATGCGGCGAGGGGAGTTCATCGACTGTTGAGAGTCTAAAGGGGAAGGGGAAGGATGACGATGACCTTAGCTGGAAGGTCACATGTCCAGTTGCAGGAGGACCTATTGTTGGGTCTGTTATCCCTAGTTTTGGTGGACATGTAGCTATGGAGATCAAGGAAGGGGGGATAGAATTCTCTTGAAGTGTTAGACACGAGAGAGGATTTGTACACGTTTGAGGACGTGGGCTAGGGCGTTGCCTCCACCGATACAGGATCGTCTTTGTAGAACGTCCCTGTACCATATCAACATTTGTTCACGCACATTGATGCGCCATTGATTTCAGCATTTGTCGAGCGGTGGCAGCCTGATACGAGTTCTTTTCACCTACCGTTTGGGGAGATGACGATCATGATGCATGATATGTGGCATATATTGCATATTTCAGTTGAGGTGTGCACGGTCAATGACACCACTCCAAGTGGTGCTCTTAGGGGTTTGGTTGCAGACTCGATCGGTAGGACAGTTCTAGAGCTCGGGAGTCCATTTTGGGAAAATGGTGCTATTGCTGCACAAGGGGTTGCTGATATTATATCTGATGGGGAGACACTTGCTCCATTGGAGAAATAGCTTACATGTATTATATGGTTGATTCTAGGGTGCTGTTTGTTCCCAGATAAGAGTGGATCGAGGTTGAGACCCTTTGACATTGTTGAGGCTAGGTCTCCAAATATTGTTCACACGTTCTCCTGGGGGTCGGCTACACTTGCGTACTTGTATCGTCAGTTGGGTGAGGCTAGTCGGACCTCCACAGTCGGGATCAGCGGTTGTTTGACTTTACTCCAGGCATGGATTTATGAGTATTTTCCATGCTTCAGGCCACGAGCACAGCATATTATTGGTGGGGAAACTCCACGAGTGCAGAGTTGGACTTCGTACCCAGAGCCGAGGTCTCATGACCGTCTTTGTTCTATCAAGAGACAGCTAGACACACTGACAGCAGAGGATGTAAGTGATTATTTATGTACTATAATTAGAAGTTTGTTTTTTACTTGCATTTCATTAAATAAAATCGCTTTTTTGTAAAAATTGCAGGTGGATTGGTTGCCTTATGGTCATCATTTTGATCCGAACACTATTCGGAGAACATTATATAGGGGCACCATTCGGTACCGGGGAGTTATCGAGCCCTATATGCCTGATCGAAGTTTGCGACAGTTAGGCCGTATGCAGACTATACCTGTTTCTATTATTGCTCCAGAGTCTGCATCTAGGCCTAGCAAGGGAAAGTATTATGTGAAATCTTCTGCTGTCCATTGTGAATCGGCCTGGTTCTGGTTCCTGACAAGTAATTATATTAATATAATATTAATATTTTGTTTATTATTATTGTTATTATATTAATATAATATTAATATTTTATTATTAAACAATTGTTATTTTGTTTACAAACAAGTAATTGTGTAAACATTGAGATGTTTGAGAAGGGTTCTGAACCGGCGACTTGCGCCACTGACTACTTGTCTTGGTATCAACGACATTCACATCCATATTTGTTGAATCATGGAGGTAGTATTGCTCGACCCATACCAGATCGTACGACAACCGAGCAGGTAAATGTATTTTAATGGATTCAGAATTTGGTTCAATGTAAAATTAAATATATTGATGACCCACTATTTTATTATGCGACAGTGGATGAATAGGTGGATAAATGCAACTCGTCCATTCATGCAACATTGGGACGAATATGAATGGGATGATGCAAAAGATGTATGTGGGAATGTTGAGCAGCTCATTGAGGATTGGAACAAAGTGTTACACAAGACGAATGAAGAATAAAACGAGTAGCGGATTTTATTTATGTTAAAACACTTTTAGCTATTACTAGCGGATTTTATTTATGTTGAACACTTTTAGCTATTCCTAATGGTTTTATGTATTTGAACTCAATGTTTATGTATGCTTGTTAATTATGAGTAATTACATATTTAATTAGTTATATTGTGATTTAGTTCATAAATTAACACAATCAGTTCATAAATTAACACATTCGTATCTACCATAAGTTCATAAGTACAACTAGCAAGAGGTAAAACTTAGAAGTAGTTGTTGGGGTTGTTGAGGTAGATGAATCCCACTGTTTGATCCTTGCTGAATAATGACTTGCCCAAGGACGAACTGTAACACCCCGTAATTTCCACCCTTTATTTTTGGTGTTTGTTTACATTAAAATGATATTTTTCGTAAAAATAAATAATTTATTATTTAGATTATTTTGGAACGTGTTGTGAAAATGTATATATATTTTTAAATGTTGTGATATATTTATATATATTTATTTTAAGTTGTTAGTTAATTGTTTTAAAGGTTATATTAGTTTCGTTATTTATTTAGGCGTTTAGGATGCGGTGTTGTCGCGTAACGTTTTTGTAACGTTGATGGAACGACATGGGATGATGAAATGGTACATCACGTGTGGCGTACCATACTGGCCGAAAATCAGCAATTATGGAGTGGAGGATGAAGAGTTTTGGTGCTTATTAAGCTAACCTTTGATTATCTTGTAACCGCTCATTTAATCCCTCATTAACATTCTCCTAAACCCTTAGTTTTTCCTTGCCAATAACTTCTAATTTTTAATAAGAGAGATTCAGCATCATTCTCATTTAAATCACGCCATTTTCAAGAAAAAAAAGAGAGGAAGGGAAACGCCTAGTGACTTGTTGCTACAATTATCGTTCGTTGTGCTTTGGGGTTAGAAGAGGAATTGGATTGCATGCATAAATCCTAACTATCTCTTTAGACTCAGCTCTCCTCCCGACGGTCCAGGTAACTAGTAGTTATCTTAGACCGATAGAGATTAGAGTATTTTTTCGGTATTAGATTATTACGCTAGGAATTGTTTAAAATAATTTTTGAATGAAATTATTGATGAAATTTGACGTGGATATAATTGATTTATGCTGTATGAATATTGTATGCAGAAAAATAATTTTCGTCTGGGTTTTAATATTTATTCGATTTATTTGGTAATTTATGCGTTTATGACTTATTTGCAAAATAATAATTGAACAAATGTTATAATTGCTGAAATTATTTTTCGTGAAGCATGTTATGTGTGTAGTATGTATTTCATTCTTTGGAATAATTTTTTTCCTACTGTTTACAGATTTATTTAATTGATTTATCTGTTTTTGCATTTTCGTGTTTGTTGGTATTTAAGTCATATATATTATTTTTTTGGGGGCGAAAAATCTATTTCTTTGCATATTATGTATTACCGTAGGTTTATACATGTTATGTGAATTTTTGGAAATTATTGGGCATTTATTTCTATTTTTAATTATTTTATTGGCTTTACTGAGTATTCTGTAAATTAACATTTAAAATTACTTTAAGAGTCCGAAAATTAGAAATAAAATTTGTACCATGTCAGTAGAGTCATAATGGTACTATGATAATTTTTGTGATAATTTACTGATTTTTTTTATTAGTTTAATAATTTTTATTGTGTTTTTGTTATGAGTTTGAGGATATTCTTTTAAATTATTTAAGGTTTAATAATCATAAATAAATTGAGACCTTTTATGTTCTTGGAAGTTGATGATTTGTAGGTTACTGTGGTTATTATTGAGTATCATTATGTTTACGTTTTAGTTTACGTAAAAATGATTAGTCGTGTACGTTTCATTGATTTAATAAGCCTTGGAGTTAATTGGTGGTGGCGTCAAACGCACGCTGATGCGTCAGACGTAGTGTGGTTAGTGCGCCAGTCGCACAGTGTGGTGCTGAGCGCACAGTTTTGTGTAGTCTAATTTTTTATATGATCTTGTACGTATGTTCTACTTCTAGTTGGTGATCTTATTTGATATGATGCATTTCTGATTGATACTGTTAGTGCTGTAAAAACTATTTCATTATCATTGTTGATGTTTAGTGATGTTCAAAGTATTGTGGTTGGAGATATTTGTTGTAAGTTTGTAAGTTACTACTTTGAGGATTTTTTGAAGAATTACTTTTGATGAATTATGGGTATAAGGCCGGGTGGCGTCCCTTTTGACGAATAATTTTGAGCTGAATGATACTTTGATGATATTTATGAATTATGATTTTATTTTTGAGATAAGAACATCCGGTGAGATAGATGTAGTCCCCGGTGAAGAACATGCCAACCACCTGGTTTGCGAACTAGGGGTAAACCTGGGTTAATTGTTGTCGTCCGAGAGGTCAGGGAGTTTTGCGTGTTCTATCCTGCATCAGGAGATTTGGCCATTCTTAGACACAGGCAGTGGGGAACGTAAGCCCATAAACTGACCTGGAGATTGCGATCTGACAAACCTTAGGAAGTGAATTGCGGTTCACTGGCGTTCGGTTTCTGACTCAATCATCTTTACCTATACTTTTATTTTTATAAAAGTACTCTTGAGATGATTTATTTATTTTTATCCAATTCACTTGCTATTTATTACTCATTTGCGTTACTTGTGAGTTATATGGAAGTGGATGCATATTGTAGTTGACTTGACTTTATTCTTTCCTTTCTTACTAATCTATGTCTGGAATAGACTTTGATTTCTTTTGTTCAGGGAGAACTGCTAGTTACTCCCAACTGATTGTGGATGTTTGTTGTATATTTTGCAGGTTTTGTTGATGGGAATCTTCTTTGGTTTTGGGCTCGGGTTGAGATGCGAGAATGAAATGATAGTTGTTTTAGGCCTAGACTGCTAGTTAGACTTTTTCTCATTTGGAATACTGTGAATTAGCTATTTATTGATATTAGTTATTTAAGTTGGTCTCTTAACATAGTTATTTAAATACGTTCGTATTAGAAATGGCATTCCCAGAAGACGATATTTCCGCCATCGTCTTATAATACTATTATTATTTCTTTCTTTTTCCGCTTTGAAATTCTGGGGTGTTACAGTTGGTATCAGAGCAAAACGCTCCTAAACTCTGAAAAATAGTTGCTAATGATTCTTTAGAATTATTAGTTAGCCATAGGATATAAAATTTGTTTAGAAGTAAGATTAGTTGTTTCACTATAATGAGAGTGTTATGGGTAGAGTAAGTAAAGGGAAGCGTGATAGGAATGTGGTATGCTCTCATGCTTATGGAGCATATGTTATATGTATAGTTACTTGTATTATTGGTGGAATTAGTCTACCAAATTTGTTAATCTTATTTGCAGGGTCTCTTACATGTAATTTATTTTCTCTTTTATCAGAGTGCGCAGCGAAAGCCAAGAAATTTATAGCCTTCTCGGTTTAGTTGTGTTTAATTTGTTTCGTGTTTTACAATTTAGAAATAAGCTTTAATTTTATTTTAATATAGTCATGTGTGTTGTATTGCTTTTATTTTATTTGCTGGTTGCTTGATAGTATATGTTATTATGTACGACGGTATATATTTTCTGTTCTTTTTCAATTAAGTGTTGTTTTTATGTGAGTACTACGTATCTGTTTTATTATTTACAAAACTTTCTACTTTGAGTTTATATTCCAAATTATATTTTAGATCTTGGAACTTAATATATTTCATAACCATATTAGAGTTACTTTCTGACTTTCAAATTTTGTTATGTTTAATATTTTGACATACTCTTTTGAAAAATGTTTAATTTCAATTGTTTTATAATGGTTCGGAAAAAGAAAGCGGTTTTGAAATTGTCTTTCAAGATATTTTTCAAATTTCTCTTACCGTCTTTGACTATCTATATTTATAAACATTTTCCTTTTAATATTTTTATTTTTCATGCTAATCCTTGTTTAGCCTTTAATTATGGTAATAAGTTTTGTAGTCTTTGAAAATGAAAGTACTTTAATGAGTTGTCTTGGTGTTAGATTGAAATGTAGATGCAAACTGTTTTTGTTTTAAAGGTTAGCATTCAACAACTTTTACTTTACTTACTTTTCTAATTAGCATTATTTTTTTTCACACTCAAATGCGTGAAAGGATCTTGTTTACTATTTGTTGTTTCTTGTTTAAATATTTAGTGCTTTCTCATTTCATAGAAAAATTTTGGTTGTTTTCATTACTTCTTATTTCATTCTCTGATTTTGACTTATCTATTTATATTCTTTGAAAACGAGATTTATATACTTGGTCTAAATTTTAAACTTGTTTGAGTCGATATTAAGTCATAATGGGTGGTTCCTTTGACATGTATGTCAATTCGATAAATCAAAATTTTAAACTTGTTTGAGTTGATATTAAGTCATAATGGGATGATTCCTTTGACTTTTGTATGTCAATTTGATAAGTCTAAATTTTAAACTTGTTTGAGTTGATATTAAGTCATAATGGGTGATTCCTTTGGCTTGTATGTCAATTTGATAAGTTGAGTAGTTGACACATTTTATCTATTTGATTTGATTTCCTTTTTCAGTTGATATTAAGTTTATATTGGGTGATTTGACAGGCTAAAGTCGTATCACCTTATCAAAAATAACCTAAGGTCCACTAACAAGTAGTCAGGGAAGTCAGGATCGAATCCACAGGGAGAAAGTTATACTATTGTATCTTAATTCTAATATTATACTAACTAAATCAGATGAAAATGGTTGTTTTACTGAACTAAGCAAATAACAAAACTAAATACGAAGGTAAGAATCAATTAATAAAGAACTAGGACTATGGATCACTATCCATACAATTTGGGAAATCAGAGACGAATAATAATCACCCAATAAGTCAATTTATCTAGGACACATGTAATTTCTCTCGAACATTACCTCCCTCAAAGATCACCTAGCCGCTCTCGCATGGTCAAGGATCACTATGCCTAATGATTGAAAGCCAATACGAAATCTCTCCTCTCGAAGCAGATTCAATATTGCGATAATAGAAATACAAATCATGCCTAAGTCATAAATCTAGCCTGAACGACTCAATCACAGGAAACAATTGAAATAAAGGGTAATTATACTAATCTATCAATCCCTCATTGCATACATAGGTCCCACAATCCTAGAAATAAAACTACTCACTCATGCTTGCGAACACAATAATAGAATCCATGTAAAAATTCATACTTTGAACTATTGCAAATAATTAAGAAATCAATCCAATCAATAATAGAGAAAACAAACAATAATGGAGAAAACAATGAAGAAGATTACCAAATTAAAGAACTATATTGAACTTGCAAGCAATCCCCGTGTTTGATGTTGAATCCCAAGTGAAAAATAGTAAACTAGGGTTCTTTTACAGAAATAAAAATAAAGACAAAAACAAAGATACTTAGTAATATTCTGATTTTGCTATTTATACTCAACCTAAAACAACTAGGAAAAATCCTCTAAAGAAAATAGCCCGAAAATCATTAAATGTGCGTGTCGGGTCATTCGCCTGACCGGGCCAAGTATGCCCGACGAAATCAGGCTCAAACAAAGCAGCAGCACCCAAAAAAGCACATCGCCCGATGCAATCAGGCCGACACGCCCGATGCAATCTGGTGGCCCAGACTTCTCAGCAGCTCGTCCAGAACGGCGCCCGAACACGCCCAATGCAATCGGGCCTAATCGCTTGATCGGGCCAGATACCGAATTACGACAGGGCCGAAGCGCCCGATCGGGCCCGCAACAAATCTTGCTTTTGACAATGATGGACGCCCCATCGGGCGCGAGGCGCCCGATGAGATTGGGCGAGGCTCCGATTCTTCATTCCTTGGCTTCATACGCCAAGGCTTCACTCCTTCTTTTGTCCAAGGCCTCGGAAAGTATTCTCGGGAGTCGGGACCCCAGAACTCATCATGTATGCCTTCAAACCTGTCCATTCGATTGTGGTAGACGTAAAGCAGTAGAAAATAGGGAAAAAGTTCCCTAATACCTACAAATCATCACAAAACAGAAAACCACAACTAGAAGAAGAAAGTTAGCGTAAAATGGCTCCTAAGAGCACCATTGATACACATTTTAGCTTAAATATAAGGGGAAAAACTCTATATAAAACCGTAGCATCAAACTCCCCCAAGCTAAACCTTTGCTTGTCCCCAAGCAAAGCACATCATGAACATGAACAAAATTGCTTCACCCCTCAAGTAAGAACTTCAGACTGAAACATTTTCAAACTCAAAATCCTTCAAGCAAGCAAAAATCAAGTTCAGTTGTTCAAATCACCCTGACCACCAATCACCTAAGCAAACCATCAAGTGCAGCTACCCTACATAACATGCAAATCTTGAATAGGTGCTCACTGAGGTGTCACTCCTCTCAATTTTGTGGCAGGCATAATATGTGCCCGATCGCTCACCAACCCAACCATAATAGCCCTTCCCACTCACACTCTCATGTATTTAGAAAGGTATGATATCGCTCATTCTATTCAGGTCGACTCAAATAACAAACTTACTCTTTAACTTTGGCAAATTGACTCAGAATCAATCCAGAAACCAATCTAACACTTGCTCAAAAGGTCTTTCTCAGGGTTATAATGGGGCTCAGGTAAAGGTAAGGAAATTATTTAGGGAATGTGGTGGAAAAGCCGAGAAAGGGGAGCAAAAACACTAGTAACAAGACTAGGTGTGGCCGAAACAATGACCAACTTTGAAATTTCACGAACCAACCAATACTTGTCTCTTTCATCATAATTTCCAACACTTTTGAAAGTTAATGAATGAAGATCATATAAATTTTTCAGATTTTTCACTATCATTTTTCACTTTATTTTTCTATTTCTTTCTTTTCTTTGTACCAACATAGCATTATTTTCCAACCACCCTACGGAATCAACCACACAATATAATATCAACTTAACAAATGCTCCCCCAAGCTAGGCTTGGGACAATAGTCATTGTAAAGGCTCAAGGCGTGTAATGTGGCTTAATATAGATTAAAAAAAAAAGTCATTAGGCTCAGCGGGGCTAGGGGAAAAATGATTCATTAAACAACTCTGAGCCTTAAAGATTAAACAAATGAACGCCTCTATCACAGCACATGTCCAAAGTCACCAGAATTCAACGAGTACAATGCCAAAGCCAAGATAAGAATGCTACGAGGAACTAACACACAAGAATAGACCGGATATAGACATAAATCCGAGGGCTAGAATGAATCCTCACAATCTAACCAATTCAAGCATGCAATTAAAGTAAGCGCTTTATCATCAAAATCCACTCAAGATCAAGGCAATCAGACATCACATCACAACATCCCAATCACAAATGCCCAACTATCCAGTATAATGAGTTAAATCGTTTTTCAAAGCAAAGTTCGGGGCACAGGGAAGCAATCAATCCATTCATATTCAACTCGTATTTTTGTGTGTTTTTTTTTTGTGATTTTTCATTTTTTCAAAGCAATTAAACTAACTTAACTAACCTAAAAAGCAGTAAAAAGAAAAAGAAAAGCAATACTAATACTTACAGAAATCCTCCCCCAAGCTGAACTTGGCAATGGCCTCATTGCAACAAGGGGAAGGAAAGGGACATGGACGTCAGCTGCCCATCAGCCTGCATCTAGCAGTTTAGTAGCCGCATGTTGTACCACCCCTTGCAACCCGCGTTGGACTGCAATGCTAGTGTGGTGGCCCTCATGTAGATGAATGCGGTGCTAATTAAAGTCAGGGCTTATTCATGTCAAGTCATCAGTGCTATACCCAATGGCCTTTTTATGAGTCTGTAAGACCGTTAGAACATGTTCATCACCTGCAATAGACTCTAAGACAAGCACATCATTTGAAGTATCACGGGAGGTGGAATGAGGCATGCAATCATGGATCGGTTCATCTATAACATCAACACTATAGCATGATTCCTCTAGCATTGGGCTTTTAGGGGCATTGGTAAGGCTAAACATAACCTTATCATCCCCCACAGTCAAAGTCAGTTTTCCACTTTTAACATCTATAACTGCTCTAGCAGTATGGAGGAAAGGTCTCCCGAGGATAATGGGTGTTTGGGTATCTTCTGCCATGTCTAATATAACAAAGTCCACAGGGATAAAGAATTTACCTAATCTAACAGGAACGTCCTCTAATATACCTAGGGGGTATTTCACAGAACGGTCAGCCATTTGCAGAGTAATGGTAGTACATTTTAAGTCACCCATGTTTAGTTGCTTACAGATAGAAAGAGGCATGACACTCACACTGGCACCCAAATCACATAAAGCTTTGTCAATAAATATGGTGCCAATGTGACAGGGGATGGAAAAACTCCTTGGATCTTTCAATTTAGGTGGAGACTGGTTTTGTAAAAGAGCGTTGCATTCAGCAGTGAGAGCCACAGTTTCCACCTTATTGGGAGTCCGCTTCCGCATTAAAAGTTCTTTTAAAAATTTAGAATAAGCAGGCACTTGATTTAATAATCCAGTAAAAGGAACTGTTACCTGCAGATTCTTTACCACCTCCAAAAACTTACCATACTGGTGGTCGAGCTTCTTCTTGAGCATCCGATTTGGGAATGGTAGCTTGATCACCGGAGTAACATTTTTCTCCTGAGTCACCTCCGTAATCTTGTCTACAGCTCCTTGCTTTGCCTGAGGTTCAGCATCCTCAGGCACTTCTTGTGGTTTCTTAGCAATTGATGATTCCACCTCTAGCATTGCCGGGGCATCATACTGCACTCCACTTCGAAGGATAATAGCATTGGCAGTGTCCCTTGGTTGCATTGGTTGCGAAGGCAATGACCCAGATGGCCAACTAGCAGAAGAACTAGCCAGCTGAGCTATTTGTGACTCCAACATCTTATTATGTGTCCCTTGGAGCTTATTCTGAGCATGCATGCTCTCAAATTAAGACCTGGTATCTGCTTGAAAGGAAAGAATACCTTTCTACATCTGCAACATGAGATTTTTGAGTTCAGCAATAGCTGGGTCTGAAGGAGGTGTGTTAGGATGCTGTTGAAACTGATTTCTCTGGAATCCAGGAGGGGCTTGTGGTTGTGGCTGATATTGTTGTTGTTGCTGAGGCTGTGGATAATGTTGTTGTTGCGGATTCAACACATTATTGCTCCTATATGAGAGATTTGGGTGATCTCGCATCCCAGGATTGTATGTATTGGAGTAGGGATCGAACTGGGGCTTGTGTTGTGATTGTAATGCGTGCACTGGCTCACTAGAATGTGAGAGAGCGGAGCACTCTTGAAAGTTGTGTCCAGCTATCCCACAAGCGTCACATATGAAAGCATTGTAACCAGAAACACTAGCCATGGCGTTGACACTCATGTTGGGGGGAGGAATTGTTACCTAGCTTCAAAGAATCAATCTTCTGGTGTAGAGCAGCTAGTTGCCCGGACAGTAAGGAAATGGCCTCAACATCATGTTTTCCTCCCTTTGTCATAAAAGAACGAATAGTAGGCGCTTGATTAGAAGCGAGTTTCTCCAGAAATTCATACCCTTCGTCTATGGCTTTATCCATGAAGAAGCCACCAGAAGCTCCATCAATTACCCGTCTCGTATCTGCATCAACTCTAGTGTAGAAAATTTGACACAAATACCACTTGTCAAAACCATGATGAGGACAAAGACGCTGCAGATCCTTGAATCTTTCCCAAGCTTCATACAATGACTCTCCAGGATCTTGGGTGAAAGTCACTATATCATGACGCATATCTGCAGTCTTTTGGTAAGGGTACCACTTGATGAGAAAGATCTTTGATAGTTCTGCCCAGGTGGTGATGGTGGAGGCCAGCTTATTATACCAAAATAGAGCTTTGTCGCGCAGAGAAAAGCCAAACAAGATGAGTTTCATCTTATCAGCAGTAACACCAGCTTGTTTATGAGTAGCACAACATTGTAAAAACCGCTGCAGGTGCTGATTTGGGTCTTCAGATGGTAACCCAGCAAAGTGATTATTCTGAACCATATTCAGAACATGAGACTTGATTTCAAAGTTTGCAGCAGCAATAATAGGCAACCGTACCCCAGTGGGTACATTATCGAGGAGATGGTTGTGCATAATCTCTGAAGGTTGGTTTAACTGCATCACCCATTTTAAGAATGATAGGTGAGGCGGGGAATCCTTGTTGGGGTGAAGATGGTGGAGAAGGTGTCTTTTGGGAAGGTGTCCATGCAGACAACTTTGCTTGCTTAGTTTTCTTTCAGAGTCTACGAGCAGTCTTTTCAATCTCGAGGTCAAATGGAATGAGATTTGGGGATTTCAATTTCCTGCTCATACACCAAAAACACTAAAACAAACGTGAGATGTTCCAAAGAACAGGTGTTCTTCGGAGTAGAGATTAGTGTAATACTATAATTCAGACAAAATAAAAATAAACCGTCTCCCCGGCGACGGCGCAAAAATTTGACAGGCTAAAGTCATATCACCTTATCAAAAATAACCTAAGGTCCACTAACAAGTAGTCAGGGAAGTCAGGATCGAATCCACAGGGAGAGAGTTATACTATTATATCTGAATTCTAATATTATACTAACTAAATCAGATGAAATGGTTGTTTTACTGAACTAAGCAAATAACAAAACTAAATACGAAGGTAAGAATCAATTAATAAAGAACTAGGACTATGGATCACTATGCATACAATTCGGGAAATCAGAGACGAATAATAATCACCCAATAAGTCAATTTATCTAGGACACATGTAATTTCTCTCGAACATTACCTCCCTCAAAGATCACCTAGCTGCTCTCGCATGGTCAAGGATCACTATGCCTAATGATTGAAAGCCTAAACGAAATCTCTCATCTCGAAGCAGATTCAATATTGCGATAATAGAAATACAAATCAGGCCTAACTCATAAATCTAGCATGAACGACTCAATCACAGGAAACCATTGAAATAAAGGGTAATTATACTAATCTATCAATCCGTCATTGCATACATACGTCCCCACAATCCTAGAAATAAAACTACTCACTCATGCTTGCGAACACAATAATAGAATCCATGTAAAAATTCATACTTTGAACTATTGCAAATAATTAAGAAATCAATCCAATCAATAATAGAGAAAACAAACAATAATGGAGAAAACAATGAAGAAGTTTACCAAATTAAAGAACTATATTGAACTTGCAAGCAATCCCCATGTTTGATCTTGAATCCCAAGTGAAAAATAGTAAACTAGGGTTCTTGTGAGAAATAAAAATAAAGACTAAAACAAAGATACTTAGTAATATTCTGATTTTGCTATTCATACTCAACCTAAAACAACTAGGAAAAATCCTCTAAAAAAAATAGCCCGAAAAATCAATAAATGTGCGTGTCGGGTCATTCGCCTGACGGGGCCAAGTATGCCCGACGAAATCGGGCTCAAACAAAGCAGTAGCACCCAAAAAAGCACATCGCCCGATGCAATCGGGCCCGACACGCCCGATGCAATCGGGCGGCCCAAACTTCTCAGCAGCTCGTCCAGAACGGCGCCCGAACACGCCCGATGCTCTTGACAATGATGGACGCCCGATGAGATTGGGCGAGGCTCCGATTCTTCATTCCTTGACTTCAGACGCTAAGGCTTCACTTCTTCTTTTGTCCAAGGCCTCGGAAAGTATTATCGGGACCCCGGAGCTCATCATGTATGCCTTCAAACCTCTCCATTCGATTGTGGTAGACGTAAAGCAGTAGAAAATAGGGAAAAAGTTCCCTAATACCTACAAATCATCACAAAACAGAAAACCACAACTAGAAGAAGAATGTTAGCGTAAAATGGCTCCTAAGAGCACCATTGATACACATTTTAGCTTAAATATAAGGGGAAAAACTCTATATAAAACCGTAGCATCATGATTTCCAGTAAACTCTAATGTCGATATTATAAGTTGGCTTTTAAATATTGTTTTGTTGATACTAGGTTGCAATGGGTGGTTCCATGCACATTTGTGTCGACTTGGCAAATTTTATAATTGTTGTTAATAATTTATTACTCTATCGCCTATTTATTATTAGTGTTTCGTCGTTGTGAAATATATTTTAAAGTTTTCAATTTCTTTTGCAAACTTTGATTTTCATATATATGTTTAGGAGGCGTACGCTCTTGTAACATATGTCATGACTTGTGTTTGTAAGTGCTATTTTAATAAAGCAGCTAGCTACTCTTTATTAAAGTGTTCTTATCTCTTTAAGTGGAGTATAAGCCCATGTGGTTACCTCTATTTAAATTGGTTTGGCTATCTATTTATGAACTTTTTCTTCTTCGTTTCTTTCCTAAAAATATGTATGTATGATCGGATTTATTCTTTTATAATTTTACGTAAATATTTATTCCTGCTTCTTTTACAATATTACCTATAGTTTATTGTGCAAACGTTTTTACCTCAAACTTTCTACTTGTCTTTGGTTCTTTCACATTGTATAAATGAAGGTTGTTACCATGCTTCTTTAATCTTTACTATACAACTGTTTTTGGTCCTCCAAAATAAAATGTATATTATTTGAGTTATCAAATTTTATACTGGCAAAGTTGTTTAGTTCTTAACTAAAATCCATCGATTTCTGTTTTTTTTTTAAATGTTCTTTATCTAGAGTATTTTCTTTTGATCTCTTGGTTGTTTTGAAGTTTCGAGGACTAAACTCTTTTAACGGGGAGCGATTGTAACACCCCGTAATTTTCACCCTTTATTTTTGGTGTTTGTTTACATTAAAATGATATTTTTCGTAAAAATAAATAAATAATTTATTATTTAGATTATTTTGGAACGTGTTGTGAAAATGTGTATATATTTTTATATGTTGTGATATATTTATATATATATTTATTTTACGTTGTTAGTTAATTGTTTTAAAGGTTATATTAGTTTCGTTATTTATTTAGGCGTTTAGGATGCGGTGTTGTCGCGTAACGTTTTTGTAACATTGATGGAACGACTTGGGATGATGAAATGGTACATCACGTGTGGCGTACCATGCTGGCCGAAAATCAGCAATTATGGAGTGGAGGATGAAGAGTTTTGGTGCTTATTAAGCTAACCTTTGAATATCTTGTAACCGCTCATTTAATCCCTCATTAACATTCTCCTAAACCCTTCGTTTTTCCTTGCCAATAATTTCTGATTTTTAATAAGAGAAATTCAGCATCATTCTCATTTAACCCACGCCATTTTCAAGAGAAGAAAGAGAGGAAGGGAAGAGAAAAAGAAGAGAAATGTTCATCCCGGTTTTTCCTGTCACACCTTCACGAAATTAACCATATCCAAAGATCTAACCGTTGGATCATTCTCAAATTTGGATAGCATGTTTATAACATCTTGATATTCACTATGACCGGAGAGATTGTGAATACGATCTTTCAATCGCCGGAAATCATGGTCGGACCAGAACAGTACGAAATGAGATTTTTCAATGTTCAAGAAGAAAACGCCTAGTGACTTGTTGCTACAATTATCGTTCGTTGTGCTTTGGGGTTAGCAGAGGAATTGGATTGTATGCATAACTCTGAACTATCTCTTTAGACTCAACTCTCCTCCCGACGTTCCAGGTAACTAGTAGTTATCTTAGAACGATAGAGATTAGAGTATTTTTCGGTATTAGATTATTATGCTAGGAATTGTTTAAAATACTTTTTGTATGAAATTATTGATGAAATTTGACGTGGATATATTTGATTTATGCTGTATGAATATTGTATGCAGAAAAATAATTTTCGTCTGGGTTTTAATATTTATTCGATTTATTTGGTAATTTATGCGTTTATGGCTTATTTGCAAAATAATTATTGAACGAATGTTATAATTGCTGAAATTATTTTTCGTGAAACATGTTATGTGTGTAGTATGTATTTCATGCTTTGGAATAATTTTTTTTCCTACTGTTTACAGATTTATTTTATTGATTTATCTGTTTTTGCATTTTCGTGTTTGTTGGTATTTAAATCATGAATATTATTTTTTTGGGGCTGAAAAATCTATTTCTTTGCATATTATGTGTTACCGTGGGTTTATGCATGTTATGTGAATTTTTGTAAATTATTGGGCATTTATTTCTATTTTTAATTATTTTATTGGCTTTACTGAGTATTCTGTAAATTAACATTTAAAATTATTCTAAGAGTCCGAAAATTAGAAATAAAATTTGTACCATGTCAGCAGAGTTATAATGGTGGTATGATAATTATTGTGATAATTTACTGATTTTTTTTATTAGTTTAATAATTTTTATTGTGTTTTTGTTATGAGTTTGAGGATATTCTTTTAAATTATTTAAGGGTTTAATAATCAGAAATAAATTAAGACCTTTTATGTTCTTGGAAGTAGATGATTTGTAGGTTACTGTGGTTATTATTGAGTATCATTATGTTTACGTTTGGTTTATGTAAAAATGATTAGTCATGTACATTTCATTGATTTAATAAGCCTTGGAGTTAATTGGTGGTGGCGTCAAACGCACGCTGATGCGTCAGACGTAGTGTGGTTAGTGCGCCAGTCGCACAGTGTGGTGCTGAGCGCACAGTTTTGTGTAGTCTAATTTTTTATATGATCTTGTACGTATGTTCTACTTCTGGTTGGTGATCTTATTTGATATGATGCATTTCTAATTGATACTGTTAGTGTTGTAAAAACTATTTCATTATCATTGTTGATGTTAAATGATGTTCAAAGTATTGTGGTTGGAGATATTTGTTGTATGTTTGTAAGTTACTACTTTGAGGATTTTTTGAAGAATTACTTTTGATGAATTATGGGTATAAGGCCGGTGGCATCTCTTTTGACGAATATTTTTGAGCTGAATGATACTTTGATGATATTTATGAATTATGATTTTATTTTTGAGATAAGAACATCCGGTGAGATAGATGTAGTCCCCGGTGAAGAACATGCCAACCACCTGGTTTGCGAATTAGGTGTAAACCTGGGTTAATTGTTGTCGTCCGAGAGGTCAGGGAGTTTTGCGTGTTCTACCCTGCATCGGGAGTTTGGTCATTCTTAGACACAGGCAGTGGGGAACGTAAGCCCATAGACTGACTTGGAGATTGCGATCTGACAAACCTTAGGAAGTGAATTGCGATTCACTGGCGTTCGGTTTCTAACTCAATCACTTGTTTTACCTATACTTTTATTTTTATAAAAGTACTCTTGAGATTATTTATTTTTATCCAATTCACTTGCTATTTATGACTCCTTTGCGTTACTTGTGAGTTATATGGAATTGGCCGGATGCATATTGTAGTTGACTTGACTTTATTCTTTCCTTTCTTACTAATCTATGTCTGGAATAGACTTTGATTTCTTTTGTTCTGGGAGAATTGCTCATTACTCCCAACTGATTGTGGATGTTTGTTGTATATTTTGCAGGTTTTGTTGATGGGAATCTCTTTGGTTTTGGGCTCGGGTTGAGATGCGAGAATGAAATGATAGTTGTTTTAGGCCTAGACTGCTAGTTAGACTTTTTCTCATTTGGATTACTCTTAATTAGTTATTTATTGATATTATTTATTTAAGTTGGTCTCTTAACATAGTTATTTAAATACCTTTGTATTAGAAGTGGCATTCCCAGAAGACGATGTTTCCGCCATCGTCCTATAATACTATTATTATTTCTTTCTTTTTCTGCTTTGAAATTCTGGGGTGTTACACGAACAGCTTGAGAAGCAACTCGAAACCACTGTTGAGGAATAGTAGGGATCGGATGACCTTGGCGAAGTTGAAGCCGAATAAAATGCTTGTAACTCCCTAGATGAGCTATGGCTAACTCCCTTTGTGGCAGAGCGTTCATGCCCCCAACATCAAGTGGAAAAATTGTAGCCGACATATCAATACGAGAGAGCGAAAATAAAAGATCGTGTATCTGTAGTGGTTCGCAATGGCCTCCATCAAAGTTATTAAAATCGCGATTCAAATCTTAAAATCTTACGATTTTACGATTCAAAATATGGTAGACGATTCGATTCACGATTCTAGACGATTCTATACATTTCTGTTGACTAGCGAAAACCTCGCAAATTTAAATCATGCTAACAAAGCAAATAATAGATATATATTGTTAATTATTGCTAATATAGTGGGTAAACAACTATTTTTTTCTAATTTTTAGGTCTTTTAACTTATAATTTTAGCATATTCAATGAAGATTGAGTGCAATATCTTGATTATACGTGTTTGTAGAATCTTACGATTCTACGATTCGATTTTACGATTCGATTCTATAGGTCGTTTCCGATTCAAACTAGAATCTCGATTTTAACAACTTTGGCCTCCATGTAATGTTCCTCCCCACAACCTTTACATTCCCATCGAATACGCCTAATTGCCTCTTTGATGTCCTGACCATATACCCAATGAAATTGACGACCATTTTGATGCAACTCACTCACTACTGATCGGCGTACAATGTCCTAATTTTCTTGGCCGGAACAAAAAGCATCTGCTACGCATCGAAAACCTCAATTACCATCGGCAACTACATCATCCCAGCCTTCTACGTGGTGTTGGATGGCTAGTGGAAGTTTATGAAAGTATGGAAAATTTTCCATATCGAATCTCCACCCTGCAGAGTTATTATAAATCAATTTGGGTAGGAAAATCAATGGATGTGGTATTCCCAACTGTACCCCACTCCTCCATCATGTTGGCTACATTTATTTAAGGGATATTTCCTCAGGTACCACTGAGGTTTGGCGTAATTCCCAAGATACTCCCCACATTTGGGGAATTCCTCATATACCCCTGAGGTTTGCGTTTGGGCTCAAGATACCCTTACTATGGACGGAACCCTAACGCCGTTAGGGTTTCCTTCCATAGTATCCCCAATTTTCTCTCTCCTCCCATTCCCCCACCCACTGCCAACCTCCCCTCCCCTAACCAGCGGCCGACGGCTGGCGACCACCACCAACTCCAGCGCCGGCGACCCTACCCCATTCCCGATTCCTCACACCCGGCGTTGGCACCGACCAGAACAACAGATTAGCAGCACAACAGCACCCTAGGGTGGTTTCGGGGGTGGGTTTAAGGGTTTGGGTAAGCGTATCTGGGTGGGGAAGGGGAGGGGGTCGACTCATGATGAGGGACAAGGAAGGGGGGCCATTTCCGATAGGGGGAAAGGGGGGGAAGGGGTGGTGTTGGGGTGGGGTGGTATAGGGGAATTGAGAATGGGGAAAGGGATGGCTAGGGCAGGGTGTCGAGGGTGGGGGAAAGGGAGAGGGTGGGGTCGTCGGCGCCAACGCCGGGGTGCTATTGTTCTGGCCGGCGAAGAGAGGGGGTAGGGTCGCCGGCGCCGAAGTGGGGGGTGGTGGCCGCTGTCGGCCGGGCCGGGGGAAGGGAGTTGGCAGTGGGTGGGGGAATGGGAGGAGAGAGAAAATTGGGGATACTATGGACGAAAAACCTAACGGCATTAGGGTTCCGTCCATAGTAAGGGTATCTTGAGTCCAAACACAAACATCAGGGGTATCTGAGGAATTCCCCAAATGTGGGGGGTATCTTGGGAATTACGCCAAACATCAGGGGTACCTGAGGAAATATTATTCAGCCTCGGTTTTGGATTTCATCACCCTAGCCCAACTTCCTTATCCGAACCTAATTCCGATCTTGCTTTTCCCACCACACTTCCTTGCTACCCATGCCTCCACATCATGATTGATATGCCACGTGCAAAGTAGATGTGCAGATGTGGGAAAAACCTCCGAGATATATTTGCACAAAGGCAGATCTCGATCAATGACAATGGCATTCGGAGCCACACTGCCAATGAGGTTCTTCGGTGTGTCCAACATCCAGCGATAGCTCTGAGCATCCTCATGTTGCAACAATGCCCATGCAACAAGAAAATTCTTGTTGGTTAGTGTCACTCCAACAATCTCCATCAAAGGATACAAGTACTTATTTGTCTTGTACGTTGCATCAATGTGGATCACGTGCGGATACGTACGCACTAAATTCACGGACGTCGGGTGTGCAATGAATGCATGTGTCACCCTACCCATCTCGTCCGACTGAAGCCAAAAAAGATACTTGCTTTCAACAGCCTGATGAAGAAACTGTTGGGCTGCATTTCTGCCTTCTGATCTCTCCCTTCTTAATATATCTCTGCAATTGTAGATGTGCCTCATGTTAGGCTTCAAAGACGGAAATGCACCTTCAATGGCTTTCATGATGTTTCGTGGTTTCACATGGGATGAAGTTAGTTCTCCAACTAACTTCTTGGCGGCGGGACTGAGACCGCTGATTTGTCGATGGCCCTCCGGGTATAACATCATAGGGTGATTATGAAACCCATGTTCAACCCTAGTCTCGACTACCCAATCGCGTAGTCGTTTTTTGGGACTAGGAACAACCGAAATTCTCAACCACATGCTTTTCTCTTTGTTTTTCTTCTAATTGCCGAACTGAAATCACGAGGTTCCTTCTTCTTGCCACGATCACAATCCAAAAGCTGATACTTCTTTTGTGACTAGTGATCGTCAAGAAAAACCCAAGCTCAACGACAATGTTTCTACACCACTCGGCAGCAGCATCACGCGTTACAAATTTTGGGCTATTGTCGAAATACGGGTTATAATTAATCCGATCACCAACAGGCTCCTGAAAAAACAAATCATTGTTCATTACACGAAAAAATCACAATATTCAAACATTAGTTTAACCAAATTAATCTTATTTTAATTTTTTAAAAACTATTTAGCACCTAATTGAATTTAATTTATAAAAGTTAAATATCAGTAAAAAAAATATTAAAGTTTAAGTAAAAAGGTACATGGATTCAACGTTTGGCCAGAACGCTGGATCCATGGATACAACGTTTGGCCAGAACGTTGAATCCATGGGGCTAACATTTGGCCAGAACGTTGGACCTATGGAATCAACGTCTGGCCAGGACGTTGCTTCCATGGATCCAATGATCTGGCCAGACGTTGATTCCATAGGTCCAACATTCTGGCCAAACGTTGGGGATGTGTATACTGTTAAAAAAAAAATTACCTCTTCGCCTGAAGACGACATTCTTGTCGGTGGTGATGGCGTTGGGTGATGACGTTAGGTTGGAGGTTGCGATTGGTGGTTGGTGACTTTAGAGAGAATTGTAAATTGGTAAAATTCAGATTTGAAATAAAGGTAAAATTCCAAATGCTAAAGTAAAGTAAAATGGTAAAAAGGAGCTAGGGCATAATGGTATATTCAAAGGGCAGTTGGGGCGATTTTAAGTAGTTTGGGGGCGACGAATAGAAGTTCAGGCCCTGTTCTTTTGAACTTATTTTGGCTGAACTAAACTGAACTTATTTTATTTTGGCTGAACTTAACTTATTTTGGCTGAACTGAACTTATTTTTACGTATTTTTGCTGAACTGAACTTATTTTGGCTGAACTGAACTTATTTTTGCTGAACTGAACTTATTTTTGCTGAACTAAACTTTATTAACATAATATTATCAATACTTATTATTATTTTATTATTTTATAATAATAAATAATAAATATAAATAATATTAAAAATAATAAATAATAACAAATAATAATAATAATAATATATAAAAAATAATCAATAATAAATAATAATAATAAATAATAAATAATATAACAAATAATAAATAAATAAAAATAAAAAATAATATTATTAAAAAATAATAAAAAATAATAATAATAAAAAAAAATAATAAATATAGTAATAAATAATAAATAATAATAATAATAAATAATAATAAATAAAAAATAATAAATAATAATAATAATCAATAATAAATAATAAAAAATAATATTAATAATAACAAATTATAAATAATAAATCATAAAAAAGAATATATTAATATTAATAATAATAAATAATAAATAATAAATAATAATAATAATAACAATAACAAAATAATAATAAATAATAAATATTAATAATAAATAATAATAAATAATAAAAAATAATAATAAATAATAAAAATTAAAAATTAAAAAATAATAATAAATAATAAATAATAAATAATTATAAATAATAATAAATAATAAATAAATAATAAATAAATAATAATAAATAATAAATAATAATAATAATAATAAAATAATAATTATAATAATAATAATAATAAATAATAATAAATAATAAATAATAAATAATAATAATAAATAATAAATAATAATAAATAATAATAATAAATAAATAAATAATAGATAATAAATAATTAACAATAATAATAATAATAATAATAATAATAATAATAATAATATTAATAATAATAAATAATAATAATAAATGTTAAATAATAAAATAATAAAATAATAATAATAAATAATAATAAATAATAAATAATAATAATAAATAATGATAATAATAATAATAATAATAATAATAAATAATAAATAATAAATAATAAATAATAAATAATAAATAATAAATAATAAATAATAAATAATAAATAATAAATAATAAATAATAAATAATAAATAATAAATAATAAATAATAAATAATAAATAATAAATAATAAATAATAAATAATAAATAATAAATAATAAATAATAAATAATAAATAATAAATAATAGATAATAAATAATAGATAATAAATAATAGATAATAGATAATAAATAATAGATAATAAATAATAAATAATAAATAATAAATAATAAATAATAAATAATAAATAATAAATAATAAATAATAAATAATAAATAATAAATAATAAATAATAAATAATAAATAATAAATAATAAATAATAAATAATAAATAATAAATAATAAATAATAAATAATAAATAATAAATAATAAATAATAAATAATAAATAATAAATAATAAATAATAAATAATAAATAATTGATAATAAATAATAAATAATAAATAATAGATAATAAATAATAGATAATAAATAAAAAAAATAAAAAAATACAAAAAAATAAAAAATAAAAAAAATACAAATTCATCGTTATTATAATTATAATATTAATAATATTAATAATAATAACAATAGTAATAGTAATATTGAAAACAAAAATAATAATTACAACATTATACAAGACTAAACTTATTTTTGCTGAACTGAACTTATTTTTGCTTATTTTGCTGAAAATTAGTCCAAAAGAGCAGGGTCTCAGTACCAAAACGATGCAAGTGACTTCTAGAGAGAGAAAGAGAAAGAGAAACAAAAAAGGAAAAAAAAAAAGAAAACCCATTGCTTCCTCCACTGCTCAATCAAGAAATCTCACAGCCGAAAACCGCCATCCCTTCTCAGATATACTCCAACGGCTCCCGCGTCAGATCCGAAACAACCACCTTCTCCCAAGCTCTTCCTTAGGCGGTTGGCGTCGACCAGAAGGCTTCAGGGCTACTCATTCAACGCCGATCTTCGATGTCCGCGACGGATGCATCACGCGAACCTCTTGTTTGGAAAGGATGGTGCAATCACTTCGCCAACCCCTTCATCCCTTCACCCAGGTAAGTAACTTTCTTCTCTATTTATTTATCTTTGGATTTGATTATCTTTTCACTTGTTATTTCTAGGATTATTCCTACTGTGTATTGGGAATTGGCTATGAGATTGCTTGTGTTCTTTGTGTCCCCTGGTTCAAATTCTTGTAATCTTGCCTGCACTAGACTTTTGGAAATCTATTTTTCGATCATTGTGCACCATAGTTCTTCCTCAAACAAAATGGTTTTTTGCCTTCCCTAGTCATTTTGTATGCCCTTTTTGGTTGTTTTTGCTTACCTCTTTGGGGCATGTTTTGTACTTGCAATTAATCTCCTTCATTACTATGGTGTTAATGAAATATTTCCTTTCATATATTATGTTGCTTTGTTTCAACTGGTTTTCATTACTCTTAAATTGCATCTTACATTCATTTAGTTATGGCACATTGTTACTTTATAGTTGTAACTTTGCATTCCTTCCCCCTCTTGTTCGCCTGGGTATCAATGGCTACCCCCCTCTGTTCTCCACAAGCTCTGAAATTCTTGCTAAATGCTTTTATTCTCCACAATTTCAGCCCATGCTTTTTCTTAGGCCTGTTAAAACTCCTAACATTTTCTTTTTTCCCAAGAATTACTTTTTTTCCGCAGGGATGCCCAGCCCAACAGGGCTGGGGATTGTTAAACATCGCCCCCAAATTACTTAAAATCGCCCCAACTCCCCTATAAAAATACCATTATACTCTTGTTATTTTTTTTAATTTTTACTCCAACTTAACTAATCCTCTAATTCATATTCTCTCTCATCTTCACCATCACCACCGACGATCAACACCAACTATCACCACCGACGAGCAGAAAATTCCGATGAGCTAAATTTTTTTTTACAAATTCCATTGGGCTAAAGTGTGGCTGCACGTTGGCCACCATGGACACAACGTCCGGGCCGGACGTTGTGTCCATGGTGGCCAACGTGCAGATGAAATTCGTTGAACAAGAAAATTACCTCGTGGGAAAAAAAATTACGTCGTCGGAAGACTTTGTTGTCGTCGGTGGTGATCGTCGGTGGGTTGGAGGTAGCGATTGGTGGTTAGTTATTTTAGGTGGTGGTGGAGAGAGAGTTGTAAAAGCAGCCATGGGTATAATGGTACTTTTACATGGTAGTTGGGGCGATTTTAAGTAATTTCAGGGCGATGAATAGAAGTTCAGACAGGGCTTTATCTGGCCCCCCTCTGTTTGGTGGATCAACTTCTCGTCCACCTTTTGGGCAAAGCGATAGGGCCACAACAGGCCAACTGGGCCAACACTCCTGGACTTATCCTAGTCCCGGTCCATGGTAAGTTATGTATGGGCTTTAATGCCCATTACGCACCGGATGATAAATCATCCGCACTAAAACTAAATGGTGGGCCCTTCATCCCAACCATGATTGTGGCTGAAAAACTGGTGCTGTTTGCACAAAAAACTTTAAAATTGTATCTATAAAAATACTTAGTTGGAATATTCAAGGAGGCATGAAGCCTGAAGCTCTTGCTAAACTAATTTTTCTTACGCATAAATATAAACTGGACATTATGTTTATTTCGAAACCAGAACCTCGCACAATAATAGTCTTCAAATTTTAAAAGCCCTTCGGTTTGAAAATAAATTTATTATTGACCCTCTTAACCATTGTGGTGGAATTTGGATCCTTTGGAATAACATTAAGCTAGATCTTATAAATTATTGAGCCACTTCTCGCTCTGCTCATCTCCACGTTAATTACAAACCGGTAAACCAACATATGCTAATTTCGGGTATCCACGCACCTGCCCAAGAGCTTGATAAAAATGAGTTTTGGGACTACCTTCACTCATTTCTAATGAATACCAATATACCATGGGTTACCATAGGGGATTTTAATGAAATGTTAGCTATGAGGGACAAAAAAAGGGGTCGGCCTCTACGACCAACTCAACTAATTCGACTACCACAACTCCTCCCCAATCTTATGGCCATCGATATTCCGTGTCAACAAACAGGGTTCTCGAAATAAAATTGTCAAAATGAAATAATATACGGAAGATTAGATAGAGCAATTGCTAACCACCAGTTCAATTCCATTTTCCCAAGGGGTACCACTATCTATGGCGATTTCACAGTTTCAGATCACGCCCCCGTTATCTATGACTCCCAAACCCAAAATAGCAAACCGATCATGCACTTTTGGTCCCAAAATTATTGGACCCTTGAACCTGAGTCTCGTGAAATAGTTAAAAAAACTTGGTCGCAACCTTTACCGGGCTCCCGATTCCACAGAGTTCATCAAAAATTACGCAAAGTTAAAAATCAACTAAAACAATGGGCAAAATCAAAATATGGCCACTCAAATAATAAGCTTGTCCAAAACGATGAAAAGATCAAAGACGTGGAACGTCGTATTTTGTTGCAACCTTTTAAACTATCCTGCAGCAACATATTGCTAGGCTAATTCGCCATAGAGAAAAGCTCTTACTCTTCCACCAGAAGTATTGGGGCAACCTAGCTAGAAAAAACTTGGCTATCCCAAGGCGATCGCAATAGTAAATTTTTCCATACCAAGTTCAAAAACAAATTCACCAACTCGTTCATTTACAGACTTAGGTCTAACTTAGATACCTGGATTTATGACCCTTTCCAATTGTCTTCCTTATTGCAACAAGCATTTACTGACAGGTTCAAAACTTCAACCCCTGCCAACCGCACTATTGATTTAAGTTTCATTCAACCAATTATCTCCGACTCCAACGCTCAATATTAATGGCCCCCAACTCCGTCCACGAAATCAAATCTGTTTTCTTTGATATGAACCCTCACAAGGCCCCCAGTTCAGATGGCTTTGGAGCACACTTTTTCCAAGCTTATTGGCCACTCATTGAAACAAATATTTGTCTAGCAATCCAAAGTTTCTTTTATCATGGGAAGCTCCCACCGTCCCTAAATCACACAATCATAGCTTTCATCCCCAAGAATCAATCACCGAAAACTCCTTATCATTTCCGCCCAATAAGTCTAATAAACACCATTTATACAACTATTGGTTCAAAGACTACGCCCTATCCTAACAGATAAAATTGCCCCCTACAAAATGCTTTCACCGCGGATAGATCTATAGACGACAATATTTTAGTAGCACAGGAAATAATGAATGTCTATCAAAAATCTAGCTCCAAAACTGGCTGGTGTGCTTTAAAACTAGATGTGGAAAAAGCCTATGACCGAATAGAATGAGACTTTTTATGGTCTTGTCTTACATCCCTTGGCTTTCCATATCAATGGATTAATTGGATTAGAGAATGTGTTACCAATGTCTCCTACTCTGTTAAAAATTAATGGTCAAACAACTCCTTGGTTCAAACCACAGAAAGGCCTCCGTCAAGGTGACCCTTTGTCCCCATACCTCTTCATAATCTGTATGGATGTCCTCATTCAAAAACTCTTGCTGGAAAGCTCTAAACCAAACTCTGGAATTTGCATTAAACTATGTCCCCGGGGTACTAAAATTCCCTGTCTAATGTTTGCAGATGACACTCTTGTCATTTGTAAGGCAACATCATCAGCTTGCCACAGTCTCAAATCCATCCTAGATGAATTCTGTAATATGTTTGGCCAGCTCGTCAATAATTTCACAAATCAGCTCTAGTCCTTTCCCGTAGGATTCCAAACGCCCGCAAAGCCTCCTTGGCTAGTCACTTTAACAAGACCATTAATAATAAATTGGGGCGATACTTGGGAATTAATTTCTCTTCTTTTTGCCCGTTACGCAGAGTAACTTATTGCAAAAAACGAAAGATCGTATAAAGCAATGGGAAGCTAGATTCTTTTCGAAGTGGGGAGATTTACACTTATCCAAGCAAATCTTGAAGCTCTCCCAGCCTATTCTTGATCCTCTTCCCTTCTTCCCTCGAAAATTTGTAAAAAAAAATAGACACAACACATAGACAGTTCTTTTGGAGACAAAATAAAGATAAAAATAGCATCCCCCTAATAAGCTGGGACAAAATATGTCAACCAAAAAGTCAAGGGGGTCTTGGTCTCCGTAAGACTTATCCTCTGAATCAAGCTTTCCTTGCCAAACTAGGATGGCTACTGATCTCTCAACACAACAGTTTATGGACTACCCTAATAAAAGAAAAATACTTAAACTCAAAATAATTTTTTAAAACTACCCCTAAAGGGACTGATTCCTTCATTTGGAAGAAAATCCTAGCGCAACACGACCTTTTCAGGAAACGAATAAGATGGCGGATTGGCAATGGCAAGTCCATTCTTTTTTGGATGGACAATTGGACCACAGATGAATACCTAGCGACACTCTTAAAAAACAACCCAAATCAATTGGATCTAAATCTAAGAGTTGCAGAATTCATTTACGGCAGACCACACGTGGGATATTGGCCTTCTTCAACAGTAACTTCCAGAGAATATTATTTCTAACATAAAAGGCATCCCCTTGCCTACAAACGATATCGAAGATACACCAGTTTGGGGACCCACTCCCTCGGGAAATTTCTCAGTTAAATCGGCGAACTGGTTGAACAACATCCCCAAAGCACCCCCATCGCCTTTCAAATGGATTTGGAAACTTGATATTCCTCCAAAAATCAAAATTTCTTGTGGCAAATTGCCATAATAGCCTTGGAGCTAGACATATTCTCCACAAGCGGCACATCATCCCAACTGATCAATGTCCCAAGTCCCAACTGCAATGTTCAAAGTGAAACACTTGACCACCTTTTTCTCACCTGTCCTAAGGCCACTTCGCTATGGTCGTCCCAACAAACCAAAGAATGGCTTCAAGTGTCTTTCCCCAGTACCCCACTTCCGCTCCTTCAGTTGCTACAAGGCCTCAAAACTAACAAGAATTTAAGGAAATTTATTTTCCTCTTTTGGAGTTTATGGAAAGAACGAAATGTCATCATTTTCTCCAATGAAACTTGGTCCTTCCATCGAGTCCTACATAGAGAAAAATTCACCCATCTAGAATGGATCACCAGGTCCCATATTGATAAGTTACATTTAGACGGATCTCCTTTAAAGAGAGCACTATCCCCTTCCCATTCCCCTACATCCTTTTCCATCCGAGTTTCATGGCTCCCCCCACCACCACTCTACCCCAAACTCAACTTCGACGACTCAGTTAAAAGTGGAGCGGCAGCGGCGGGTCTCATCATCAGAAATCATAAAGCCTAACCTCTCCATGCAATGGGTTTCAACCTTAGCTCAGCACCGGTTTTCGTTGTCGAGGCTTCCGCTCTTCACAAGGGCATCCTATTGGCAAAAAATCAAAATATAAGGAACCTCAAAATAGAAGGAGATAACCTGCTTGTCGTCGACGTTATTAAGAATATTTGGCAACCCCCATGGCAAATTCAAGCTATCATACGCGACATCCAACTTCTCCTACAACATTTTAATTCATGGGACATCTCACAGGTCTATCGGGAAGCAAACAGGGCAGCAGACTGGGTAGCAAATGTAGGCCATCTTGTGGACTCTTCTTTTACTATAGATCTTGCTCCGGCTCTATCTTGTAACCGACGCATTAGGAGTTCCCCTTGAGCGAATGGTCTCCTAATGCTTTTTTTTTCTTATTAATATAAAAAGAAAAGCATTTGAACTAGCAAATGTATTGGAAACCTCCATGATAATAACAAATTCATACAATCTTACCACTAATGTTTGGAGCCCAAGAAACCAAACTAACACTTCGGGCTTCTTCATTATCGTTTTTGTTTCCAGATTTCAGTCTTTCTTGAAAATATAAAAAATAGATATGGAAATCCAACAAAATAGTTTTCAATTTCTATTGTCAGTTTACAGATATAACATGTTTAGTGTAAGTATGACTAATTTTAAAATTATTATTTCCCTTATAGAAAAGTTCATATAGAAAAACCAAGCTTAAACCGAAAAAAAGCCAAAGTAAACAGCAAAGCAAAGTTTTAGGGCCTGTTCTCCCCAACTTATTTTCAGTTCATTTCAGTTTCTAAATTATTATCATTATGATAAGTGCATATTCTAACATAATTTAGTTGCATATTAGGGTGCATTGTCATGTAGTATTAGAGCATTTACATTGCATTTATGCATATTTAGGTCCCTTTTTATAAGCAATGGTGCTTTCACGGGTTGTTTGTTCTTTTGATGTAATCTCATATACTTTAGACTCCTTTTTAAGGACATGATGATTAAGGCACTTGGATTACCTTCAAAACGATATATCATGTGCCTAAAACGGATTGGAATTTAAGAAGATACAAATGACTTTGTGTACTTATGCGAAATATGACACCTCTGCATCATTTTACACATAACTTTTGACACAAAACAGATAATAAGGTGATTCCAACTGGGTTGGAAACTAGATTTGAAGAACTTTCCAACGATATATTACATGAACCAAGCAAAGCTCTAGATCAAAAGTTATAGTTGTTTGAAGTTGAGCTGGAGAATATGACCACTAGTACATAATCGACGATTTGCGTCGGATGCGAGGCATCCATTTGCGTCGGACATGGGTCCGACGACACAGGTCTCGACGCAGATCAAGATACAATATCTGCGTCGGACAACAATGCGACGCAGTTGATTAGCTATCTGCGTCGGACCCTGCCTACCATGCGACGCAGATGGGAAGGCGCCAAGCCACAACAAGCCTAGACTCATCGGCGTCGCACATTGCTAACATGCGACGCAGATGAGTGCTGCCAAGCCATGCCAGCATGCTACCCTGTGCCCTTATTTTACACTAAAAAAGTGATTTGCGTCGGACATTTGTCCTCATCCGACGCAAATGGCTACTTTTTTAAAAAATAAAATAATTTCATGAGCCATAAATTACAGAAAATCAATTGAATTTCAACAAAAAAATTAATCACTAATTACAAAAAAACAGTAGAAGTGGTATTTTTACATAGAGTAGAAGTGGTGTTTTTTACAAACATTAATTACAAAAAAATACAGAAATTACAAAAAAAATAAAAATAAAACATTACAGAAAATCAAAAAGAGAAAATTACAGAAAATTATAAAAGAGAAAAATACAGAATTACAAAACACGGATGAATGAAATAAATTACAAATCTTGATAAATGAAATAAATTACAGATCTTATTATCAATCTTCGCTCTCGCCGGCTCCGTCAATACTCCGTCGAACCAGTGAAAAATTAAAAATCTAAAAAGCGAAAAAAATACAAAATTAAAGCGCATTATCAAACAAAAAAAATTCCTCAATTACAAGATCTACGCACAATTGCAGCAAATTGAAGCTAAATCGCACCGCATAAACACAACTTTTCTCGCAAAATTCCACCAAAATTTTTTTTTAAAAAAAAACTCACAAAAAAACGAAGAACTAAAACTAAACACAGAGAAAACGAGATCTCTAACCTGAAATCCTCAATTGAGCAAGTGAAGATGATCAATAATGATGAGAAAAAGAAGAGAGGAGAGAGAGAAAATGAAGATATTTTTCACCCTCTTTTTCTCTCTCCTTGAGCATGTACTAGTGGTAGTATCCCAACAACAGCGGAAACAAACACAAAAAATTGGGCAATAAGCTTGACTAACTGCACGAATTAACACCCCAGAACCCACCACAAGCAATTGGGCGATTATTCTTGCTGCCTGCCATCATATTCGTACAAACAAATTACACACAAAATAACAAAAGAAAACAAAAATAAAGAGAGAGAATTTCCTACGAAACAAATATTTAATTGGGACTTAAAAAGATACCATTTTTGGCTTTGATTTATCTCTCTTTTTCAATCAGTGAGCAAATTTAGTAGTAGAATAATAAGGCGAGCTGAAGAACAGAGGAGTTGGAGAAATAAAACGGCTGGTGTGGTGAATGAGAAATTAGGTTTAAAAGTCCAAAAAATATAAAACGGGCTAACATCATTTGCGTCGGACGGGCCCAAATGTCCGACGCACATGACTTAATGATCCAACTCATCAGCTTTTAGACGAAAATGATTTGCGTCGCGTCCAATTAACATGCGACACAAATCATGTGATCCAGCCATGTGCGTCGCACTCTAGCTGTGTCCGACGCACATGACTTTCGTCATTTGCGTCGCGTTCTCATCAAAGTCCGACGTAAATGACCCTACCACCCATATACTGTCATTTTTTGCGTCGCACATTCTCTTATGTGCGATGCAAATACGCTCTTCCTTAGCATTTGCGTCAGTGCTTCTAGCGTGCGACGCACATAGACTGACGCAAATTTGCATTTCTCTACTAGTGGACGATTACAGGATAACACGTCCGTGTCACTCTGTTTTTTTCGAGGCAGTAGCTTTTCTGTCGTGAAGTAATTATGTAGTAGCAGATCAACACGTCCGTGTCATTATTGACACGTCCGTGTTGGTCTGCTCCGTAGCGCGTTCTATTTTGTCGGTTTCATTATTTTAGGAAGTTATAAATACCTTGTATTCTTTTAATGACGGAAAAGTGAGAAGGATTGTATACACTTTTTAGGGTTTCTAGAGAGAAGTTAGAGAGAGAAACTTGTAGATCTTCATTGTTCTCCAAGACTCTACCTTTCTTCCATTAATTGAAGTATTTATATTCTTCTTCTTTTTCTCTTTCTCTTTGTTTATTATTATGAATTTTAACTATTGTTCTCTAGTTTCTTTATTTATTTTCAATTATGCTTGAGTAATTCTTCTATCTATTGTTAAGTTGAATCCTGGTATGAATTAATTCATGATTGTTTCTTTAAACTCCCAAATTAATTGTTAAATTGTTCTTGCTTAATTGATTATGCATATTTCAATACAAGATTAGGGATAACTAGCATTGTTATGATTCCATTATATTGATCACAACGGGAGTTGGGTTTTGACGGATTTGGGTATTTCAATTTAGGACATGAAGTTCTCAACGGGAGTAGTAGAATGGATTGTTAGGAAGTTAGAGTGTCGCGTTTAATGTCTTTAATTTGCATGATTCCACGAGAGTAGGCTTGAGTGCATATTAGGGAAGCCATAGATACTCGGGAGAGGTTATGGTATTTTATAGGGTGTACTTTTCCTTGTAAACGTTTAGTTGACTAGTTTGGGATAGGAATTATTATTGTATTAATTCATGCTAGTGGGGATACTTAACTATAGAGCCTTTTATTTATATATTGATTAGTATAGTTGATTCGACCATCATCGATATTAACCTTCTTTAGTTTTACCATACTTTAAAGGCTAATCATATAACAACTTTCTCTCCGTGGGATCGACCCTGATTTACCCTACTATATAGTTAAGAGGTTAGTTAGGTTATTTATTTTTATTAGGTGCGCGACACGCCTATCACATTACTATTAATTAGTTATAATTTAATTCAGTTCAGTTCAGTTGTTTTATGACGAAGAGAACAGACCCTTAATAACCTTTGCACCATCGATACTTTCCTTTTGAATTTCTCTAGCACACATGCCATCATATGCGTCGCTTCAGCATTTAGCTTATTTTTCTCACAAATTTATAGACATAAACGAACACTTATTGGACCACAATTGCATTTGTTGCCATGTACTGATGTACATGGAAAACTCAATGTCTACATAAATGAATTTCCACAAATTCGAAAAATGTCCCAAGGTCTTCGAGTACATGAAGGTGCGTGTATTCGTATGTTTGACTACCTTTGATGCAAGCGAGACTGTAGGATAACACTCACTGGCTCATTGCCACATCTAACAAGACAAAGAACACAACAGGGTAGAAGCAGTGGCGGATCCAGGATTTCATCCACGTGGGTTCGAAATTGTTAAAAATAAAAATCTCAATATATTAATTTAAATTTCAAATTACAACTGATAAGTGATAAATAGGGAGATAACTTATTGGGATTACATTGAGAAAAATGCTCTAAACTCCTCATTCTTCACAATTTCCCGTCTAACCATTGCCAATTAAGCAATACCGACAACATCATATTTCCATTATTCAATTAACAACAATTAAGTATGGCAACAATAATTTCAAATTCTGAAAATTAATACTGAAATTATGTATATTCACATTTCTAACGACAACAATAACTAAAACAACACAAAAGATTAATTAAATTATAAACTTTTGAAAATCAAAAATAATTTATCAACTATGAGTACTGGAGTAGTACTAGAACTATCAAAAATGAATACTAATAAAAAATAATTTATCAACTATAAGTACTGGAGTAGTACTAGAACTATAAAAAATGAATACTAAAACTATTTAAATTCACATTTCTAACATCAGATAACAAATAACTAAAAAAAATCAGAAGATCAATTGAATTAAAGACTTTTAAAAATCAAAAACAATTTATCATCTATCAAGTACTGGAGTACCGTGTCCAAATATTCAAGTATGAAAAATCAATTCAAATTATAAAACTAATTAGTAATCACTAAAAAATGAACACAAAAAACACAACTAATTAAGAAAGGTCCAGAGGAGATACTCAAAAGTCAAAACATAAGCATCAAGCAGGATGATGATTAAGACCCTGTTCTTTTGGACTTATTTTCAGCAAAAATAAGTAAAAATAAGTTCAGTTAGTTCAGCAAAAATAAGTAAAAGTAAGTTCAGTTCAGCAAAATATAAGTTTAGTTCAGCAAAAATAAGTTCAGTTTAGTAAAAATAAGTTCAGTCTTGTCTAATGTTGTAATTATTATTTTTGTTTTCATATTAATATTATTATTATAATAACGATTAATTTGTCTTAATATTTTTTTTTTATTATTTTTTGTTATTTTTTATTTTTATATTTTTTTTTATTTTTTATTTTTTATTTTTTTATTTTTTATTATTATTTATTATTATTTATATTTATTATTTATTATTTATTATTATTATATATTATTATTTATTATTTATTATTATTATTATTATTATTATTATTATTATTATTATTATTATTATTTATTATTTATTATTATTATTATTATTATTATTATTTAATATTTAATATTTATTATTTACTATTTAATATTTATTATTTTTTATTTTTTATTTATTTTTATTATTTATTATTATAATAATAAGTATTGATAATATTATGTTAATATTTATTGATTATTATAATAATAAGTACTGATAATATTATGTTAATACAGTTTAGTTCAGCAAAAATAAGTTCAGTTTAGCAAAATTAAGTAAAAATAAGTTCAGTTCAGCAAAAATAAGTAAACATAAGTTCAGTTCAGCACAAATAAAATAAGTTCAGTTTAGTTCAGCCAAAATAAGTTCAAACGAGCAGGGCCTAAGCGGATAGGAAGAACGAAGGCCAAAGCTGTGATAAGTATGAATTATTATATATTATAATCTTCTTATTCCCTCTTACTAGTTCTTTATTCGTATTATAAACTATAAGTTGTGGTACTTTATTGTCTTTGTAGGTGATATAGTAATTATGTTTATTTGCTTATTTATTAGTTCGGACTATATAATATTTTATACTATTAATAATATATCTCATATTGATAGGTACATTATAATGTTGGAGTAAAAGAAATGGAATTGGTCTTGAGCAATTTAATGGGTAACCCATGTCAAGGAATTTCAGCAAAAAGAAGAAAAGGAAATTTGTATTTCCTTGTGGTCACTCACGCCAATTGGAAGAAGATGGGCCAAGCCCAATTCGGCTACCAAGCAAAGCCACGCAACAATTAGTAGATGAAGTGAAACAAATGAAGAAAATTAGAAAGGAAATAAGGAAGAAAAGAAAAAAAACAAAACCTTTATTGTTTTGGTGGGCTGGATACACGCAGCATAGGGTTTTGAAGGGTTTTGGCTGGGAGTTATCATAGGCTGCAGAGTGAGATTAATAGGGGGAAGGAAGCAGCAGCACGAGGGAGGAGAAGCGAGCAGCAGCAGCGACGGGACATCATCTTGGAGCAGCAGCGACGAAGTAGAGCAGCGACGAAGTAGAGCAGCGACGAAGCAAGGAGGAGCGTCGAGCAGATCTTCCGGCCATGGTTTCTCCTACTTTGGTGATGTTTCTCCAATTCATGAGTAGCTAATTTATTTTTCTAGGACTTAGATGAAACCCTAGTATTATAAGTTGATAGTTTTAATTGTGTTTGAGAATTGATTTTGGTTTATTATTGCATAGCTTTTGAGATTATTTATTGGGTTAATTATTGTTTGCAATATAATTGATGATTATTCTTGTAGAATTAATTATTGGTTTTTATTGTTATCAAATTTATATACTTTGTTCTTGTAGTTCAAAGTGTGATGTTATGCAATGGTGTTTGATGATTTGTGGTTAAAAAGTTGAATAATTTATGCTTTGGTTAGATAAGTTATGTCACCTAATTAATCGCAATACTATTTATGTGAGTATTCCGGCTTGTAGTTTAGGATACTTGATAAACCTATTAATTTTCATTCCAATTAATCTATTAGTCATATTATTAGTGGTGGATTCGAATGTCCTAGATTCCGTATTATTGTATGTTCTCCGATTCACTTTTGTTATTGTCAAGTTTATTTAGTTATTTTATATTTCAGAGTAGTTTAATTAGTTCACAAACAATTCATTATATTTCTATTTAGGATTAAATTAGTAGACATTAGATTTAATTTTAATCAACTGTTCCCCGTGGATACGATACCCTATTATTTATCACTTTCTACCTAGTCTTGTACACTTGCAAGAATAGGGTTTTATAACTTGTTTAAAATCGCTATCAAGTTTTTGGCGCCGTTGCCGGGGAATGGTGTTTGGTTAATGTAATTTATTGTCTGCTAGTTTATTTCTTATTATAATATTAATTTTTTGTTTTTCTTATTTGCTTTTCTTTATTAATTTCTTAGATACTTTCGCATTTTACAAGTATTGAAGGTTGGAGAGAAGTTGTCGAATTAATTTCTCAAAGATCAGGTGCTTTCTTTCCACTTTATACTTCTATTTTGTGCTTGTTTTTGTATTTTTAGTTAATGTTAGGTCGTAGATCATTATCTTTTGATTTAAATCCCTATAATCCTGAAATTGAACGCACACTTAGAGAACTAAGGGCTTTACGTCAAGTTAATAACTCTGATTCTGAGACTGAGACTGAGACTGAATCTAATTCAATGGGTGATCCAGAACCTAGACAACTTAGTGAGTATTTCACTCCTGGTACTTACACTTCTCCTGTAGGTAGTCGAATGCCCACTATAACTAGGAGATTTGAAATTAAACCTCAGACTATTCAATTGCTTCCTTCTTTTTATGGTCTTGAATATGAAAATCCATATAAGCATATTGATGAATTTCTAGAGGTATGTTCAACTTTTAATCAACCTGATGTGCCAAATGAAGAAATTTATTTCTTACTTTTCCTTTCTCACTAAAAGATAAAGCGAAACATTGGTGGACTACAAAAGAAAACATTACTAATTGGCAAAATCTAGTTACTCAATTTCTGAAGAAGTATTTTCCTATTGGTAAATTAACTAAGATTAGACGCGAAATTACAACATTTTCTCAATTACCTAGTGAACAATTCCATGAGTGTTGGGAGAGATTTAGGGATCTTTTACGTAGTTGTCCACACCATGAAGTCCCTAAATGGCAACAAGTGCAAAGTTTTTATTTTGGTTTAGATGAGCGTAATCAACAAATGATTGATGCTTCTTGTGGTGGTACCTTTTTCATAAAAACTCCTAATGAAGCATGGGAACTATTTGAGCATTTAAGTGATAATTCTCTGCAACATGCTAATTCTTCACGTATGGGAATTTCTAGATCACTAGGAAGTAAAGGTGGTATTTATTAAATATCTCATACTCCTGATCTGTCAAGCAAAGTAGAGGTTCTCACTAAAAAGTTGGATCAATTAATGGCTATTAACAGCATGAATATGAACCCCACTACTTCTCATGATGTATGTTCAATATGTGCGAATCCTAGTCATTTGTCTCACAATTGTCCTACTATATACTTTGAAGTATCACATGAACAGGTGAATGCAGCACAAGGATATTCTCCGCACAATAATCCATATTCAAATACTTACAATCAGGGTTGGATAAATCATCCGAACTTCTCCTGGAAGCAAAATTCTAGTGAGGTACAGCAAGGGCAGCGAGCTACTCAAGTTAATCAACCTGGTATGAGTAACATTCCTCTGGGTTTTCAAGCTCAAAGGTATGTCACACCTACTGCTGCACAACCTGCTCCTAATTCTGAATATGAAAAAATCATGTCTTCATTGGGGACTGTAACTTCTACATTAGGTACTATTACTTCTTCGATTAAAGCTCTGGGAAATAAGATGCATATAGTTGATTCTCATACTCAGTCTATAGCTAAGCTTGAAACGCAAATAGGTCAACTAGCTAATACAATGAGTAAAAGAGACGATGGCAAGTTACCTAGTAATTCAGTTGAAAATCCAAAGAACCATAATTATGAACAAGTTAAGGCTGTTATGAACCTTAGAAATGGCAGAGATGTAGATAACTTAGTAGAGGAAAAGAAAAAGCATGATAAATCTGATGAGTTGGAAACTAAGGAAAATGAAACTGAAAAAGAGAATGATAACTCCCTTTCCCCTACTGTTTCTAAATCTTCACATTCTATTCCTTACGAACCTAGAGTTCCTTATCCTCAAGCTTTGGATGCACCTTCACCTTATGGTAAAAACAAGCAAAAAGAAGATATTTTAGAGACTTTCAAACAAGTTAAAATTAATCTTCCTCTCTTGGATGCAATAAAACAAATTCCTGCCTATGCTAAATTCCTTAAAGATATGTGCACGTTTAAAAGAAAATCGAAGGCACATTGTTCTAAAAAAGTTGTCCTAAGTGAACAAGTAAGCTCTATTTTGCAATTTAACAACACACCTAAGTTTAAAGATCCTAGTGTCCCCACTATTTCTTGTTATATTGGTGATCATAAAATTGAAAAGGCACTTTTAGATTTAGGTTCAAGTGTTAATCTGATCCCTTATTCTGTGTATGAGCAACTACGCTTAGGTGAGCTACAACCTTCTAATTGTACCTTGCAATTAGCTGATAGGTCTGTGAGAGTTCCTAGAGGTAGGATTGATGACGTTTTAGTTAAAATTGACAAAGGTTTCTTTCCTGTAGACTTTGTAGTATTAGATATGGAGTCTGGTAACCCTTCTAAGAATATACCTTTAATTCTTGGGCGTCCTTTCTTAGCCACTGCTGATGCTACTATAAACTGTCGTTCTGGAGAGATGGTGGTTTCTGTTTTGAATATGAGAATTAAACTTAATATTTTTAGAGCTTCTTCTCAACCTACATTTGAAAATGAATCTGAATGTTTCTTTGTTGATTTGATTGATGAGTTAGTTGAGGAGGCTCTACCTGCATTCATATCTAAAGATGCTCTAGAAACTAGTATTGCACATGAAAACATTGAGACATATAACTTAAGAAATGTTTCTCAAGTCTTGAGCTCCATTCTTGATCAAACTTCTATTTTAGAAACTTCTTCTTGGGTGTCTAGAAATGAGCCTTTACCACCGCTCTCCGAGTCTCCAGCCCCATCATCTATAGATTCTCCACATAAACTTGAGTTAAAACCTCTTCCATCTACCCTCAAGTATGCATATCTAGGATCTAACGAGACTTTACCAGTTATAATTTCATCTGAATTATCTACTGAGCAGGAATCAGCACTGATTAAGGTTTTAGCAGAGCATAAGAGAGCTATAGGATGGTCTGTAGCAGATTTAAGAGGAATTAGTCCTTTTATTTGTATGCATAGGATCTTTTTAGAAGAAAATGCTAAACCTACTAGAGAGATGCAACGAAGGTTAAATCCACACATGAAAGAAGTAGTCATGAAAGAGGTCGTGAAACTTTTAGATGCTGGTATCATATACCCTATTTCTGACAGTCAATGGGTTAGTCCTGTGAAAGTTGTCCCTAAAAAGTCTGGTATTATAGTTGTGAAAAATAGTGAAGGAGAGCTTGTTCCTACTAGGGAGACCACAGATTGGCGAGTTTGTATTGATTATAGGAAGCTTAATTATGTGACTAGGATAGATCACTTTCCATTACCTTTTATTGATCATATCTTAGAAAAGTTAGCTGGTCAAAGTTATTATTGCTTTCTTGATGGCTATTCCGGTTACAATCAATTGGCTATTTATCCTGAAGATCAAGAGAAAACTACTTTTACATGTCCTGCATGTACTTTTGCATTTAGAAGGATGCCTTTTGGGTTATGTAATGCACCTCTACTTTCCAAAGATGTATGATGTCGATCTTTTGTGATATGGTTGACAAATTTTTAGAGGTGTTTATGGATGATTTCTCTATTTTCTGGTCTTCATTTGATGAGTGTTTAGGTAACTTGACTACTGTTTTAAAGAGATGTGAAGAGGTAAATCTTATTTTGAGTTGGGAAAAGAGTCATTTTATGGTTAAGGAAGGTATTGTTTTGGGTCATAGGATTTCAGAGAAAGGTATTGAAGTCGATAAAGCTAAAGTTGATATCTTCTCCAATCTTCCTATTCCTACTTCTGTTAAGCATGTTAGATCCTTTCTAGGCCATGCAGGTTTTTATAGGAGATTCATTAAAGACTTCAGTAAGCTTGTTAGACCCCTCACCAATCTTCTTGCTAAAGATACCATCTTTATTTTCGATCAACCATGTGTTGAGTCTTTTGAAAAGATAAAATCGTTGCTTGTGTCAGCACCTATAGTGCAGCCCCCTAATTTTTCCTTGCCTTTTGAAATTATGTGTGATGCATCTGACTATGCTGTTGGTGCAGTACGTGGTCAAAAGGTAAATAAAGCAACTCATGTAATTTATTATGCTAGCCGAACTCTTACGGATGCTCAGAAAAAATTACTCTACCACTGAAAAAGAGTTACTAGCCATTGTGTTTGCACTTGATAAGTTTCGCTCATATCTTCTATGTTCGAAAGTCATAATATATTCTGATCATGCAGCTTTAAGATACTTATTGTCTAAGAAAGAGTCAAAGCCTAGACTAATTAGGTGGATTCTCCTGTTACAAGAATTTGATATTGAAATTAAAGATAAAAGGGGATCCGAAAATTCAGTCGCTGATCATCTATCTAGGCTTATCCTTGAACATACTAATGATGTAGCTGTGCATGACAAGTTTCCAGATGAACAATTGTTTGCAGTTTCACATACACGTCTTCCTTGGTTTGTGCATTTTGTTAACTATCTTGCTTCTGGACAGATATCGTCACAGTGGTCAAAACAAGAGAAAGACAGGTTCTTTTCAAAGGTTAAACATTATTATTGGGAAGATCCTTATTTGTTTAAGCATTGTTCAGATCAAGTAATTAGAAGATGTGTACCTGAATCTGAATATCATGATATTCTATCATTTTGTCATTCTTATTCTTGTGGTGGACACTTTGGAGGTAAGAGAACAGCTGCTAAAGTACTCCAAAGTGGATTTTATTGGCCCACGTTATTTAAAGATGCACATTAATTTTGTCTAGCTTGTGATAGATGTCAGAAAACAGGTGCTATATCTCGTCGTAACATGATGCCTCTCACCCCTATTTTGATTGTTGAGATTTTTGATGTATGGGGTATAGATTTTATGGGCCCTTTTCCACCATCTTTTGGCTTTTTATACATATTAGTTGCTGTTGATTACGTATCCAAATGGGTTGAAGCCCAAGCCACTAGGACTAATGATCATAAAGTAGTTATGGAATTTGTTAAAGATCATATATTATGTCGATTTGGGGTACCTAGAACACTCATTAGTGATGGGGGCAGCCATTTTCTTCATCGTTATTTTGAGTCTTTGCTTAGAAAGTATCATGTCACCCATAAAGTAGCTACTCCTTATCACCCTCAAACTAGTGCTCAAGTAGAGGTGTCGAATCGTGAAATAAAATATATTTTGGAGAAAATAGTTAAACCTGATAGAAAAGATTGGTCTTTAAGGTTAAATGATGCACTTTGGGCTTATCGTACTGCATTTAAGACCCCAATAGGAATGTCACCATATAGACTAGTTTTTGGAAAAGCATGTCATCTTCCCGTTGAGTTAGAACACAAGGCTTTTTGGGCTACTAAAGCTTTTAATTTTGATATGAAATTTACTGGTTCTAACCGTCGTCTTCAATTGAGTGAGTTAGATGAATTACGTAATGATGCTTATGAGAATGCTAAGATATACAAGGCTAAAACTAAAGCTTTTCATGATAAACATATTGTTAGAAAAACTTTTGAACCTCATCAGCACGTTTGGCTTTATAATTCTAAGCTCAAATTTTATCCTGGCAAATTACGTTCTAGGTGGGATGGTCCTTTTGTTGTTGAGCAGGTTTTTCCTTCAGGTGCTATACAGATTTCAGACCCACGAGATGGACGTCTTCTTATGGTAAATGGACAACGATTGAAACATGCCGTGTCTCATGATGTTGAGGAAGGTCTGATTGAGTCCATTAACCTAGTAGACCCTATTTACATTGATTGATGCATATGGTTACGTCTGGCTGAAGACTTAAACTTAGCGCTAACTGGGAGGCAACTCAGGATTCTATTTTACTTTTATTACTTTTCATGTAGGATTTTTTTTTTATGTTTTTGCATTCCTAACACTTGGCTAGTATAGAACTTGTTGTGTTTTGCAGAATCTTGCTCCTGCCTACAACCAGACACAAGTGTGCGTGCATCATCATGGACTTGGAGTATCGCACACCACACGTGGGCAACTTTGCACAATTCAACAATACATCCCCCATCCACCAGGTTGTGTTGTTCCTTCCTCTTCTTTTCTTTTATAATTCTTGCACTGAGGACATTGCAAAAATTAAGTGTGGGGGGAGAATGGATGCAGCTGGTATATTCAGATGATTTGGTGATGTGTAGTGTGTTTTGCGGATGCTAGAAAGTGTTATTTGAGTGAATTACAGGTTTAAATAAGTGGCACATATTGCCTTTTGTCCTGTTTATGGGGGCATGCTGCCCAAATTTTTACAAAAATGTTGAGTTTTATATGCTACTATGTGTCTAATTAAGGATAGATGTGCATCACTCATTGTCATCTCTTAGAGGAGCAACTAGTTCATGAGAATAATTGATAATGGGCTCTAATCTAACAAAGTTTTACTCAAATTCCATTTGATTACTTTTAAAATATATATATATATATATATATATATATATATATATATATATATATATATATATATATATATATATATATATATATATATATTGTTTTTGAAGCTATGAATATGAAGACTTTACTCTTGCAACGTATTAAATATACCTTAACAATGCTTATGCTTATTTGTGATCTAGCACACTTTCTTCATTGGCTTAGATGCGGGGTATGGAGGAAAGACTTTTATACTTTAATCAATCCTAATTAGTACCTATGCTTTTCTTGGTGATCTTTCACTGCTCTTGGTTATTGGAGAATTACTTGACTTTGTTAAAAAAAACAGAGAGAATCATGGTTCAGAAAAAATTAATGGATTAGTAATCCAAATTATATCAAAATTTGTGAGAATGTGAACCATTGAAGAAAAAAAAGAGTGAAAAAATTGTATTTCCAAAAAGGAAATCGAAATAAAGAAAAAGCATAGAAAAAGCCTCAAAAGCAATGCAAACAACAAAGTATCGAGTACTCCTTTAAGATCATTGGGTGGCAAGTGCAATGTCATATGAAAGAGACGATCCATGTACAGGTACTAAGTACCTCTTGTACGGAAAAGTATGTGGGAATCAACTGAAACAATAATCAAGTTCGACTAAAGTACCTCGTATTCGAACGTCAATACACTTGCACATGAGCACCTAGATTACTTATGAGATCAAACAAATTTATTACAGAGGTTGCTTGAGAATAAAAGTTCAATAGCGTTCATAGTTTGCTAACCTAACAAAAATGTTTTTTATGTCTAACTTTTAAGTTCTTTTAAAACAAAACTATTTTAGCCTATTGTTAACTCTCACGAGTTTGGTTTCTTTTTTGAGAGATGGTGGAATAATATGACCCAAGTTGGTCTTGAGTGTTATTGGATGTGGTTTTGATATTTTCTTTGCTCGAGGACTAGCAAAGTTGTAGTGTGGGGGAGTTGATAAGTATGGATTATTATATATTATAATCTTCTTATTCCCTCTTACTAGTTCTTTATTAGTATTATAAACTATAAGTTGTGGTACTTTATTGTTTTTGTAGGTGATATAGTAATTATGTTTATTTGCTTATTTATTAGTTCGTACTATATAATATTTTATACTATTAATAATATATCTCATATTGATAGGTACATTATAATGTTGGAGTAAAAGAAATGGAATTGGTCTTGAGCAATTTAATGGGTAACCCATGTCAAGGAATTTCAGCAAAAAGAAGAAAAGGAAATTTGTATTTCCTTGTGGTCACTCACGCCAATTGGAAGAAGATGGGCCAAGCCCAATTCGGCTACCAAGCAAAGCCACACAACAATCAGTAGATGAAGTGAAACAAATGAAGAAAATTAGAAAGGAAATAAGGAAGAAAAGAAAAAAAAAACAAAACCTTTATTGTTTTGGTGGGCTGGATACACGCAGCATAGGGTTTTGAAGGGTTTTGGCTGGGAGTTATCACAGGCTGCAGAGTGAGATTAAAAGGGGGAAGGAAGCAGCAGCACGAGGGAGGAGAAGCGATCAACAGCAGCGACGGGACATCAGCTTGGAGCAGCAGCGACGAAGTAGAGCAGCGACGAAGCAAGGAGGAGCGTCGAGCAGATCTTCCGGCCATGGTTTCTCCTACTTTGGTGATGTTTCTCCAATTCATGAGTAGCTAATTTATTTTTCTAGGACATAGATGAAACCTTAGTATTATAAATTGATAGTTTTAATTGTGTTTGAGAATTGATTTTGGTTTATGATTGCATAGCTTTTGAGATTATTTATTGGGTTAATTATTGTTTGCAATATAATTGATGATTATTCTTGTAGAATTAATTATTGGTTTTTATTGTTATCAAATTTACATACTTTGTTCTTGTAGTTCAAAGTGTGATGTTATGCAATGGTGTTTGATGATTTGTGGTTAAAAAGTTGAATAATTTATGCTTTGGTTAGATAAGTTATGTCGCCTAATTAATCGCAATACTATTTATGTGAGTATTCCGGCTTGTAGTTTAGGATACTTGATAAACCTATTAATTCTCATTCCAATTAATCTATTAGTCATATTATTAGTGGTGGATTCGAATGTCCTAGATTCCGTATTATTGTCTGTTCTCCGATTCACTTTTGTTATTGTCAAGTTTATTTAGTTATTTTATATTTCAGACTAGTTTAATTAGTTCACAAACAATTCATTATATTTCTATTTAGGATTAAATTAGTAGACATTAGATTTAATTTTAATCAACTGTTCCCCGTGGATACGATACCCTTATTATTTATCACTTACTACCGAGTCTTGTACACTTGCAAGAATAGGGTTTTATAACTTGTTTAAAATCGCTATCAAGCTGCGGCGGGCTACAAAGAGTGAAAGTGAAAGCCCTACAAATAAAATAGAGAAGCACTAACCGAAAAAAGGAAGAAAATTTTGTCTAAAAACATATTCGAACTCGCGTCCTGCATGTTAGTTGGTTTAAGTCACAAAACACACGGACCATCTCAGCCAGCTCTACATTCATGGCAATCACGCACGCAAAATTATTTTAACCAAATTTCTAGTTTTTTTCGCTGTTTTTTACCGAAAATTTCGTGGGTTCAGTTGAACCCACTGAACCCACGCTTGATCCGCCCCTGGGTAGAAGACAATTAGTATATCCTACTTTTGATCATCTTGTACTAGATAAACTAGGTCAATACGTTGAGAGAAGACATCCATAATCTTTTTTTTTTTTGGCAATAAGTTAACTGTAGTAAAACAAGAAAACATTACTAGCACAACTTGCCCCTTCTTGCTTGAGCAGCAAGATGATGAGCTCCTTGGACAAGTCCTCTATCAACCTTACAACATTCAAAATAAAAGAAAATTTTACATAGAACCTATATATCTAATACAATACTAGAAATATCAAACGACACCTTATTATTTGAAATGGCCTGAATAAAGCTCTTAGAACCAGTTAGCATCTTGATCTGCCTGCATCCTCTATTCTTCGCTTCCTCCAGTCCTCTAAGAAAAGCATATCCTTCAGCCTGCAATGAAGACGTAGCAAAGACTTTTCCATTCCCTTGAAACTTGACTCTGCCACCTATTATCCCGATCCAGCCAATGCCTGCTACAAGATGAACGTTCCCTTTGGCTTTCCATACAACATCAATCTGAACCGTACATACCCCATCCCGAATATGCCCGAAACTGTACGAATTACATTCCATTCCCGCCTCAAGGACTCTTCTGCTCACTAAGTTCTCCTTCCACAACTTTCGCCTTTGAACCTCCATCAACTCTCGCTCAACTCCTGTCAAAATCTCAATTGGGTTAACTTCACAATTACGGAACGCCACTTTATTTCTATGTATCCAGATCGACCAAAATGTAGCTGCATGCACACAACATCTATATCCATCTTTTCCATCCACTTTCCAGAAATAAGTGAACATATTTATCACCCATTCCCTAATCGGTATATTTGAATCATTCCCCACCCTAAGCCCATGAAATCCATTCCAAACATGCTTACTAACTTCACAATCTCTAAGCAAATGGGCGTCCGTTTCTTCTTCCCCACCACACAAGTAGCAACTAATCCATATCCCAATACCTATCTTTTTCAAATTAACACAAGTAGCTAATGCCTTCTGGAGTAATCTCCATAGGAACGTCTTTCATTTAGGCGGTATCTCCAAACTCCATAACTTACGCCAAAACTTACAATCCCTGACTTGAACCTTCATCCGATACACTTGATGCATCAGAAATGTGTAAACATCTTTGGTTGTGATGTTAGAGCTACTAGTCGATGGAGCCCACAAGTAACAGTCTTCCACATCTCCTTGTGGAATGTGAGTTGATAAAATTCTTTGGGCTGATTCCTTTACAAAACTTCTCCATACAAGGTTTGCATTCCACACTTTCTTGCCATACAACATCAAATCACTTACCATATTTACTCCCTGAAGGGGTAAATTCACACCTTGCTTTGGCATTAGTTCATTCCATTAAGGCCATGTTCTTTTGGACTTATTTTCAGTTAATTTCAGTTCAATTAATTTAATTTTAGTTAATTTAATTTAATTTTATGTAATTTAATTTCAGTTCAATTAATTTAATTTAAGTTCATTTTAGTTCAACTTAATAATAATAATAATAATAATAATAATAATAATAATAAATAAATAAATAATAATAATAAATAATAAATAATAAATAATAAATAATAAATAATAAATAATAAATAATAAATAATAAATAATAAATAATAAATAATAAATAATAAATAATAAATAATAAATAATAAATAATAAATAATAAATAATAAATAATAAATAATAAATAATAAATAATAAATAATAAATAATAAATAATAAATAATAAATAATAAATAATAAATAATAAATAATAAATAATAAATAATAAATAATAAAAATAAATGATAAATGATAAATGATAAATAATAAATAATAAATAATAAATAATAAATAATAAATAATAAATAATAAATAATAAATAATAAATAATAAATAATAAATAATAAATAATAAATAATAAATAATAAATAATAAATAATAAATAATAAATAATAAATAATAAATAATAAATAATAAATAATAAATAATAAATAATAAATAATAAATAATAAATAATAAATAATAAATAATAAATAATAAATAATAAATAATAAATAATAAATAATAAATAATAAATAATAAATAATAAATAATAAATAATAAATAATAAATAATAAATAATAAATAATAAATAATAAATAATAAATAATAAATAATAAATAATAAATAATAAATAATAAATAATAAATAATAAATAATAAATAATAAATAATAAATAATAAATAATAAATAATAAATAATAAATAATAAATAATAAATAATAAATAATAAATAATAAATAATAAATAATAAATAATAAATAATAAATAATAAATAATAAATAATAAATAATAAATAATAAATAATAAATAATAAATAATAAATAATAAATAATAAATAATAAATAATAAATAATAAATAATAAATAATAAATAATAAATAATAAATAATAAATAATAAATAATAAATAATAAATAATAAATAATAAATAATAAATAATAAATAATAAATAATAAATAATAAATAATAAATAATAAATAATAAATAATAAATAATAAATAATAAATAATAAATAATAAATAATAAATAATAAATAATAAATAATAAATAATAAATAATAAATAATAAATAATAAATAATAATAATAAATAAGAAAATAATAAATATTAAACAAATAATAATAATAATAATACTCCCTCTGTCCCATAATACCCTTTACACTTTCCTTTTTTATCTGTCCCAGAATACTCTTTACACTTCTATTTTTGGATATGACCAACTATTATTTTAATCATTCTACCTTTTAACCATTGGTCTACATTCTCTCTCCTCTAAATAAAATAATACCACTCCTACTACAAACCAACTCTAAACATGGCCCACATTCTCTCTCCTTAAAATAAAATAATACTACTTTTACTAGCTACTACTCCCTCCGGTTCCTAAAGATCTTCCCTCTTTCCGTTTTAGTGCGTTTCCAAAAGATCTTCCCTCTTTTACTTTATTCCTTATTTGGCAAATTTTTTCCCCTTTTTACCCTCTCATGTCACTATCATATGGTCCACCATTACACTATTAAATCTATTTTAATCCCTTTCTCTCTCCTACTTTATCCCTTTTTATTTGTTTATTTTCCTTAACCCCATCTCTCTCTCCTACTTTACCCACCCAAGACCCCACACAAATTGATCCTCCTTGGTATCTGTAGTAACAGTAACAAGGAAGATCTTTCGGAACCGGAGGGAGTAACTCCTATCACATCTATTTTTCAATAAAATAACAGTTGATAATCAAACAACAACTTATCATCTAAAACTACGTGCCTTGATAAGTGTCAAGAGTATTCTGGGACGGAGGAAATAATAAATAATAATAATAATAATAATAATAATAATAATAATAATAATAATAATAATAATAATAATAATAATAATAATAATAATAAATAATAAAAATTAATAAATAAATAAATGATAATATATAAATAATAAATATACAATAATAAATATACAACAACAATAATAAATATATAATAAATAATAATAATAAATATACAATAAATAATAATAAATATATAATAAATAGTGAATAATATTAATAATAATAATAAATAATAAATAATAATAATGATAAATAATAATAATAGTAATAGTAAAAATAATAGTAAATAATAATAATAATAATATTAATATTAAAAAATAATAATAATAAATATATAAATAAATAATAATAATAATAATAACAATCGACAATAATAATAAAATAAAAAATAAAAAATAATAAAAAATAAAAAATAATGAATAATAAATAAATAAATAATTATAATACTAAATAAATAATAAATAATAATAATAAATAAATAATAAATAATAATAATAAACAAATAAATAATAAATAATAATAATGATAAATATATAATAAATAATGAATAATATTAATAATAATATAAATAATAAATAATAAATAATAATAAATAATAATAATAAATAATAAATAATAATAATAGTAATAGTAACAATAATAGTGAATAATAATAATAATAATAATAATAATAATAATAATAAATAATAATGATAATAATAATAATAATAATAATAATAATAATAATAATAAATAATAATAATAATAATAATAATAATAATAATAATAATAATAATAATAATAATAATAAATACTTAATAATTATAATAATAATAAATAAATATTAAATAATAATAATAATAAATAAATAATAAATAATAAGTCATAAATAATAAAATAATAAATAAATAATAAATAATAAATAATAATAACAATAATAATAATAATAATAATAATAATAATAATAATAATAATAATAATAATAATAATAATAATAATAATAATAATAATAATAATAATAATAATAATAATAATAATAATAATAATTTTAATTTCAGTTCAGTTAATTTAATTTCAGTTACTTTAATTTAATTTCAGTTAATTTAATTTAATTTCAGTTAATTTAATTTTAGTTAATTTAATTTAATTTCAGCCAAAATGAGTTCAAAAGAACAGGGCCTTAGTCCACTTATCATGCATGATATGCATCCCTGTCTCATTCCCAATCATCCGGATGAAGCCACCCCTACACTCCTTGACCGCAGACACCATTCCTTTGAAACCCCATGATGCTGCCAATAGCTTTTTATCAGTCATTGCACAAACCAAGGGCGAAGCAGCATACTTGGCTTTATAGACTTGAGCAACTAAAATATCTGGATTACTCTCAATACGGCTCGCCTGCTTGACCAGTAAAGACCTATTAAAACTATACATATTCCTAATTCCCAATCCTCCAACTCCTTTAGGCATCTCTATAACCTCCCTGCTCTTCCAATAAATAGGCCGAGCTCCTTTCAAATTTTTCCACAAAAATGCAGATACAAAGCAGCAATACCTTTAGGTATCAAAAAAATGGACAAGACATGCTGGCTTAATGAAGCTAATACACTGTTTATCAATAAAATTCTACCAGCATGAGACAACACTAAGTTCTTCCATCCCCAATCTTCTTACGAATCTTTTCCAACAATACTAGGAACTTGGTAGAACTCCTCCCATCTATTTCTATGTTACACCCCAAATACTTCCCCAACTCTTCTACCGACGGTGTCCCACAATATCACGGGAATATCTTCTGAAACTCTGTGGGGGTATTCGGGCTAAATTTAATCAAGGATTTTTGTAATTAATAACCTCACCTGAAATGATACTAAACTTATGCAATACCTCGCTTACCGCCGCACAAGACTTAGGTGTGGCTTTGAAGAATAACAATGAATCATCTGCAAAAAACAAGTGTGATACCGAAGGAGCAGATCTAGATACTTTAATCCCTTGCAGAGCCCCTAATTCTTCTACCCTTTTAATCAGTCTTGACAGAACCTCCATAACAAGGATGAACGGATATGGCGATATCGGATCCCCTTGCCTCAATCCACATGAAGGCACAAACCTATATGAACGTTCCCCATTTATCAAAATGGCATATGAAACTGTAGTTACACATTGCATAATCCAATGCTTACATCTTTCTGGAAAGTGCATTTGCGTGAGTAGCCATTCGAGAAACCTCCAGCTTACCTTATCATATGCCTGGTACATATCTATTTTCATAGCAACATAGAAATCCTTTCCATCTTCCTGCTTATTAATTTTCATCATCACCTCATGTGCAATCAAGCAATTGTTCGCTAGCAGCCTTCCAGCTACAAAGGCATTATGAGTAGGAGCTATAATCTCCTTGAGAATTGGTTTAAGCCTATTTGTGATAACTTTTGAAACAATTTTGTACACCACATTGCACAAACTAATAGGCCTAAATTGAGCAGCTTCCTCAAGCCTCTCTACTTTTGGGATTAAGCATATATACGTAAAATTCAATTCCTTCAAGAGGTACTCTTTGTCAAAAAAATATTTAACTGCCTCAAATACATCATCACCAACTCTTTGCCAGCATTTATGGTAGAATACAGCAGGAATACCATTTGGCCCCGGCGATTTCAATACCGACATTTGAAATATTGCACGCTTAACCTCTTCCCTGCTCACATCCTTTTTTAAACTATTGACATGATGCGTACTCAACACCGGAATTAGATCATCATTAATATCTGGAGCCTGCCATTCACCAGTCACATCCCTGTCACACTCGGAAATTCCTTTAAAATGTTCTACAATAACATGTCTTATATCCCCCTTGTTGGACGTCCATTTCCCTGAGCAATCCTTAATCATTAAAATATCATTTCTCCTCCTCTGCGTCTTGGCCTTCCTAAAAAACCACCTGGTATTAGTATCTTCCAGTAGTAACTTTTTACCCTTTGCACGCTGCCTCCAATATTCCAGCTGGACCTTAGCTTTCTCTACTTGCTCCACACGAATCTTACCTTCATTGTCTCCAACATCCTTGACATCTTGTTGAACTCCAATTAAGGATAAATGGGACTTCTCACACTTTTCCACTATCATCCCAAAACATATTATGTTGCAGTTGAAAATCTTTACACCAATTGAACAATTCAAACCGTGTATTCGCACACTTCCTCGCTATTCTATACATTGGCGAACCCACTATTTTCTCATCCCATTTTTTATCTACTAATGTCATGACTTCCTGGAAATCTAAGCACCAAGACTCAATTCTAATTGGTCCCTTCCTCTTGGATCTCTCCGGATTCGTGTATAGGATTATTGGGCTATGGTTCGACACTAAAATTGGTAAGTTAAGCACCATTGCTTCAGGATACTGCTGCATCCAACCATCAGACCCATATGCTCTATCTAGACGCTCATATATTCTGTCACCACCCTTTCCGGTTATTACACCAAGTGAATTGCACCCCATGAAACTGACTTTCCATCAACCCCAACTCTTCAATATGGCAGTATACTCTTGCTTCTTCTCATCCATCTAAACATTGAAATCTTTTATAACATCATCAATAATTGGTTTATCCTCTTCCAACTTTCTCCTCTTCACACATGGTAAAGCTTGCACCACTACTATGGGCGGAGTAAGAGGCCTCCCAATCTTCTTCTTGTTCATATAAGCCTCCAGATATGCATCATCTAAAACAGTATTACAAACAACACCTACGTGTTTCCTTGTACCCTTAACATCAGTTAGCCCTATTGGTGGCAGCACATCAAATACCGCTTCCTTAGCTTCCTCTCTTTTTGCATTCACGACTTCACACGGCTTCTTTGCTGCCGTAACTTCTGTTTCGACTCCTTCCTCAACCTTCTCCATATTTTGAGCCAATCCTTCCATTGCAGCAATCGGCTCATGGAAACCCCAATAAGGAAGAATTTGCAAATTCGCAAGCTGGCACACCCACCGCTTGTGAATAGTATGTACTCAACGAACCGGTCTGAAGAGATGGATTTGATTCGGGGTAATTCAATTGGGTTTTGGGAGAAAACCTAAAATCACCATTTAAATCCTCATTCCATAATTCTCTCCAAAAATCGGACCAATCTGCCGATTCATTTGATGGTACTGACCCAAACGTCGTGGCCCAAAATGAGTCATTATCAAATAATCCATGTACATCTTGGGCTTCAATTTCTTGGCTAGCAACAGGAATGGGATTCGCCAGACGCCTGACTTATAATCTTCATGCAAATTATGTTTGATCCTCCAACATGCAACAAGTAGACGTATTACTTTTATAGAGAAAGAAAATACACTATGTTCTAGAGAGAGAACCTCTCAACCTCTCAAACTTTCTAAAATAAAGAAAATTATTGCCAGGTGAGATTAGTGGCAACAGTAGCTTTCCCATAATCTTTTTTTTTTTTTTTTGACAACAAGCACAAACAAAGAAAAGAAAAAAACAGACACAACCCCACTACTCCTGGCTACCAGCCATTTCGTGGGTTACATTACGAGTACCACTACAAGCATTACAAAGCGAGTTAATATTACGGTAAACACTACAAGACTCAAAACTAGTAACATGACAACAATAACAACACTTTTTCCTTGGCAGGTTGTAGAAACCTGATGGAGGAAGTAATTCCTTTCTTTTCCTACCAACGCTCCGCCTGCAATCAGAAGAACGATTAGAGAATAAACAGAAATTGGCCTTACCCCTAGAACTTATTTGCCGACCACAATTTTTCACTTACGTACGGGGACAAGTTGTCTTCAATCTTCTTGCTGAAAAAGAGAGCTTCGATTGTCGCCTCCCTCTTAAATTTAGCGCAGAACTCATACAGATCTCAACATCCATCTCGCTCTTGGTATTATGATGCTGGCTACCTACTATACTACTCCCATCTTCACCTTCCTCACCTCCTTCCCTGCACTCAACCGAAAACTCCATTGTAGTACTCCCCTTGACTTGATCATTCGACTTCATCTTGACGTCACTCATCACTACATTCTGAATTATTTACTCCAATCTAGAAGATTCAATTAACCCCTCTTCTTCACACACATTCTTACTCTCAATATCTTTTCTTGGTTCAATTACTACTCTTACCTTCATCAAAGAACCGAACTTAGAGTTAAAACAATGAATAGACTTCCCTTCCATTAGCACTTGATAATCGTCCCTTGAATAGGAAATAGAGGAGCCCGACCTCCCTCGGTTTGAAAACCGATACTTAGGCTCCGCCAGATTAGAATTCTTTGTTTTGGAATCAGTATTAACATCCTCTACGCTTTCTTCTATCACCTCTTTCATTACTTGAGTCGAAGAATTGTTCCCTTCAACATTTGGACATCCTTTATGTCCCATACCCACTCCAGATGATAGGTCATGAACTTCCTTCTTATTATACACACCGAAATCATATTCCCTCACAATTCAAGGATGCTCCCTCTGCGCATCCTCTTGATGATCGATTCTATCTTGCTTTCCTGAAAAACCTTTTACCTTTTTCTTTGACGGTAGAAGGCCTAGATCTAATCCTGTTGAGATATCCTCATGGGAGTGCTTTTTTGATCTAACCTCTTGCAGGGAGTTCTTAACCTTTTTAAGTTTCGCGGTTATTTCTCGGTTTGCAAGATCAACATTGGCAGCCATCAACAAGTCCCAATTGGCCCACTCATTTTTCCCTAGTTCTATTGCAGCCATTGCCCTTCTAAATAAAGCTTTAACATTATTAGGGTCGAAATGCAAGATGATTGAACAAATCCGACCCACTTGCTCAAACTCATTTTGCCTGCTAAAGCAAGCTGCAGAATTTAAAAGTATACAAAGAGCAAGATCAAAACAATCAATCATATCTCTCTCGTCCACAAAATCATACCTAGCAAGAATAACCCCTGCATAACCATACTTTTCAAGAGCATCCTCAATTTTTCGTTGCTTGTATAACAAATTTCCTTCCTCCTTTAGCTCTTTTGTTAATCCCAAAACTCCCTTTGAATCAACTGAAGTTGAGATTAACTCAAGCAGTAATTTATCATCATCAAAGAGATTCTCACCCTCACATAGGAGATGATGGATCTCCCCCCTAAGTCTTTTATAAGCCTCCAAGGAAAACATATTAAGGATCCAAAATAACTAACTACTAAAATAAATCAGAATTCCCAATCAACCAAAAGCGAACAACACAAGATATCTAACTTAATACTAACTAAGCAGTTAGCAGAAACAAAATAAAACAGGAAGTGCGGCATATACCCTAGCCTTCTGACCCAAATCCGAGACACCAGAGATCTCCATCGCAGTGAAGTAGTCGCTGCGAAATCGGACTAGCAGGCAACCCAAATCAGTGGAACGGAGTAGCTGAGGATCCCCTAGCTTGATCGGCAAAGCAACCCCGATTTATTTATTTATTTGACAAATTTGAGAAGAAGGCGAAAACTAAATCTAATACCTTGAAACCGTGAATAAAGTAGGAAGAAAATCGAAATTTAACAAAGCTTGGTAAAGTGGGGACTCGCCGGCGATCGGAAGGGCGAGGTCGCCGGCGAGCCAGTGACGTTCTTAAAGGTTCAGGGTGGGGTTTGAGAGGAAGGCTCTAGAGAGAGTTTTTTTTCCCATAATCTTGTTGTATCCTTATAGTTCGTTAGAGCAAGATACAAAGGAACAATTCCTTTTTTCCTATAAAGACAATCAACATTAAAATAGCCAATAAAGCTTCAAATTGATGAACAATGTGTTTGTTAAGAGACTATGAATAGGAATTACAGGGAGGGATTAGATAGCAACAATTTCATTTTTTTGACGAGTAACAAATTCAGTTACCTTTATTTGAATATCAATTGGTAGAAGTATAGGGAAAGAAAATTCCAATAGACCAGATCCTTCAAAATTGGAAACATTTGGAGAAAGAACACAACTCCGACGAGTTCATTCATCATACACCCGGGTGTACTATATTATGTGTATGGTACACCCAAGATTATTTTTTGCTCATTTGCTCATTCAGAACTCTCCCTTTTAGTACATTTTGCTCATTTGGATTATTTCAAATGAGCAATGAGTAAAAAAATAGCCTCGGTTGTACCATGCTCAAGGTACACATGAGTGTATGATAAAATTTGTGCATGTCCGACCACTTTTCCCTCCCCTCAACTTCCTCTCTCTTTCGTCTCCCTTTCCCTCGAAACACACCTAAAGTCTTAGGAATCTTATATATAAACAACAAAAAATGACCAAAACATTCTACCAGTTTGAGCAATAATCTCGAATTAAAAGGAAAAGGCGGTTAATACGACTATAATATATAAGAAGAGCCTGTTTTGTATGAGGATTTCAAATATTGGAAACAGAAACAAGAAAGTGAAACCATTTCAATATTGTTTGGTATGAGGGGTGGAGATTAGGTTTTCGTTCCCGTTTACGTTTCTTGAGAGTAACTATGTCCATCCAAATATCACCCTCCTTAAACCTGTATAACACATAACTTATTCTCATCAATTCCATACTTATAAGCATTTCCTTTCTATAGTAAAACCAAATACCCAATAAAGGTAAACCTTGTTGTAACAATTCCTTCTCTAATCTCTTTATGTGATTTCATTCTCTTTTTTTCCATGAGTTGTACCAAACATGCAATTCGTGTTTTAAAGAAAGATATGAATATAGCTGCAAAGACAGTGTGGTCAAGTAGACAATGCTCATTATCTTAGCTAGTACATCATATTCCCTATCAATCTTTCACACAGACTTATCCTCGGACCTCACATATAGAAACAGTTACATGTAAAATTATTTCATAAAATCTACTTGATAAAGAGAAGAGATTTCTCACCTTTAAGGTTAGCTATTGCAAGAATGGAGACACTTCCATCAAGAAAATTCATGTATTGCTGGTTTGCTCAACATTCCATGAACTCTAAATTGGCAAGTCCCCAAATGCATCTGCATAACACACATTAATGATGCTTGGCAACATATGTCAGGTTTAACAATTATCATTTTCTTAGTACTCATGTGCAATCAGACAGATTAACTTTCATGTATGTGCCATTATTGGCCGTCAAGTAGCAGCGTAATAACTAAGATAAATCATCAAAGTTTCCTTAGATTTTTCAGATTAGTAGTAGTATTTGATTCCGACTACAAGGGGTTGTGATCCGTTCAAAAACATCCACAACCAAGACATTAGTGTATCACACCTAAAAATTTCCCAGCCACTCCCTCGATCTCATAATAAAGTTCCCATTTGCTTTTTCAAATTCAAACCTCGTCAAATTTGACCATAATTGTCACCATGTACAAGCAAAACAATCATGTGAGATCTTGTGAACTTCATCTCACTATGTACAGTCAAAATATCAAAAAAAATTAATTCTATATAAAAACTTAGTCAATGATATTAATGGTAAAAGTTATGTCTTGGGGCTTAAAAAAAACAAATAATAAAATTATTATTGGATGGAGGGTCATAGTCAAGTTTCTTTTTCATTTTATTTTTGGTATACAAGAACTCTTACCGAGTTTGGTTCATAAAATCTCTACAGTGAACATCATTGTGATGATTGCAGAATTACTGTTAAAGTTGGTAAGACAAAAACTAAGAACTTGGCACTAAATAGCCAACAGAGACTATAGAATGTACATCACATTGCAGCACTTTAGCGTGGTCTCCAGTGAAGTGAATATAATACAATGAAATATGTATATGCATACAAAAACGAATGAGTAAGTAGAAATGTGTATGCGTGATAATAGTACAAGAAATTCACTTACTGAGCACCTCAGTTTCTAAACTGGAATGTAGTTGATGCAGACACAAGGAATGTGGTCGATCTTAGGCCAGTCATCGCCTTTATCCCTCTGGCATCGTTCCTCAAGCAATGGGCATCCCTGCAATCTCAGACAACCAAGTGATGCGGGCAGCCCCTCCTCGGGCAGATACTGGAGATTAGGACAATCAGAGATCCATAGTTCTTGAATGGAAGCCAGGCTTTTGAGGGCCTTCCCATTCAGAGATTTCAGATTTGGAAAATCCGATAAGACGAGTAAGGTGATGGAAATGGGCAGAGAGTTCATACAGGGGAAGTAATCTGAGAGGTGACAAGATATTTCCAATTTTCTCAAGCAGGAAAACATCAATGTTATCTTATCGAAACCATTAATGTAAAGTGATTCTAGCTTGGAAGGCAAACCTTCCATATCTCCAGCCAGCGGCTTCAACATCTCACAATATCTAATGTCCAAATGTTGAAGGTTGAGAGCAGGTAAATCTACCACTCCTCTCATTTGTGTTTTTCCTACAAATACTAATTTGGGACATCGAAGGATTCTCAACTTCTGAAGAGACGTCGAATTAGTGAGGTCCATTCGTCGTGGAATATACAGAGTCTCAAGGTCTCCACAATCAGAAATCCAGAGAGTGCGAAGCTTTGGGAGAGTACCCAAGGGAAAGGACACCAAAGGGCCCCCAATATTTGAGATAAATACAAAAGAAAGAGCAGAGTATTGTTGCATTCTTTCCATGGGAATGGGAAACTGCAAGCTCTTACATGAATGCACAGATTGAGACTGCAATGAAGTGGACAGGGTGTCATATGAAGCTAATTTAAGACGCGGACACATGTTAATACATATGCGCTCAAGGGTCACAAGGGCCATTGCCTCTGGCAGAGACTCAAGACATTTACAGTTGCCTATATGAAGGGATCTAAGTTTAGGAGGCAATCCCATGTGTTTTAATGACTTAAGATTGTTTCAGTAGCTTATTTCCAGAGTTTCTAAGAAGCCTAGCATGCCTCCTTCTGGTGGTAAGCTCACTAACTGCGGCAAACTATGCAATTTCAAGGTAGTAAGTGAACTTCCCAATGCTGCTTGAGCAGATGCCAACAATGGTGAACAATCAACGAAGGGCGGCTGCAGGTGTAAACTCTCCAGTCTATTACATATCTCTATATGTAGTTCTTTAAGTAAGGCTACATGAACAGGTAAATGACCTTTTAAATTGGGGCAATTATACAAGTAAAGTGTTTGAAGGCATGGAAAAGGAAGTTTTCTACCTTCCCTTCCATGTCCTGACCACAACTCCCAACTCTTCATCTCTTTGAAAACCAGATTCTGCAAAACAGGAAATGGACTGCTCAAACCAGAGTCATAGCCATAGAACTCAGACGCGACAGTCATTATATGGTCCATTCCCACGATTTCGAGCTGCTTGAGTGATAATAGTTGTCCAAGAGCTGGCAAGGAGGAGCAATACTGACAACCAATGAGACTTATATGGACAATGTTTCCGTACATTGAACACTGAGTATCTAACCAACTTGGAAATCTCGTGCCAGGATAATTTCTTATGGTAAGCCTTTCCAAATTTGCATGTGGCTTAAGATTTTCAAGCACTGCTCTACCCTTCTCTGAATCGCTGTTATCCTTGGCATCAAAATCAAGTTCCACCTTATATAGGTACTGTATGGGTACTCCAAAGTTCGTTCTCGGACACATTATTTGAGGCCGACATGAAGAACTTAATACGCGATGTCAACGAGAGAATCCGAGTTATCTCTAAGATCGAGGCCGAGATGGTTATCTCGGCCACTATAAGGAGCAAATCAAGTAATTCCCCTCAGGTCAGACTCATCACAGTCAAACATGTGTCCAAGGATTACGCGCCCAGTTAGATGAATAGTACTGCTATAAATAGCCAAATAGTACTACTCTGTAGGTACATTCTCTCACATTCTACGCATTACTTTCTCTCTCCATCTCTCTCTCTCTAAAATCCTTATCGGACACTTACTGACTTGAGCGTCGGAGGGGGTTTCCTCGCATCCCCCCCGAGGGTAGTTTACGTTTGTCTTCCTTGCAGACTTTCAGTCTCGGACGTCCACTCTCATACTATCGGACATCTTTTTGTCCGCCACCGTTTCAATACCGAAACAACTTGGCGCTAGAAGGAGGGGCCTCCTATCCTTGCGAAGCGGTCATGGAAAAGACAAACGATACAAGTCGTGGTCCACTTGGACTAGAGATCGGCCAAGGATCTTCTCATCCTGCAATTACTGGATCCATCGGTGCACCCCAGTTCCACCCCAACATGCCAGAGAGCAACAACGATCAGCGCACTCCTGAAAACAATGTAACTCAGGTAAATCCTGGTGGTGTCTCTTTTAATTTGGCTCAGTTGAGTCAATTTTCTCCGGATCAGCTGCAAACTGTGGCATCCTTCATCCAAATGTTACAAGGCACTCCTCAGCCTAATAACACTCCTGCTCCTAGTACGAAGGGCATTCAGCACCGTAAACGATCACTGACTATGGCCGGTTGAAACGTTGACGGTACGCCAGTAAGTAGGATGCGTACATTAATGCAAGAAGACCGCCAGATGGAAAAACAAATTGATGACCCAGAATACGAGGAAGTCGATTTCGAAACCGAGGATCTTAATAACTCAGAAGAGTATCACACCGCTCATACCGAGAGTACAGCACCACTGGTGTTAGTAACTATTCGGGTGGCGGACATCTGTTAATCAAGCCCAAACTCTCCCCATTCGTGCCGGAGGTTCTGAATCACCCAATGCCGAGAATCAAAATGCCCTCATGCAAATTTGACGGCAGCTCAGATCCCGACGATCATGTCGCAGCCTACGAGGGGCACATGTATCTATACACGCAGGTAGACGCTATCTGGTGCAAGGTTTTCCCGTCCACTCTTACTGGCATAGCTCAAACTTGGTTTAAGAGTCTCAAACCTGGTAATGTGTCCAGTTTCTCTCAACTCTCATCTATGTTCAGTACTCACTTTGTAAGCAATAGGCGCCGTGAGCGCACTACTGGGGAATTATTGTCAGTCAGGCAGGGGGAAACCGAATCTCTCCGGGATTACATTGGGCGTTTTAATGTAGAGGTAGTATTTATTCCAAGGCTGCAGCAGGACGTAGCAGTCCTAGCCTTGATGACGGGATTAAGAGAAGGAACTGCGTTCAGGAGTTATCTCGGCCGAAAATCTTTCGCGTCACTAGGGCCAGTGCTTGGCAAAGCAAATGATTTCATAAGAGGAGAAGAATTTGACAAGGCAGCTAGCAGCCAACATCGTGAGTCCGACAAGAAGAAAGAGGATAAATCACGGAGGGATAAGGGTCGTGAAGTTGATCGTGGCCGGGATGAAAGAAAAGAAGCTAATGTGGTCAAAAAAGGAAATGACCGAGAGCGAGATGGCCGGGATGCGTACACCCAGCTTACAACCTCCCGGGCACAAATATTCACCATGAACAAAGAAAGTGACAAATGGCAGAGACCAAAGAAGATGTTTCACAAGAACCGTGATAAGACTAAGTGGTGTGATTTTCACGGAGATCACGGTCATGTAACTGAAGACTGCCGGCACCTAAAGGATAATCTGGAAGATCTTATCCGCAGAGGGTACTTCACCCAATATAAAGCTCATACCAATGGAGGCGATTTGATGAAACCCAGAGATCAGAATGTTCAATCTCGGATAGGAGAAATTCATGTGATTAGTGGCGGTCCAATTCATGGCGGAAGTGTTAGTGGGGCGAAAGCAAGTCTAAAGGAGTACCGACATCAAGTAAACTTTAATGAGAGTTGCCAGTGGAGAAAGCCACCAGCCATGCCAGCCATGTCATTCTCATTAAAGGATGCAAGACATGTGATTTACCCTCATGACGACCCATTGGTGGTCACCTTGAAAGTTGGAAACTGTTTGATTCATAGAATTTTGGTGGATGAAGGAAGTTCCGCTAATATTCTATTCCTATCTACCTTCGAGAAATTAATGATAGGCCGGGAGCACTTACAGCCAGTCCGATACCCAGTGATCGGATTCACTGGAGCATCCGCGATACCAGAAGGGATTATAAAGTTACCGGTCAGGGTTGGCGAGAACAGTGAAGCCAGAGATGTGATGGCCGAATTCCTGGTAGTAGATGTTCTGGGAGCATATAATGCAATAATAGGAAGACAACTAATTCACGATGTTTAGGGAGTGGTATCTACTTATCACTTGACCATGCTGTATGTATCCAATTCGGGTACGACAGCGAAGATCAGGGGAAATCAGGAAACAGCAAAATCATGCTATTTAACGGCTTTAAAACAGCCAGCAAGAAGAATTCCTGTTGAAGAATTATGCCCGCCAACAAGGAAAGAAAAAAGAATTAAGAAGAAGGCCTTGGCAGACGAAGAGCAATCTGAGAAGAATGGAGATGCTATGGACGTAGCCATGGAGGAGCTTGAATCTCGGCTAGAGGATTTGCCAAGACCCAAGCCTGAGGGGGAGTCCAAGCCGGAAATGTTGGCGGATGATCCAGAGAGGATTGTGGCTGTCGGAACGGATATGGACCCAGAGGTCAAGGTCAACCTAATAACTCTCCTACGAGAAAACGCCGATGTATTCGCGTTCTCGGGGATGAGATGCCAGGGATAGTTCCGGCCGTGATGGTCCACCGTCTGAATGTCGACAGTTCGGTTCAACCTGTAATGCAGAAGAAAAGAAACTTTTCAATAGAAAAGAATAAGGCCGTTAAGGAGGAAGTCGATAAATTGCTGGCGGCTAATTTTATTGAAGTTTGTGATTACCCAGAATGGTTAGCAAATGTGGTAATGGTCAAGAAAGCAAATGGCTAATGGCGGATGTGTGTCGATTTCACAGATCTTAACAGAGCGTGCCCAAAAGACTGCTATCCCCTGCCAAGGATAGACCAGCTGGTAGACTCTACTAGCGGACATGCGCTATTAAGTTTTATGGACGCTTTTTCGGGGTACCACCAAATCAGTCTTCTGGAAGATGATAGGAAGAAAGCAGCTTTCATAACAAACTGTGGGGTTTTTAATTATAGAGCAATGCCTTTCGGCCTGAGGAACGCAGGGGCCACATACCAGAAATTGATCGACAAAGTGTTTGCCGATCAGAAGGGAAGAAACATCGAAGTCTATGTAGATGATTCAATCGTCAAGAGCAAAACAGATCGGGAGCACATTAATGATTTAAAGGAGACTTTCAGTACTCTAAGAAGATACAAGATGAAGCTCAACCCAAAAAATGTGTATTTGGGGTAAGAGCAGGAAAATTTCTGGGGTTTATGGTCAGCAAGAGGGGGATTGACGCCAATCCGGACAAAGTGCGTGCTATTATGGACTTGCTAGAGCCGAAAGGCATCAAAGATGTCCAAAGGTTAACCGGAAGGATGGCCACGTTAACCCGTTTCATCTCCAAATCGGCCGACAAGGCCTTACCCTTTTTCGCACTATTGAGAGGGAACAAAAAATTCGAATGGGGCGAGGAGGAAACTCAAGCTTTCATCGCGGTCAAAGAGCACCTGAAGACTCTACCCACCATTACCAGGCCAGAAACGGGGGACACACTACAATTGTATATCTCGGCCTCGCCGAAAACCTGTGCTATTGGTTGAAAAAGAGAAGAGGCAGCGACCGATATATTTTGTCAGTCATATCTTGAACGGTCCTGAGAGTCGTTATCAACTGGTCGAAAAAATGGTGTTGGCCGTGATAATCGCCGCCATAAAGCTCAGACCATATTTCGATTGTCATCCCATTCAAGTCTTAACTAATCAACTGCTAGAGAAAGCATTGCAAAGGATGGATAGTTCAGGGCGTCTTTTGAAATGGGCAGTTGAGTTGTCCGAGTATGATATCCAGTATAAACCTAGGACCGCGATAAAAGCCCAAGCATTGGCGGATTTTATCGTGGAGGCATCCTACGAAGAAGAGCAAGGGGAAGAGAGCACCTGGATGTTGGAAGTGGACGGCTCGTCAGCAGCAAGTGGCTCAGGGGCTGGCATTGTAATGACCAACCCAGAGGGAAACATTTTTTAGTACGCCATCAAGTTCACCTTCCCAGCTTCAAACAATGAGGCAGAGTATGAGGCAACAATCACTGGACTGAGGATGTGCATATCTGCTGGGGCCAAAAGCGTATCTTTGAAAACGGGTTCGCAGCTAGTTAATGGCCAGTTAAAAGGAGAGTTTGAGGTCCGAGAAGCAAATATGCAAAAATATGTGGAGAAGGCTAGGGAATTAATAGCCCAGTTGACTCACTTTGATGTTCAAGCCATTCCTAGGGCCGACAACACTAAAGCGGACGCACTCTCCAAGCTGGCAAGCTCTGATTCTTTGAACGTTGAAAGATCCGTTATGGTGGAGGTTTTGAAAGAAAAAAGCATCACCGAAAAAACTGTGATTGTATATACCGTCAATCAACAAGGCGAATGTTCTAGTCAACTAGTGGCTTATAAACTTACGGGCTCACTCCCTTCGAATGCTATGGAAGCTAGAAAGTTGAAACGGCATGCAAGTTGGTATGTCATTTACCAGAATGAGCTCTATAAAAAATCGTTTAGCTTACCGCTACTAAAATGTGCAACGGCATGGGAATCCGGAAAGATATTGGAAGAAATACATGAGGGGATCTGTGGGAATTACATTAAAGGAAAAGCGTTGGCATTGAAAGCATTGAGAGCTGGATATTATTGGCCGAGCATGTTGGCAGATGCACAAAGTTATGTCAAGAAATGTGACAAGTGCCAAAAATTTGCTCCCATTATCAATAGGCCCGCGAACGACCTCCAGCCCATAATATGTCCGATACCATTTGCGCAGTGGGGTTTGGATATTCTCGGACCATTCACAACGGCTACTGCCGGTCGTAGATTCTTGATTGTTGGTATCGACTATTTCACAAAATGGATCGAAGCGGAGCCGACATCAAAGATAAAGTTAAATCAAGTCAAAAAGTTCATTTGGCAAAATATAATGACAAGGTTTGGTATACCAGCTGTGATAGTCTTTGATCACGGCGCGCAATTTGATTGTCGGCCAATCAAGAATTTTCTGTCTGAATTCAGGGTAAAGTTTGCATTTTCAACCGTATGTCACCCGCAGAGCAATGGGCAAGCCGAGGCCGCAAACAAACAAATTCTCGCAGCCCTGAAGAAGAAGTTGGATGAGTTCAAGGGAACTTGGGCCGATATGGTTCCAGCAGTATTATGGGCCAATAGAACAACGGAAAAGGAGGCGACGGGAGAGAGTCCATTCAAGCTAGCTTTTGGAACGGAAGCAGTCTTGCCAGTAGAAGTTGGTTTACCGTCCTATCGGATCAAATACAAAGATCTAGAGAACAATGATCAGGCCTTAAGAGAAAATCTAGATTTTCTACCAGAAACAAGGTTAATAGCGGAACTCAAAGCTGTTGCATACAAAGATCGTATCACTAAAGCTTACAACAAGAGAGTTTTTGAAAGGCCATTAGCACAAGGAGATCTAGTACTGCGAAGGACGGCAGCCACCGGAAAAGCTCATACTGAAGGAAAGCTAACAGCCAACTGGGAAGGACCATATCAGATATCTAAAGAAATTGGTCCTGGCTCTTTTGTGCTGAAAACGATGGATGGTACTGAACTGAAGAATTGCTGGAACACATGTGTTTTAAAGAAGTACTATGTTTAGATATCTCATGTAAAAGGCCAGGAGCCATTACTTTCTCATTTTAATAATATAACTTTCCGTGAGCGTTCCATTAATTGTTTGATTATATTTAACATCTTATGTACGCTATAGAAATCCAAAACGACCGCATGACAGATCAAATATGAAAACGGCCACATAACAGGCCATGTACAAGAACGACCATATGACAGGTCTAAGTACGATAACGACCATATGACAGGTCAAATATGAAAACGGCCATATGACAGGTCAAATACAAAAGGACCACATAACAGGTCATGTATAAAAACGACCATATGACAGGTCCAAGTACAAAAACGACCATATGACAGGTTAAATATAAAAGCGGCCATATAACAGGCAAAGTACCTAAAGGACCACATAACAGGTCAAGTACAAAAACGACCATATGACAGGTCAAATGCGAAAGCGGCCATATAACAGGCAAAGTACCTAAACGACCACATACCAGGTACAATATGCTTCAAGGATCAAACTAGACTACAAAGCCAAATCACGGACACAACATACGCTCGATTGATTTATCTATCTGTCCGAAATACGACAGAAGGATAAATTACCTCGATACAAAGCAAAAGCAGAAGAGAAAACAAAAATTTACAAAAACTAAGCTTCATTACTAATTACTGGCATGGCGGCCAACTACAAACGAAAATGTGGGCAGCCATCAAAAAGGCATCAAAAATTTATAGCAAGTAATTGTAATTGTAAGCTTATTAAAAGTACATGCCATATTGGGCCGAATTCAAAGTTTATAACATATCGAGAAAACAGAAATCTAATAGCTATTAGAATCAACTGAAGAGCCTGGAGATGACCGCCAAAAACATCAAGGGAGAGGCACCTCTTCATCCTGAGCGACGGGGAGAACGTTGGCAATCACATTCTCCTCGCAAATGAAGGGCTCACCCTCAAGAGGGCATGTGTGAACACCTTCTGCAAAAGCGGTTTCCATCTCCTCCCAGTTGAAGTTTGGGTGAGAATGGCAAACACATCTTTTAGCAGCTACCCAGCCGCCGTCGTATCTCTCCCCTAACAAGCCGACAAACTCCTCAGATTTCTTGAAATTCGCAACAACCTGAAAGCCGGCATCATCCTTGGCCTTAGAAATAGCGGTGGCCATCTCGTCCTTAGCGGACGCCAGGGCAGCTTCAAGCTCCGCTGATCTCTTCTCAGCCTGCTCAACCTTGCCAGCCTTGGCTCGCAAATATGTCAGTTCCACATCAATCACTGCCCTTGACGCCTTCTCGGCATCAAACTGCTGTTGTATAGTATCAGCATGGACTCGGGCAGCATCAAGCTGGGCCTGGAGCTCATCCAAGGATTGTTTCTGCTTATCAGACTCAGATTGGTAATGGACGAATTGTTCAATTAGCTCGATGGCGGAATTGTTAGTCTACATCAGAAAGACGAGATTTAAATAAAAAAAAAAGAAATGATCCCTACCACAGCAAGATCATGAGCAAGTTGGGCTGCTGGAGCCACCAGCTTGTCGGCTGGGCAATCAATTGGCAACTGGAGGCCCTTCAAAAGACGATATCCAAGAGTACCGCCATTGGCTGGAATATCAGCGTATAAAGATTCATCCTCCCTCACGTCCCAGTTGGGCTGATAAATCTTCCCGAGAACGAAGGAGGACGAGAAAAGGCAGCTTTCACAGCGGTACTAAGGGTTATCTCCTTGTGCTCGATCCATTCATGAATCCGAGAAAATATTCTCGGATCCAAATTCGATAAAAAGTTCGGAGCACTCGAGGACATCGTAAATTTTTTGGCGCATGGAAGAGCTAGATCCCAGTGCCATCCTAATACTGTCGATTGCAGCATTAAGAGGAGAAATACGGTTGCAGATGGGTGCTGACTCTCGAACCGGACTCTCATCCGGGATATTAATGGCGGATCCAATGTTTTGAGCCTCACACGCATCATTAAAGTCCAGGGCTGGCCTCTTGTTAGGGCTCTCCTCCACGTCAGAAATCTCCCGAGGTCGTCTTTGACCAACTTCCCCACCACCTCGGCGGACCGGGACGTGAACTACGGGAGAGGAAGAACCCTGTTCTCCACGCCCAGCATTACGACCCGGTGTGCGGCCGGGAGTGCGACCACCTCGTCGGACACTGATCCGACCTGCATTGCGGCCACCCCGTCCACGATCAGCACCGCGCAGGCCACCAGCAAGGCCATGAACGGTGTCGTAATAAAAAACGGGCTCTTCAGGAGCTTTTGACATCGGGTTCAAGTTCTCGTCAAGCCCCAACTCTTCAAGGTCTAAGCTATTAGGACCTGCGAAAATAAAACTAACAACATTTAATATCATGACACTATGAAAAATAATGTAACAAGTCCTATGTCGGACCACAAGTCAAAGAACACACCTTGTGGGTGAGTATGGTAGAGAAATAAGGCCGACAAGGGCTCATTTCCCAGAATGTACTTGGCATGGGGGAGCCAAGTACAAGGAATTCTCTCCTCAACTTTTTCGCCATTAACAACAACGGTCCCAATCTCGGACTCAAAGTAATCAAAGGCTGCTTGCTCGGCCATTGATAGGCCGTAAGAAGGTACGTCTTCCATACGGGTGACTGGTTTGGTAAAGTGGCGACGAAGAGGGAAGTTGTCTGGAACCTTCACCCAATAAAAAGCCAGCTGCTAGCCCTTTAACCCGGTCAATTTCGGGTAGACAGTGATTTTATTCTTGGCCGATGTCAAGGACCACCAACCTTTTTCGGTAGAGCCATTCCTCTTCAGCCAGTGGAGCCGGCGGAAAAGGTTTAAGGTTTCAGGAAAGTCTTTAAAGCGACACACCCAGATGTACGCAATCAAGTTCCGGATGGCCAAAGAAGTCAGTTGGGCCAAGCAGACGTTAAAGGCCTTGAGAATTTTCACAAAAGTGAGATCCTAAGGAAAACGCAGCCCAAACTCCAGATGATGGGCGTAAATAGCGATATGCCCTGCCGGGCAGTCAGTCACTTTGGCCCCCTTATCCAGGATAACCAGTGTATATTCGGCAGGGAAAGCATAAAGTTTCTCTGCGACCCGGCAATATTCATGAATAATGGTGTGGTGCCGTCATACTTACAAATGGTTACTGTTCGCGGACCGCTACTATAGTCAGGCGGCAACCAAACCTCAGAATGTTCGATGTCATCCCGGTCCGGAACAGGCTCTGGCCGAGAGTCAGGGATTGCCCTGGAGCTCTCACCCAAGGCTATCTCAGTAGCAGGACGGGAACTCTGTGCTCGCCCAGAAGTAGTAGCTCCAGCTCCACGCTCACGGCGAGAGTAAACCAAGTCTTGTGAGTCGTCCATAGAAGCAAGAGAGTCGTTGTCGGAACCTAAATCAATAACAGGAGGATGAGAAGTGCCGATTTCACGGGCAAGACGATCGTAAAAATCCTCCGCCACCTCGACCTCCGCATCCTCTAAATTATCCAGCCAAGCATGTTCCCTTAGTGGCTGGACTTCGAGTCCGGGAACAGAGTCAGGTGGAGGATTCCTAAGTGTCCGACAAGCCAGAATTTGGTGTCTCAGCTCTCGCAAAGTTTGCTTGTCGCCACTCATCCTCGCGGATAAATATTGGGAAGTTAAGTTTTCTTGTTCGGGCGTGGAACAGTCGTTAAGACACTTAGACCTAAATTCTTTATCTTGGTCAACAGTTAAAGGGAGGTCAGTTATCAGACGAGTTCTTTTCTCCCTGGGGCTAGAGGTGGATGAACTGTCCCCACCAGCAAGGGATGAGGGAGAAGATGGGTCGCTTTCAGACATAAAACTCTCACTCAGGGTCTTTTGACTGTCCGATTAGTACGACATAATTTTAAGCAAAAATGAAACAGAAAGCTAAAAGGAGAACGAAGGAGATACCTGAGAAGAAGAAGGAACGCCGGAAAAGCTGATCGAAAAATCAAGCAAACCCTCGAAAAAGCACAGTAAAGTTTCTAAGAAAGCGCGGAGGAAGGATTTCAGAAGCAAGTGGCGCCGGAGAAGTCGAAAGTACACCGGAAAGGTGAAATCTTTAAAGAAACCCTTGACCAAACCCAGGTGAAAAAGGAGCAAGAAATACCGAAATTCTTCGAACAAATCGAACGCACAGTAACCCAGAAAGGCTTTCGAAGTAATTTGGTTGTAAAAAATTAAAATTTTGGCCAGTAAAAAAGGGTCGAAATTTCGGAAGAAACCGTGCAAATCAGAGAGTTTGAGGTTGAAGATGAAGAGTACATAGAAAATTGGAAAAATAAAAATAATAGCTTTATAAAGGCGGAATTCAATGGCCAAGATTAGAAGACTCATCGGCTACCCTGCTGGATGCACGCCAAGTGTCGATCCCCAAGCGATCCCTAAATGAAAGAAAAGAGAAAATGGGCGGGATTCTAGGAAAAAGTAATGATTGCACTTTTTCGAAATTCACATTTCTCCCTAGACCAGCACGTGGCAGCGCGGAAAAGTTCTCCAGCGACTACTCACGAGTTCCTTCGCGTCCATGTTATAACATCAATGCCGGTCATAACCCTCATTGATGCTGAGGGGGCTAGTTGTATGTGTACTCCCAAGTTCGTTCTCGGACACATAATTTGAGGCCGACATGAAGAGCTTAAGACGCGATGTCAACGAGAGAATCCGAGTTATCTCTAAGATCAAGTAATTTCCCCATGTCAGACTCATCACAGTCAAACACGTGTCAAAGGATTACGCGCCCAGTCAGATGAATAGTACTGCTATAAATAGCCAAATAGTACTACTCTGCAGGTACATTCTCTCACATTCTACGCATTACTTTCTCTCTCCATCTCTCTCTCTCTCTCTCTAAAATCCTTATCGGACACTTACTGATTTGAGGGTCGGAGGGGGTTTCCTCGCATCCCCCCGAGGGTAGTTTACGTTTGTCTTCCTTGCAGACTTCCAGTCTCGGACGTCCACTCTCATACTGTCGGACATCTCTTGTCCGCCACCGTTTCAATACCGAAACAGGTACTCCCTATGGTTTAAATTTGCATAAGAAGCATCAGAAGGGGAAGAGATATTTTGCAAACATCTAAGAGCAAGTTCACCACGGATCTGCTGCAACTCCCCCAATTCTCTTATACCCGGTCTATCATGCTTACTCACAACAAAAGCAGTTAGTTTTTGCAGGCAATATAGCTTACCCATTTGTTTAGGCATCTGCTTTAGCGATGTTGTTCTGCTTATGTCCAAATGACGTAGCGACACTAATCTAGCGGTGTCTGCTGGCAATCGTTCAAGATTCCTGCAACCTGACAACAGAAGAGTCTGTAAATTGTAAAGAGTGCTGACCGACTCAGGTAATTCTTTTATTCCAGTTCTAGAGACATCCAAGAAGCAAAGATGCTTTAAATGTTTGATTGATTCAGGTATCCTGAGGACTCTATGATTGGAGAGAGACAGCACACGCAGACAGTGAAATTGGGGAATTATTGCAACAGCTATCTTGTCAGTCAAATAGCACTCAGTGTACAACGATCCCGTTTGTATGGGAGCAAAAGTCCTTAGATACTTGGCTGCACAGAGGCTCTCAAATTTGGAATTTCCATCAAAACGATCCTGGAAATAAGAAAAGTATTGAGCCTTTTCAGAAATCTTTGGTGTTGTATTTCCATGCTCTAGCCTTGCGAAAAAATTCCCTACATAATACAGCTTCAGCAAGGTCATGTATAAGGTCATGCATGACGACGTGCTCACCCACTTGGTCGAAAAACAAGCATGATGACAGCTGAGAAAAGTAATAGTCCCCAATGTCCTCTATTCTTCTCTCATCAGTTGGCTGCAAGAAATTTTCAGCCATCCATAATAGCACCAACCTTTTCTTGTCAAACCTATAACCCTTGGGGAAAATTGCACAGTAAGAAAAGCATCGCTTCAGATGGGAAGGCAAGTGATAATAGCTAAGCCTAAGCGCAGGAATGACATTGCTCCTTCTGTCAGGTAAATCCCATATAGAACTCTCTAGAATAGCTTTCCATTCGTTGATGTCTTGCTTTGACCGCATTAAGCCACCAAGAGTTTTGATGGCTAGTGGCAAACCGTGGCACTTGAGAACAATTTTTCTTCCAAGGAATTCTGTGCGTGGATTAGAACTCAAAGTTCCAACCCCAAATGCATGTTTTGAGAAGAGCGACCAACTATCTTCATTTGACAGGGGTTTCAGATAGATGACTGGATCTGTTCGCATGATAGATGCCACACCATCATTTCTCGTTGTGACAATAACTTTGCTTCCGCATGCTCCAACACTCAGTGGAGCCCGTAAGCATTCCCATTCTTCATATTTCTCATTCCAAACATCATCCAAAACAAGAAGAAATCTTTTCTTTCTCAACTTTCCACTCAACTCATGCTGGAGAAAATTCAGGTCAATTGAGCCAGAATATGATTCGCAAGTAATGCACTCAAGAATTGACTTCGTCACTCGCGAGATATCAAACTGGTCAGAGACATAGACCCAAGCTTTCAAATCAAAGGATCCCAATCTATCATCGTTATACACCAGCTTAGCAAGAGTAGTTTTGCCCAAGCCACCAATACCCACAATGGCAACAACACTGATCACGTTTTCTTCTGCTTCTTTTGAAAGGAGTAACTGAAGTAGCCGCTCCTTCTCTTGATCCCTACCAAACACCCCTGTATCTTCCAGCAAATAGCTGGTTCGCACCCTTCCTACGGTCTTACTCACAGAAACTTCTCTAAGATCAAGGGCACTGGAGTGACTCACTATCACCATGTGTTCTAGCTCAATGACAACCTCCTTAATCTTCGAGTTAATAGTGTTAACAAATGAAGAGCTGCTAAAAGCAGGAATCAAGTTTCGTATCTTGGTCCTAAATGACTCGGGTCCAGGAATAAGATTCATAGAGGAATGCAAAGCCTCTGTAGCGATCTCATCCACAATCTCCTCAGCTCGATAGAGCAAATGTTTAAGATCGATAAGCCACGACTTGACTGCAGAGTTAGTAATCTGCTTCTGTTCAGCATCAGCAAGCAGCTTTTCAGCCACTAGCATCAGATGCTTCAGCTTATTCACATGAGACTGATCAAGTTTTAAAGACTTGAAAAAGTCTATGATTTGCTGGGAATCAAGCTTGTCTAAGACAACCTGAAGTACAGCACCAAGAATAGTCTCACCAATTTTTTAAAGAGGGTTACCGAGGAAACAAAAGTCGAAGATTGGAAAAATAACTATACCAAAAGATGTTTAGGCAAAAGAAGGAGAAAGAGAGTGTTTGTGTTGGAGAAAAAATGAACGAGAGATAACTTCATAGATCTTACCCAAAAGTCCAGTCTTACAATGACAAATTGACAATTCCTCTGGTCAATCTTAAGTGTTGCTTCATACTCAAATTTTTTACTATTAAAGTATCTTATTATTTACTAAGAAACATTGTTGAAAAATTAGTATATGAAGTAGTTTTTCATTATCTACTATTCCATTATAAACTTCATAATAATTTTTCAGCTGAACTTTACAAATTAAAAAAAATTAGTTTATCATTTTCTCCTTACATCCTATCAACCCTAATTTGTCCCATCAATAAAACACTTTACATTTTTCATTCTAATAAATTTTTCTTTAAAAAGTAATTCAACATTTTTCCTTTTCTCTCTTAACTTCATTGCTAATTAAAAGTGTGAAATTCTGACGTTTCACATTTGACTTCGAATAGAAAAATGAAGCCCAATTTTGGATTTGGAGGGTTCTTATATTTTTTTTTCTTTTATCTCTATTATATAAGCCAAGGGAGGAGCTATGGTGTCCTCTTTTAAAAAGACTTAAATACCCTTAATCTCACAAAAAATAATAATAAAAAAGATTTTCTTAATTCTTTCCTCATTTACAAATCTCTCTTTTATAATCAATGATAATTATAATTGATATATATGGCAGTTCCTTCAACCACTCTTATGATTTACATTCGTTAAATCAATCACCTTTCTATTTATTTGTTTCATTAGGTAATTATCCATATCAAACAAGTAAAGCTCATAATATATGCTTAACTGATCACCTCCATTAACCTATCTAAATCACCTCCACGATTGTTTCAATTGTTCTTCATCAATATATAAGTAAGTTAAAATTTGAAAATAATTAGTAAACCATTGATTTACAATAATATTTTTGTAACTTAATAATATTTTTTTTATCATCGTGAATTTGTGATGTTATTATTGTAATTATTTTTATTCACAATAATAATTTTTTTTTTACTACAGAAATCGATTATAACCTATGACTTAGTCTTACAACAAATATCAATTTCGTTTAGAAAATCATCAACCACCTAGCATTGATAATAGAAATATTGTTCAAGAGGAGTAGATAGTTAATATGTAATTTAGAAATCATCTAAGTTCTACATTTTTAATTTTGAGTTTATTAATTCTACCCTTAATCACGATAAGTAGATGGTTCATCGTTTGATATTTGAAGCACGCGATGCGTGCACATAGAGGCTAGTTGAAAGAATAGTCAACCACCTAATACTTTATAGGAAACTGTCAAACAATTTCCTCAATTTCCATCATTGAAATGAGGTTGTTAATTAATTGCCTAATTCAACCCACCCACTTGAAAATATCTCCTATTATCGACTTCAATAGCTTTTATTCATTCATATCAAAAATCTATTCTTGATACGTTAATCAACTGAGGCCTCATTGCCTCAACCAAGCAAGACATTGTACAACTTTAATATTCATGAACCCCACCTAACTTCTAGACTAGTGCACACAAATTGTTAGCAGGACCCTACAAAAAGAAGACTTTTATGGAGCAACTTCATTTTCAAACTAACATTAACCCTGTGCAAAGGCAGTCCATAGGAAATTCATCTTACCATGGGGTTTTCGAAAGGGGTCCACAAAAATTAAAAATAAAAGAAAACACATTTTAGGTAAAAAAAACATATTGTTCATGGTCAAGAAAAAAAATTGTTCATGTTTAAGTTCCGTTAATAATAAGAATTTAGGTAGTAATGAAAAGAACATATAATGATATTAAAAAACGAACATATACTGAAACAGCATACAAGAACTATTTCAAAAAAACAAATTTTAAAAATAAAAGATAGATGTTATTTTAATAATGATGACATGTTTGGATTTAACTAACAACATGTTCTTTGTTATATCAATAATTTGTTCTTTTTTATTATAAATAAACCTATATATATATATATATAAATATATATATATATATAATCATATGATCTAGAACAAAATGGTTAGATATTCTTCTTATATCGTTGTCTTGTTCTATATAAACTTTGTTTTTAAAGATAAGTTGAAATCCTTTGTAGGGAAAATTTTGAACGTGATGACAACACCATTAGGTTATCCCATGCTACTCATGTTTTATATAAACTAGTAATATATAATTTATATTATTCTACCAAAATTGTTTTAAAAGATAAACATTATATACTATTGTCATGTTCGTTACATGTACAAAATCAAAAAGAACATCACATATCAAAATTATTAATTAGATAAAATATAAAAAAAGAACACGTACAAATGCCAAAAGAACATTCTTATTCTTGAACACAAATAGCTTCAAATAGTGACATCAATGACATTTATAATAATAGCAATGACATTTACCAATATTAATAATTAATAAGTACAACAACGACAATAATAATAATCTTTTTGAACAAATGTATTACTCCCTCCGTTCCTTTTTAATGGTTACACTTACACTTTTCACGCATGCCAATGCAAAATTTTGAGGATATATATCTCTAGTTTTGTATTTGTAATAATTATAAAAAGCACATATTAATAAAATACATACTAAGACGAATCTAACAAGATCCCACATGACTATGTTTTTATTCATGTATAAATCACAAATGAGGGTCAAAGTGCAACTTGTGAATAGTGTAAAATGTCAAAGTGTAACAATTGAAATGAAACGGAGGGAGTAGTAAATAGTAATATTAATAGTAATAATAATAATAATAATAATAATAATAATAATAATAATAATAATAATAATAATAATAATAATAATAATAATAATAATAATAATAATAATAATAATAATAATAATAATAATAATAATAATAATAATAATAATAATAATAATAATAATAATAATAATAATAGCATTAGTCCCTCCGTGGTTTTAAAAGTATCACAACTAATTTGAAACGGAGGAAGTATTTAATTTCAGTTTTATTTTTGTGATGTCCAAGAAAAAAGGGGTTGACTTTATATTATCGATGGAATCATTCTCGATCACGACCAGATAAGTGTAAAGCATTGATTAGGGTAAAAAGTTCAACCTTTTCATTATGCCATCACAAGAGTATATATAGTACTCCCTTCGTCCCATAAAGATCTTAACACTTGTTAAGACACGTAGTTTAAGGTGATAAGTTGTGGTGTGGTTATCAAATATTATTTTATTTAAAAAGTAGATGTGATAGGAGTTCGTGGGGTATTTTTTTATTAGAGGAGATAGAAAGTTGGGTAACTTTTTATTAATAAAAGGTAGAGTGTGGGCCAAAGATGTGTAAAAGAAATAATATATTAATGGTGGGACCATGCCAAGAATAGAAGTGTTCAAACTAATTTGGGACAAACATAAAAGGAAAGTATTCAGACTATTCTGGGACGGGGGTAGTACAATATTTAGGAATCCAACAAAGAAAGGAAACCTAACATAATAACAACTCCTAATACAAATACAATTCTATCTTTTGCCAAATAATATCACTAACACCCTCCCTCAAGTTGGAGCATGAGAACGTTCCACAATGCCCAACTTGGACAAACGAAACGCAACCTGAGGCTTGCCTAGAGCATTAGTGAAAATATCAACTAATTGTGCTTTGGTAGACACATAAGATGGGGATCTAAGACCGGTAGTGATGTCATCACGCACAAAATGGCAATCAATTTCAATATGTTTTTTGTGTTCATGAAAGATATGATTTTGAGTTATGTGAAGAGCAAATTGGTTGTCACAGAATAATGGAAAAGACTTGGACTAATTAATACCCAAACTCAACAGAAGACCCTTTGACCATGTCAGCTCACATGTAATAGCAGCCACGGAGCGATATTCTGCCTCTACAGATGAACGAAAAACAGTATGTTGTTTCTTGATCTTCCAGGAAACCGGAGAGTTACCCAAGAAAACAATCCAACATGTGAGAGAACGACAAGTGAGAGGACAAGCAGCCCAATAAAAATCACACCACCCCTGCAAAGATAACTCACAGTCGAAAAAAAGCAAAATACCCTGACCAGGGGTACCTTTCAAATAACAAACCACACGAATCGCAGCATCCCAATGTTCCTGTCGTGGTGCCTGCATAAACCGAGATAAAATATGCATAGCATAAGCGAAGTCAGGACGAGTGACAGCTAAGTAAATCCGACGACCAACTAATTGCCTGTAGGCGACGACATCCTGCAATAAGCCACCTGAGGCATGAGCTAAACGATGATTCTGCTCAATTGGAGAGCCACTAGGCTTGGCTCCCAACAACCCTGCTTCAGCAATAATCTCCAATGTATATTTTCGTTGACACAAAAACAATCCTGAGGAACTACGAGCAACTTCAATGCCAAGAAGTATTTTAAAGGACCAAGATCCTTCATCTTAAAATAATCACTCGGGATAGGCCTTGAAAAGAGTCAAAGCAGTGGAATCATTCCCAGAAATAATAAGATCATCAACATAAACCAAGACATTTATCTGCACAGACCCACAAGTGAAAGTGAAGAGACACTAGTAGAATAATTGCTTATTGCTGCGGTGGTATTGCTGCGGTTTTACCCATACGCAGCAATATATCAAGTAAAAAGAAAAGGTAAAATATAAAATAAAGATATTGCTACGGTTTCGGCCAAAAACCGCAGCAATATGGTTTCAACGGGAAATTTTTGAAAAAAAGTTGACTTTTTGACCAGACATATTGCTGCGGTTTTGGCCAAAACCGCAGCAATATATTTAAATAATATTAAAAAATATATATTTTAATATATTGCTGCGGTTTTTACAAAAAATAGCAGCAATATGGTTTCAACGGGAATTTTTTGAAAAGACCAGACATATTGCTGCGGTTTTTACAATATATTTAAATAATATTTAAAAAAAATATATTTTAATATATTGCTGCGGTTTTTACAAAAAACCGCAGCAATATCCTCATTTAATTCATATAAAAGGCGCTAGGGTTTGGGACACTCGCATTTCAGCCTTCTATTCATTTCAGCCGTTTTCTCCTTTCTCTCTCCTCCTTCAGATCTGCTCTCACTCCTCCTCTATCATCCCACTGATTCTCTCTCTCACTCACGCCTCCCTCAGTCGTCGCTGGTCCTCACTCGTCGCCGGTCCTCTCACACTTCGCCGGTCCTCGCCCAGATCGTCGGCCGATTCTCCAGATCTCCTCGTCGTTCTTCGAGATTTCGTTGTTCAATCTCTGGTCTCGTTCGCCGCCTCCGACGAGTTTGGCGGTGGTCATCCATGGTTTGCGTCAATTTCATCTCAGACCTTCAAATTTCCGATGAGCTTCGACCTTCAAGCTCCGTTCCCGACTTTGGATTCGCCTTCAACGATAGCAATTCCTAATTTACCGACATCAAATCTGACGGGCTGATTGGGCGAAGAATCATCAATGGTGGTGATTTTCTTCAACCATTCTTGAATTTTATACTGTTTAGAATTGCGAATTTGATTTCTTTTATAACTGTAATTTTGGCGTTTTATGTTGGTTTATACACATTGAATTAGTGATTTTGTTTACAATATATCAGGCCAATATGTTGCCAATTTTCGTGTGTTTTGCAGCAATTTAGTGAGTTTGTAGATCTGTTTTTTTTTCGATTTTTTTTTGGGCTGAAGTTAAATCTGAATTTTTTTTTTTTAGGTTAGTGTTATTGGTAGATGCCATAGATGCATTAGTCAGATTTTTTTTAGGTTAGTGTTATAGGTAGATTTGTTAGTCAAATTTTGTTATAAGTTATGTAAGAATATGGTTCTATATAATATATGAGTGTAATGATGTAAGTTTGTGTTTTAGTTAAGTGTTTTTTTGGCACTCTCTCTCTCTCTCATTGTATATGAATATTGGAATTTTTTTTTTTTTTAGCTTTAGTACCTATTGCTGCGGTTTTGGGTAAAAACCGCAGCAATAGGCTTTAATTTTTTAATAACAAATACATATTGCTGCGGTTTATGAGACAAACCGCAGCAATATGTATTTTTTATTATAAAAAAAATAGTATATTGCTGCGGTTTGTCCAAGAAACCGCAGCAATATACTGCTTTTTTATAATAAAAAATATATATATTGTTGCGGTTTGTCACAGAAACCGCAGCAATATGGTTTATTTAAATAATGAAATAATGTATATATTGTTGCGGTTTTGCCCAAAAACCGCAGCAATATGTTTTAATATTGCTGCGGTTTAAAACCGCAGCAATAGTTTAATTACCTATTGCTGCGTCCTTAATTGCTGCGCGGTCAAAACCGCCGCAATAGGCTACTTAATGACCGCAGCAATAAGCATTTATTCTACTAGTGAGAGAATAATCAGAATAAGATTGCAGAAAGCCATAAGCTTTTAACGCAGAAAACAATTTGGCAAACCAGCATCAAGGGGTTTGCTTCAAGCCATATAGAGATTTGCGAAGACGACAAACCAAGTTAAGATTAGCACATTCAAAACCAGGAGGAAGTTTCATATAAACTTCTTTATCAAGATCTCCATGAAGAAAAGCATTATGAACATCCATTTGATGGAGTTCCCAATTCTTAGAAGCAACAATGGCTAAAAAAGCCCGAACAGTGGTCATCTTAGCAACTGGAGTAAAAGTTTCATTGTAATCAACGCCAGCCTCCTGATAATTACCCAACACAACCAAACGAGATTTCAAGCGCTCCACAGTACCATCAGACAAATACTTAATGCGATACACCCATTGACTTTCTAAGGCACGTTTCCCAGGAGGAAGTTCCTTTAAAGTCCAGGTGCCATTATCCTCCAAGGCACGAATCTCATCATGCATTGATGCTTTCCATCCATCGTCCCTCATAGCTTCTCTAAATGATCCGGGTTCAGTGTTAAAAATAACAGCAGCAAGGAACTTGCGATAATTCACAGAAAAGTTTGTGCAATTTATATAGTGTGGAAGACGATAAGGAGTACCTGAGAGAGACTGTGAGGAAGAAGCAGAGAGACATGGACTTTCAGAAACCATAAAGTGAGTAACAAAATCACGTAATTTAACCGGTGGGTAATTTTCCCTTTTTCCTCAGCCTAATTCATCCAAACCATCATTTTCAACATGTGGATCACCAATGGGCCGAAGAGAAGAGTCCAAAGCGTGGTCCAAAGCAGACCGAGAGATAGAAGATGTAGGGGAGCAGGCGTGTGGGCCTAGGACGCGTCTAGTGAAGCTGTGAAAGCATGATGATGGGAAATGAGGGGAGCGCTGGGTTTGATGGCAAAGCTGGGCCAGGGCCAAAAAGGGGGGGGTATTTTGGGGAGCTGGGTGTGGAGCGTGTGAAGCAGACACGTCCAAAGAAGATTTTGAGAGACCATTGGGTGCTGGATTTGGAGCTGGTGAAGCAGACCCATCCAAAGGAGATTGTGAGAGACCATTGGGCGTTGGGTTTGGAGCGGGTGAAGTAGACCCGTCTAAAGGGGAGGGAGAGGAATTTGTGGGCGTTGGGTTTGGATTTGTGGGAGACAAGAAAGGATTATGGGGGCCGATTTTTGGAGGGGAAGTTGTGAGGTTTGGTAAATTTTGTGGAGTTGGGGTAATATGAGGGGTATGAAAATCATCAAAATATGGGTGAATGGGAATTGAGTCCATGAGAAAGAGAGAGGAGATATTAATATCGGTATTGTCATGAGAGGCAAAAGGGAAAACTTCTTCAAAAAATTTGACATCCCTTGAAACAACAAATTCTTTGGTATCCAAATCAAACAACTTCCAACCCTGTTTACCAAAAGGATATCCCACAAATATGCACTTTCGACTCCTACTAGCAAACTTATCACCCTTAGTTTTATAGTTATGAACAAAACAAAGACAGCCAAAGGTACGAATAGCCTCATAACAGGAGTAAAACCATAAAGGATTTCAAATAGAGATTTATTATCTAATATGATGGAAAGGGTGCGATTAATAAGGTGAGCAACAACAAGAACACTCTCCCCCCAAAAATAAATAGGCAAATAAGCTTGGAAACGCAAAGCCCTCCCTATATTGAGAATGTGATTATGTTTTTTCTCAACCCTCTCATTTTGTTGAGGTGTGGCAACACAAGAAGTTTGAAAAAAAATACCAGTTGCACTAAAATAATCAAGAAGACAATTAAATTCAATGTCATTATCACTTTGAACTACTTTGATGGTATGAGAGAATTGACGATCAATCATAGCAACAAAAACCATAAACAAACATTCGAAATACTTCAGTTTTGCCCTCCAATAAATAAATCTACACAGCACGTGAAAAATCATCAACTATAGTAAGAAAATAGCGTGCACCACAAGATGAAACATATTCATAAGCACCCCATAAATCACAATGTATTTTCTCAAAAGTCCTACTAGCTCTATTATCACTTAAAGGAAACTTGTCTCTAAGATGTTGAGCACGAAAACAAATTTCACGTGCTTTATTTAAACTACCCTTATGACCACAAAGAGGAGGAAGTAACTTCACCACTCACTTCAAAGGATATCCTATACGCCTATGCCAAAGTTCAAACTCCGAAGTGATGTTGTTGAAAGAAACATGCGCTGGTTGCTCATCCGTGCAAAAGTAGTAAAGTCCATCCCTCCTATGCCTCGTTCCAATCAGCTCCCTCATTGGGTCTTGTATAGTACACATAGAAGAGTTAAATTGCACAATACATTGCATATCTACAGATAACTGTGAAGCGGAAAGCAAATTACAACTGAATTGAGGAACCAACAAAACATTAAGGAGATTCATAGAGGGAGTCATGGAGATAAGCAAACTGAGCCTTTGTGACAATTGTGAACCTGTAGCACATCAAATAACCATGATTTCTCACCAGTGACATGATGAGTGGCACCGGTATCAATAATCTAATCAGTAGAAGAGTACATATCATTCAAACGATCATCTGGAATTTTGGTAGTACCATGAAGACCAGCTAAAGCTTTCCACTGTTCAGCAGAAAACAAAGTAGAAGAACCGGAGGAAGGAGGACGAGACGCAGGCGAGGCTTATGTGACGTTTGCCTTGGTTATCCCTCGTCCGCCCCCACCACGAGGTGTGCGAGAATTACCACGACCCGTGCCATTACTTGATTTAGTCTACCAATGTTTCGGATAATCAACAACCTCATAACAAGTTTCAGGAGCATGACCATGCTTTTTACAGTGAGTACAAGGAACCAAGGACCAACAACGCGAGGCTTCATGACCTTGCTTGTGACAATGGGTGCAAGTAGGAGGAAGGGGGCGCCCTCGCCCCTTTCTAGGACCGGTCGAATTAAGGGCAAAACCGAGCACTGCCTGAGGTTTATCATTGACCACTGAGCTCGTTGACCGAACCCTCTCATCTTGCGCAACAATGTGATATGCGCAATCAAGAGTGGGAAGAGGATCTGAAGATAAAATTGATGAGCAAAAAGGCGCATACTCTAAATGCAATCCCTTTAAAAAGTCATGTAATTTTTGATGTCACGACGTCGTTCATGAAGGGCACCCGCATTACAAGAAGAACAACAAGAACAAGAGATTAAAGGTTCATGTTTATATAACTCCTCCCACAAAGCGTTCAACTTGTAATAATAAGCAGACATAGACATAGATTTAGGTTGTTTGCACTTAGCTATAGCAGATTTCAATTGCTGAATACGAGGGCCATTAACCAATGCAAACCGAGTATGAAGATGATCCCATAGACTTTTTACTTCACGAAATTTAGAAAGAGTATATTTCACCTCAACATCAATAGTATTAGTGATCCAAGAAACGAGCATGGAATTGACGGTTGTCTAATCCGCCATAGTATAAGGGGGCGTCGGTTCAATGATGGTGCCATCAAGAAAAACGAATTTGCGACGTGCTTCTAGAGCCATCTAAATATCAGATTCTCAATCATCATAATTATCAAGGCGGAGGCACGTAGACGTAATGAAGTTGCCTGGACGATCACCTGTACCAAGGTAAAAAGGAGTATTGATGTTGATAGAAGGTGTGGTGTTAGGCGGCGGTGGTGGTGGCAGTGCATCCTCGCGGGCCATGAGAGAGAAATTTTTTTTGGGATTTTTGATTTTATAGGTTAAGGCTTCGATCGATACCATATAAAACATTGATTAGGGTAAAAAGCTCAACCTTTTCATTATGCCATCACAAGAGTATATATAGTACAATATTTAGGAATCCAACAAGGAAAGGAAACCTAACATAATAAAAAATCCTAATACAAACACAATTCTATCTTTTGCCAAATAATATCCATAACAATAAGCTATTCTAGAAGTAGATCTTTAAAAATTTCTAATCATCTTAACTAATTATTAATATCTATATGTAATTGGTAGATTATTCATTAGATGCACAAAGTTTTTTCACCAGTCACTACTCACTACTCATAGTCATTTCATACAGAAATTCTTCGATGTAACTGTTCACTATAGTTTATAACTAATTGTGTAACAACCTCCTTTCATGTGTAAAGTTCCCAACCAAAACCTCTCTCCTTCTCTTCACGACTTTCATTTCTCACTTTTCATCTTCTTATTCAATTTGTCTGCTTTTTCTGGGTTTCGATTCTTCACTATTTGCTCCAGCTTTCTCTCTCCTCCTCCTTCTCTTATATTTTCACACAATCACTTACTATTGCCTTACTGTTGGCTTCCTTTTTTTGTTTTTTTTCTTTACTCGGTTTAGCTACTGATCTCGGTTTTATTTCATGTCTTTTATTCTTCTTTGATTTTGTGCTTGATTACTTTGTTATTTATTCTTTTATTTTAGTCATTGCTACTGATTGTTCATTAATCGTTGCTTATTTGATGTAAATATGTAATCAATTGCCTAATTTTCGTCTCGATTTTAGTGATAATTATTTATCAATTTAGGATGTGTCGTTATCATTGTCTACAACTTTTGTGTGCCATATTCAAAAATAAATGACATGAGGCTAGGGTTTCAAAATTATATAAAACAATTCCAAAATGATATGAAACATACCAATAACGACATGAAAGAGTGTTATAAATGACATAAAATATTTACATAATGATGTGGACTATAACTCTAAATGATATAAAACATAGCAACAATGACATGAAATAAGTTTTAAAATGACATGAAACAGTTCAAAAATTATACGAAACATAATAATAAGGATATGAAAGAGTTTTTATAAATGACACGAAACAAATTTTAAAATGGCTTGAAAACAGTTGCAGATTGATACTCGTATGAAACACACTAATAATGACATGAAACACTTATATTATATTGCGGAAGTGATATTTTGCTACACAATAAGTTATGGTGTAACATGTTACAACCAAGACGCACTCCATCTTATTTGGGAACACCAAAATTTATCTTAGTTGACAAATTAAGTGGCATTTTCGTGACAAAATAATATGTAACAAATTAGTTAAACACTAAATCTATAATTTTAATAATTTACCCTTATTTTCATAAACTTAAATAACTAGTAGGCATGTAGTTCATATAAAATCGATTGAAGATTAATGGGTGATGACAAGTCAAGAATGTTAAATGTGTAGGAACTAAAACTGATAGATTAATTGGAACAACTTATTTGAATAGTCGTGGCGTGAATAAACACTGCCCTAAAGTTGAATTTGCCCTGTTACTTACACACGAACTCTTGTCAACCAACCTCCAAGGATACACGACCACTGCTCCTTTGGTGTAGTACAGAGTTACAGTTTGAGAACACCACGAAAATGCCCAGAAGAATTGAGGAATCAGAAAATGTGTTTAATCTTTTTTAGGAGAAGGAACGCCTTTTTTTTTCCCCTCCCCAAATACCAAAAAATGGAAAGGAAAATATCTTTTCCAAAATGGAAGGCATAAATTAAGGAGCGAAATTAGCAATATAATCAATTTTGTAACAGTTATGAAATCAGCGAAGATATGAAAGCTGATTTTTTGCACAAATTAATTTACAAAACTCTATATAAAAGGTAAAAACCAATCTAAACCACTAATGAGGGACAAGCAGGTTTTTGTTCTTTTGAAGCAACTTTTGGAGTGAGAAAACTAACACTCCACTCAATAAACTCCAACATTCGCCCACATGATTCAAAAGAATAAAAGAAGGAAAAACAACTGAAAAGGAATTCTGGGCACGGATATTCAGTTTTGTAAGCAACAATGTCTGATGGACTTGAATTGATACCCAGTGCATACAAACATGTCTTACTATCGTATTAGGTAGATGTCTCTTTGAACCTTTCTACGATGTTAGTAATTCACATTTGCGCACTTAAACCATTCTCAAATCAATAGTGTTCTCGCGATTTGTAATTTAATTGCCCCACAATTTGCCTGGATTTTCATGAATGCTCTAGAGCTCGTAAGCCTTAGGGAATCTCATGGGGGATTGGGCGTAACCCCCACATTCACATAGGTAAGTCCATCAAATTTGTACTGTCACAAACCACCTTATTAAGGCTATGAACTTATTAAGAGCCTTTTGCTCATCCTTACACATATAACAGTAAAGAAATACTACATCACTTTTTATTAATAGGAATGGTAGTAGTATACACAACTTGAGCTCTTTTGTGAATTCGTTTGACCCTTTGAACTTAGGAAAACCTAAGAAGGGTATCCATCACAATTTACTCCACAATATATAGGCTTTAAACCCATTCCTTGTGCTGATTCTAGCACCAATATTCTCCAAAGGCCTTTGGTGAGAGGATCAACAATATTCCTCTCCAACTTTCAAGCATTTAAATATTTGTTAAGCAACAATGTATTATAAACCATAGGCAAATGAGCAATATCAAAGCCGATCACATATAATACACACATGCATGAGGTTAACATAGCCAAATAGAAGAGTAGCTCAACAAAACTTCTCACACCAATACTTAGGTCCCTGCAACTGACCCCATAAAGACCTTTTCAAGTCTACTCATCTTGCGTTCCTTACAAGGAGACACACACAAAGAGTTCATCTACTCTCACTGTCACATCTGAATTTCTACACCAGAATGCTAATCCTTCATTTGAACCACTATCAAATACCAAAGGATAAAAGACAATCAACTAGAAGATAAAAGAAATATAATTACTAGAGAGTAATTACTAGAGAGACAAAACAAATGGCCAACACCAACACTATAGTGAACCCTCTTGCCCTTAGTCACTCTTCTTGGCTTTCACCTTTCAATACACTTATAAAAGTGAACCTTACTACATATGGCACATCCCAAGTATAATAAATCATAAAGTACTCATCGAACACTAATATTGCTTCTTTACATAAACTAGCACCAAAAGAGACGCATGATCTCTTAAACAATTTGGAAACTAATCCATCACTATCTTAAGACTGTCCATAATTTCACCAAGTCCATTAAAACCTTTCTAACCAAGAAAGCATTGAACCACTAGGACAAATCTAGTTTAAGAACTCCATCTATGTTACTTCTTAGTTGATCTACTTACCAACTTCATTTGGAATACACAATACAGAAAAGAGAAGAAGCAATCAAGCCAATAAAACACACATTTATCATACTCTTGCAAACACAAAATATGTATTCACAAACAGCTTAATATGATTCACATAGATATTCAAATTAAATAAATGAATAAAATAAGCATTGATGAGATGAAGTGGTTTCAACTGCATCAATGTTACAAGGTCTCAGAACACATGAGCCTTAATTGACTTTTCGAGAGACTATCAAATCCATTGAAAAGATATCAGTATTTGAAACAACTACTACCCCCACATGGAGAGAGATACGACAAAACATTAATCCTTCCAACTATGATTGACCCAACTCACATAGTCTTAGGCCTCATTCAACTTATCTCTTCTACAAAAGAAGGAAATTCAAAAATGGTCTCACCTAGACCTATGGGAAAAGGTTATAGCTCAAAAAATGATTTACACATGAAAAATGATAGCAATCACCAATTATTACTCTAATTTTACCAAAGAAGCTAGGTCCTCAAGAATTAACTCAAATAATTCAATAACCCTAATAGACACAACAATGGGGTTACTCCGAGACACGACTTAGCACTCGAGTTGCAACCAATAAACCCAGACGGTCATTCAACCAATCCAAAAGTCCATATGACTAAATATAGTCAATGAATTTAAATTGTACAAGAGTTTTACAAAGCAACTCTGTAATCAAATGTATTCAACATATATATAATAAGCAGAGGAAACCAACTCTCAACCCAAGAGTTAAATTAATATTCTCAACAGATTAAAATCCCATGGAAGTTTCCTTCCTTACACTCACCTAGGTGAGTCCAACTAACTACCAGTTAGTCTCAAACATAAACTTACCCCCACATTCCATCACAAATTCAGTAATAACATGAATTACAAAGAGAACAAACAGTGGGGCACATAATAAAATATTATGCAAAGTTAGAGTTTGACAACATATAACGTAGATAGGAAACTTCCCTGAAGTTGTCGGAGTCACTTTGGTAATCTAAATGTGCTTGATTACTTCCCTTTTAATTTTTACCTTTTTGTTCACTTTCCTTGAGATTACAGTAGCTTCACAACAATAACCCCACTGATGCTATTTATCCTCTTGAGTCACCACATATGAGACTTATACCATCATATAATGTGAACCCTTATCAAACAAAGAAAAAAACAATATAATGCTCATGGACTCATTCCACGACATATTGTTAAATTAATACATGACAACTCCACGTAATTAGAAGTGCGAGTTGACTTTGCTTCAAAAGCCATTGATGTACTTACTCAATTTAAAGAAATTAACTAACATCTAAATTAAGCACTTCACATGGTTGGAGTCCATCACATGAATATGCCGAGTGACGACCCATCAAAGGAAGATGATTATACTTATAGAAAACGATGAAACAAAAAGTATTAATTCACTGCAGCATTTAGAGAAATCATGCGGTAATACCTCTATGAGTTGACAGATCTAAATTGAACAAGATTGTTCATTGGTCCATTGCGACCCATTATTTCTTCATCCCAGGAAATTTGAATCCTTTTCATCTACAAGATGCAGCAATAAAATTGAGGAACAAACGGACAAATTCCACCCTTTTGGCTAATAAAAAAATAGTAGTTTGAGTGCTTAAACAAATAGCTTTAACATAATATCACCTAATATGAAGTCTCACTGCCCAAATTCTAAACACGAAAACAAAGCTTAAAGCTTTATCCTTCCAGGTCCAGCAAAATGTATAAAATACTTGGATGAAGACAAAATTATACACAAGAAATTTTACGCACAGCAACAAAAAGATTTCCAATTGATAACACAATTCAGAATAATAATCGGCGTTTCCACTAAATAATTTCTAGAACCCAAGTCAACAGCGTGTCAGTAAACACATAATCAACACTTAAAATACAATACTCAACAAATCAAATAACACATCCGCAATACTCATATAAACAATAATTCAAATATGCTTATAGGTCTAAGGAAAGATCGACAAAGAATAACAATACTCAGTTAAAAAAATTCAACTTTAGAATGTAGGAACTAAAACTGATAGATTAATTGGAACAACTTATCTGAATAGTCGTGGCGTGAATAAACACTGCACTAAAGTTGAATTTGCCCCGTTATGTACACACGGACTCTTGGCAACCAACCTTCAGGGATACACGGCCACTGGTCCTCTAGTGTAGTACAGAGTTACAGTTTGAGAACACCACGAAAATGCCCAGAAGAATTGAGGAATCAGAAAATGTGTTTAATCTTTTTGAGGAGAAGGAACGTTTTTTTTTCCTCCCCAAATGCCAAAAAATGATCTCAATTTATATTGGAGAAGGGGAAACAAAAAAAGGAAACGAAAATATCTTTTCCTAAACGGAAGGCATAAATTTAGGAGCGAAATTAGCAATATAATCAATCTTGAAATCAGCGAAGATATGAAAGCTGATTTTTTGCACAAATTAATTAACAAAACTCTATATAAAAGGTAAAAACCAATCTAAACCACTAATGAGGGACAAGGAGGTTTTTGTTCTTTTGAAGCAACTTTTGGAGTGAGAAAACTAACACTCCACTCAATAAACTCCAACAAAATGTGTTTCATAATAAAAAGTGAGACTTGAAACTTATTAGAGCTATTCTAAATTTATTGGAACTTATGTAACTTATTAGCTGGACTTGAAATAAACTTATGTTTTACTTGCTCAAGCTCATCTTATTCTATGCAAGTTGGACATAAACTAATTGACTAACACATTAACACAAGTCTAGTAGGCCACAACCAACTCCATCTCTATTTGGTGGAATCACCAAATGATTTTGCTTCGGTGACTAACATAATAAAAAGTGAGACAACACCCAAACAAAAAGTGTTCAAACTAATTTAGGACAAATGTAAAAATGTTAGTGCTCAAACTATTCTTGAATAGGAAGAGTAATATTTGCTTCGATGACTTTTTTTCAAGATTAAAATTGACTCCATTTTTCCACTCATAGACTCACGCCATCTTCTAAAGATCAATCTACTTACTATAACAACAAAAACCAAGACAACGAGGAGAGAAATCGTGTAAGTGATTGTTTTTATTTAGCTTGCTTATTTACTTTGCATGGTTTGTAGTAAACATCTTTGATCATCACTATTTTTAATAATGTATTAGTAAAAATTTTAAAGTTGACATTCTAAATATATATTTTGAAACAAATCTAACAAGTTTTTTTTTTTTTGAAAGGAAAGTTAGATCGAGCATATTATTGCAAATCGAGTTCCGCTAAAGTTAAGATACTTTGGGGAAAAGGATCAAAACATACAAGTTCATTGCTACCACTAGTATCCCATCTTGCCACTAGATGAGCTACGGTATTCCCGGCTCTCCTAACATGAGAAAAGCGAAAGCTTCTAAAATAGGAAGACAACATTTTAATATCATCATAGAACAAAAAAATTGGAGAAACACCCTGCAAACTACTATGGATAGAATAGACCACATCTAGAGCATCACTTTCCAACCAAATGTTGTAATAGCCCGAACGCCTAGCCACCTGAAGGCCATAACGTGCGGCTGCTGCTTCGGCCATTAGGGTATCCCCAATCCATAAACGGCTTCTTAGTAGTTGTCATTAGGACCGAACCATGCAAGTGCCTCATCACCACTCCAAAACTCACGTATGAGCCTTGCACCACATGCACATCCACATTAACTTTGACAATACCCGGGGGAGGATTACTCCATGATGAAGCCAAAACCTGCTGCACTACATTGTGGGTTAGAGAAGGAAAAACCCGCGTCGAATACAAACAATAGCTAGACACAAGTTGAGAAAAAGATGCTGCCATGGAGATGCCATCCAATGACTCATGAGCATAAACAAATTTGTTTCAGCAAAACCACATCGCCCAAGCTATTGACATAATGCCACGCAACTCCTCCCTCCCAACTTTGTTCATCCACCATAGAAACTTTGATGTAAATGACCCTTCAGGGGAAGAACTAACAATCTGCCAATATTTCCTAGTCTCCCATGTAGTCCGAGTCGACTCGCATTCAAAAAGAACATGATTGATTGATTCAACCTCCATACCACAACACATACACAACTCATCATGGGCAATGTGACGCTTGAAAAGAATCTCTTTGACGATAAGACAAGTTTTGATAAGACAAGTTTTACTTTATATAACAGCCGATATGTTAATAATCAAAGTTTTTGAACTTTGACTAGAATATTTCATATAATTAAGATGAAAAAACTATAAAGACAGTTTTATTTCTTTTAACCTTTTCTTCCACTGGTTTGAACTTGTACAGTATCGTGTACATTCCAGTCTTGAATGTCACACGCACACAAATTTAGAAACTACTCCCTGTCTCATCGACTTACCAACACAAATATATAATCTAGAGTTCTATTAAAAACATAGGGTAGCTTGGATAGCAAGGCCCATAGTTATGGACATAATGAGTGACAATGGTTTCTGTAGGATCCGGCTTGGGCTCCTTCTTGGGCTTCTTAGGCTCTTCCGCATTCCCAATTGAGACCACCTCAGTACAGTATGTCTTTCTAAGTTTGGTCACCACCTTCATTGGATCAATGTTCCCTATCAAGGTTATGCTCCTCTCTTTCGCGTCCACTGAGACCAAATCAATTCCTGCAACAATTTGCTCACACATGTAAGTCTCCAAAATTTAAATCTTTTTTCAATTTGGAAATGGGCGATTGTAAGAAAGTAGGGGTAAAATATGATACTTCCTCTGTTTGTTTTTATTTGTAAGTTGCAATTGTTTGAATTTAGCACTACTCACAAACTCTACTTAGTTTATCTTTGGTGATTCATTGTTGAAGAAAAACATATCCATGTGAGATCTTGTTAGATTTGTCTAAATGTATTTTTCTGAAAATATAATGTTTATAACTTTTAATTATCGATAGTTAATAATATTAATAGTTGAAGTTATACATTGGCAAACGCAAAAGTCAAACCGTTGCAAGTAAAAAGAATAAGTGAAAGCATAACTATAGTAACATATACATACTCTTGTTTTTTTTTTTTTTAAAAAGAAGAAATCATCTGGACTACCCTCGCACAAGGCCCCCACCCACTGGCTATGTACTCTTTTTTTATTATTAACTAGGTATCACTACCAAGCAAGGCTTAGTGTTGTTAGCGGGGAATTCAAGGTTGATGAAGATCTTTCTCCTTACCAACCAAAAAGAATAAGAAATTTTGCATACAACTATTAGACCATATTTTATAATATAACAACCCATAAACTGTCGCCTCTTATCTCCTCTCTCTCCTCCCTCCTACTAAGCCAGCCCTGGGCTAGGGTAGGCGGGGCGCCCGTAGGGCCCATAAATCAACAAGTTTACAAAGTAACGGCGTTAAGTTAATCGATCATGATTGTACTGCAAGCATTCACTTTCGCAAAGATGGTTAGCTTGTGTTGTGGGAGTGGATGAGCTCCCTGTGGTCACGGGTTCTAATCCCACTGTCTACCAATTTTCTCTTTTTCCTCCTTAAATCAATAAATGTCTTCCTTTGTTATTTTTCTATTATTTTTAATTTAATTTTGCAATGACTTTAACTTGCTTTTTTTCATTTTTTTTATAAACTTTCTTCTTCTCATTTTTCTATGTCCACCAACTTTAGGAGGCGTTTGTTTTGGGGTTTTTAGGAAAGGATAAGAGAATCAAGTAGCTTGATTCCCTTACTTGTTTTTGTTAAGACATATCAATCATTCCCTTTACCCTCTCCTTCCCCCCAAAGTCCTCTACTTTCATTCCCTACCCTCCCCCAATGTTTCACTTACCCTTTCTTTCTTCTACCCCATGGTGACCTTGACTAAACATTGACCACTACCTCAACCACCAACCCAGCCACGGAACCACCACATCAACCACCGAACCCACCACCCCAACAATTGAACCACCACTCTAAGCACCCTAACCACCATAACAGCCACCGAAACCACCATGCCGCCAATAAAACCACCAAGTCAACCACTAAAATTACCATTCACCACCGAAACACCCAACCTGTGCATCGAAAACCACCAACCCACGGCCGAAACCACCAACCCACGGCCGAAAACCACCAAACACGACCGAAACCACCATCCTGTCCATAAAATCCACCACCCCATCCAAACCCACCCACACGAAAAAACATCTAATTCAACTAAAAAAACCCAACTCCAATCCTTGATTATGGCTTTAGATGGTCAAATTCGGCCATAAAAACTTCATATGGTCGAATTTGACCTTTAAAACCTCAAATGTGGCCTTTAATGGCGGTAGAGAAGAAAAAGAAGGAAGGGGGAGGACTGTAGAGGTGGTGGCGGTGAGGTTGGTGTTGATGGCTGTCTGTGAGGCCGACTGTGAGGGACGGTGCTGATGACCGACAGTGATAGGGTGGAGGTAGAGGTGGGAGTGGTGGTACTTGGGAGAAAGAGGGAGGAAAAATAGTGACAGGAGGAAGATGAGTTCTCAACCAAACAACATTCTTAATTAAAGGGTTTTCTTTTCCTTTCTCCTTGTTTCTTTTTCTTCAACCCTTTCCCTTTCTCTTTCCCTTTCATGAACCAAACGCCCCCTTAATCTATATGATTACTTTATGATATTACATGTTAAGTTATACCATCAAAATAAGTAAAAAATTTTGCCTCTGGAGTAATAATGGATACTTATATATATATCATGCTTCTACCTTAAATTTACGTAAACTACCTTAAAGTATGTAAAATTATCTGTCATAAAAGTTGTTGAGATAGACAAAATAGTTCAACCATTTTTTTCACTAACAGATAATTTAAGACATTAATGGTCAAAGTTGTGTATTAGAAGATATGTAAGTCAAAGTGGAGAAACCAACTTCTATTTCAATTTTAATTGCTAATTGATATTTGTAATTATATTTAATTTCTAATATTAATTATAGATGTTGGGTGATAAAGTGTATTAAACTTTTAATTTTATTCTATATTTGAAATTTTGATTTTATTTGTCAAGTTAATGATTTGTCTGGTTATAACACAGTATTAGATATTTATCATATGAAATGAAAAAGTTTTTTTTTGGCGAAGAAACGATTACAGGTAACGTGAATTAGTCAATTCTCAATTATTTGTTATCTTATAAACATGTATATTTCCTTAAATCTCTTGTGCATGAGGGACCCATTTTTTTAATTTTGCCCCTTGCCTAGTAATATTCAGGTTCGGCCCTGTCTCCTGCTTCAATCTTTCCACATTTTTACTCTTCCAACTCACCATTATGTCCCTTCCCTTTTCTCTTTTCTTTTTTTTCCCCCCCTTTTTTCTCCCTTGTTTTTTGGTTTTTTTTCCTTTTTTTTTTTTTTTTTTTTTTTTTTTTTTTTTGTAAAATCTGGGGGGGGGGGGGGGAGGATTTTTTTTTTTCTTTTTTTTTTTTCCCTCCCTTTTTTTTCCCTTTCTCTTTTCCTTTTTTTTCTTCTTTTTTCCTTATTTTTCTTCTTTTTTTCTCTTTCTTTCCTTTGTTCTTTTGTTTTTCTTTTTTTTTTTTTTTTTTGGGGGAAGGGGTTTTTTTTTTTGTGTGTTTTTGTGTGTGTTTGTGGGTTAGGTTTGGAAGGATGGTAGAGAGAAAATTTACAAAACTCTTATATTTCTAAAAATACAATGTTATATATAAACAAACCTATTTATACCCTTTCTTTCCTTTTTTTTTTTTTTTAAAGCCTCCTTTCCTTTTTTCGTCAAATGCCACCCGTGACAATTATCTCTCTTCTAACGGCCACCCTCATCGCTTCCTCATCCTATTCTACTTCACCGTCATCTCCAATCTCTGCCACCGCCTCAACGAGCTCAATTCTCAGGTGTCCTTTTCTTGTATTCCAATAATAGACCGTAACTTTATCTACTGTTGGTGTTTTCTCCCTGTCGGTGGGTTAGAAAATTAAACCCACCGGCATGATACATTATCTAGTATTTTAGCTTCCGCAAATATTTGATTAGTGCTAAATTGGTTTTGGTCGTCTGGTCACAGCCTTCGATAGTGGTCTTTTTGTTTCTTCGTTGAGTTGTTTGGTTAATTGTTGCTTCCAAATTCATGTGGCACTTGACGAAGAGAATTAAGCAATGCCTTATGATGTCAAATGGTAAAAATGATTGGTTGGGCTTTCCATATTTATGTGGGAGTCGACGCAAGTTTGGTTTCATATGAGCCATAACTCTTTTTTTTCACTCCTCTCAAACTTCCTCGCTAAGGAATGGCTTATGTGGGAGACAGGAAACGACACCATTGGACCTAAGGGTCCTTGGTATATGTGTTATTATTTTCCTATGTTCATAGTTACTCTTGGTTAGGAAAGTGTTTTAGTTGTTTCCTATTAGGAATATATGTAGTGGTAGTTTCTACTTTTGTTACCCGTACAAGCAAAGCCTGCTCGATGATAATTTATCTTCGGCTTCGTAACTTAGCCCAAATCCGCAACCCGTGCTCTCCCATTCTCCTTTGGCCAGCAACGCTCTCCTCTACTCTGCGTAGAATGTGGTTGTTGTTTCCCTCATCATCATTAGGTCATTGTTGCTTCTCCATTTGATCTCGGGTTATCATACTATCATTCATCGTTTGATGCATGATTCAGATCCAGTTTGAGCGCCCGACTTTCTCCCGCTCCAACAGCGGGGGTGTGATAAAGGATATACACAAAATATTTTCTTCCTAGATTTAGGATATATTTTTGTAAAATATTATCTTTATAAGTCTTGTTAGTTTTCCTAACATGATTAGGACTATCATTATAACCTTGTAACTATTGATAAATAGAATACAATAGAAACAAAGAGTTTATATTTCTAACAATATTGATAAGGTATATAAAGAGGACATATAATAATGAAATAGGTAAAATGTTACAAGTTTGCTATAAAGTGAGTTATAATGATATCATTTCTCTTATAAATGATATCGGTTTGTGTGTAATATATATATATATATATATATATATATATATTTAAGTTCATATGAGAATACATACTTACATGAGAAATGAGAATGAAATTTATGCGCTATAGCTCTAATGAACAAGTGGTGTAACTATAATGAAAAAGTGATGTAACTCCAAAAACTCAAAGATTTTTCGGGGTTATAACTCTAATGAACAAGTGTTGTAACTCTAATCCAATCTTGTGGTTAAGATTCATTCTCATTTCTCATGTAAGGAGCATTCTCATGTGATCTTGCCCCTATATATATATATATATATATATATATATATATATATATATATATATATATATATATATATATATAAGGGAAGGCTCTTGTCAGAACACCTCCTTTATGTGTGAACACTTTCTTATGGGAGAACACATCCTACGTACGTTCGATAAATTAAGTGATATGTTCTGAATTATGTCTTCTTCTCAAAAAGACTCCATTAAAGTTTTAAACTCAAATTCAACCTAGTTCTTCTAAACTATTACTAAATTCTTCATTAAATTTTCTGAAATTCAATCTATTTAGCTCGCATTCATTAACTACGAATTTATTTCAACTCTCTCTCCTCTAAAAGACTAATTATCTCTCCTCAAATATACCCATTTTGTTTCCTCAAGTAGACTTAGTTGAAGCTCCAAGTTCAACTTCAATCAAGTTTTTCACAACTACAACGAAATTTTTCATAAAATATTCAAGTTATTTAGAGTGAATTCATGTTTGTTCTCTTTTCTCAAGATGACCATTTTCACTACTCAAGAATATCCATTCTCTCTCCTCAAATAAACTCAACCAAATTCAAGATAAAATTCAACAAAGTTCTTCATATATAAATTAGCAAAGTGACATGAATTCAACAGAGGTTCTTACCAAGTTTAACGAATTCTTTATCAAAATTCTTGAAGTTCGATTTTATTTAGGTTGAATTTCATGTTCTAAAATTTTGTATTTCATGTTATAAACTTTGGAAATTCGTGTTCTAAAATAATTGCTCTAAATTGTGTTGATGATACATGATTTTGATCATTTGATATGGTAAATGGTGATGATTAGTTATTGCTAAGTAGCAATTTAAAGCTTGTTGAGATGAGATAATTAAGATGAGTTTGCCTCACATTGTGACTTTGCATATGTAGTATTACATAGGTTCTAAAAGTTATTATATATGATATGAGATATAGTGCATATGTTCTACAAAATGGTGTACATGTTCTAAAATTTTATTGAAATTAATTTAGGATGTACTTGTAATCATGTATAACATACTTGAAATAATTTAGAATATGTTAAAAACAATTTAGAATATACTTGAAAAAGCATAGAACACACTTAAAACAATTTTAGAACATACTTGAAATAATTTAGGGCATAAGCTTGAAATTTTTAAAACATGTATATATCAATACATGTATGTGTTGATTATGTTCTTACGTAAAAAGATGTGTTCATGCTCTAAAAATCATAGCATATGTTCTATAAATTATTGTTCTAAAAAAATGCTGCATATGTTCTAAAATGTGTTGAATATGTTTTTAAAAACAAAAATTAAGTATGTTCTAAAAACTATTGCATATGTTCTAAAAAGTGTTGTGTATGTTCTAAGCATAAATCAATTCTCAGATAAGATATATGTTCTCACATAAGGACCCATTCGAACCGGATCCCGACCCTATATATATATATATATATATATATATATATATATATATATATATATATATAAAGAATTGAAAAATAATAATGAAATAGGAGGAAATGGTACAAGTGTGCTGCAAAATGATATAAAAGTCAGTAATAATGATATGAAACATACCAATGACATGGAATAAATTTAAAAATGATATAAATTAGCTCCAAAATGATATGAAGCACACCAATAATGACATGTTAGAGTTTTATAATGACACACAACAATTATATTACTTCACACATGTAAGAAGTTGTTTTATATGATGTCACATGTTACATCCAAAACGTACTAAAAAAGAATAACCAAATGTTGCTAATTTTAAAAACAAAGTGTCGAAAGTAACTATACCAGGAACAGAAGTGACTATCTTCATGGCCTTCCTCCTGCATTTTTTATCATCATGGAGATCCAATGCCAGCACCACCTTCTGAAGGCCCAAAAAGAGAGTCGTTTCCCAAAGTTAAACTATCAACAATAAGCTCACAAGTCACAAGGTCATATCTCAGCTATACTCGATCATTTAAATTTAAAGAAAATGAAATAAATAGGCAGTAGTTAGTAACATAATTCTTAATATTGTCATCTATAATTTTGGCATTACTTTAACCAAGAAAAACTATCAATTTTGTTAATAAACATGTAACAAGTAAAATGAAACATTCAAATTCGCGTATTTTGATTTTTAAATACAACTAAATTAGGCTACTCATTTGCCTAAAAAAGAAATTGGCTACTTATAGACTTTAGACTCCGGCTACCAAGGAGGAGAGTTCCAAGACTCTTGATGGTATGATAGAAAAGAAAGAAGATTTGTAATTTAAAATGATACTCCCTCCGTCCCAAAATATAGTTCCCATTTTCATTTTGGGTGTCTCAAAATATAGTTCCTATTTTCATATTTAGTTCCACATTTTTCCTTAATTTGTCTAGAAAAACTGTGTCCCATCATTTATTTGCTTCTTGAATTTTTTTTTTTTGCTTTGTTTATTCAACCCAAGAGTTACAATTAATGCTCTTTCACCAATTATTCTTCATTCTCTCTCCTAAAATCATCATTTCCAATACAACATCTATTTAAATAAACAAAAAATCTTTATTATCCCTCTTATATTCTACTTGCATAAATTACCGTGAAAAAAGCTACGCAAAAATTAGAATAATAAATAATAAACAAGAAAATAAATTGTTTTGTCACTTATTCATTAGTAACAACTAATTTTCAGGCTAGAGTGATGCTTCAAGTTGCTTTATGGAATATTGTTGCTCGCCTCACAGGTAAAAAATAAAAATGATGAACAGAAGTTATAATTATTATATTTGAGGATTTTTTTAGTTTTTCGAAGCTATATCAATCTTTACTATATCTTATTTGAAAAAAGAAGCATATAATACAGTTCATTGGATCAATGAATAAATTTTTAATGTTGATGCATCAGGTTCCAACATCAAAACATGTAATGATCATATTCCTTCTTTATTTTAAGATGGATCAGTGGTTGATAATGACATTCAGACCAAGTGTTTAACGGATGATCAACAGTCAACACCTCTTCTAAATAGGTATGATCCATGCATATATTGGTATATATGTTCCATAAGAGCATAGAAATTTTTTATATTTAATTAATTTTTTTGTTAACGATTCGTAGTCTCGTGCCTCTTTCACGTCAACAAAAATATTATTCTTTTGTGAGTCACACAAGTTTTTCCATAAAATGCTTTATATGTGTTATAATTTGTACATGCTTAGACATTTAACATTCTCAAAAAAATTGAAAATGGGTCACTAACATAAATAATACTATATGCATACCCTCTCACTTTTTTTATACAATGTACTTATGTACAAAGTATGTGAGAGAGCATAACATACTCTAGATATACTCGAGTATAAGCTGATCGTATGAAACCCTTAGGATATCATGCATTCACTCGAACCAAAAACTTGTATTATATTAGAGAAAAAAAAGGGCGAATTCATTAAGATCATTCATATATATATTTTTAAGATGAGATCATCATTCATATACTCACATGTTAACGTTGGTTTTTGAGGAAATAAATTAGCAAAAGTATAGGTTGTAGGAACGTAAACTGGTAACTAATAAAATATACTTAATTGACAACTATGGCGTGAAAGAATCACTTCCCTAAAGTTGAATTTGCCCCACAACAACACACGGACTCACATCAATCAACCTCCAGGGATATACGGTTTATGCGCTTCCGGTGTTGACAAAAAGCAGATTGAGAACGATCTTGAATATTGCCCAGAATAATCGAGGAGAAAGAAAGAGAGAAGATGTATTTGTGTGTTTCTGTGTTCAGAGAGAATCCCAGAACACTGGTATATAAAGGGAGAGGAAAACCAAACGAGATCATAATAAGGCTGAAATCGTGGGAAAACGGTCAATAAATGGGGAAGATCATGGCAGCAGATCAGGAGAGAAATTAGGGAAAAACCGTAATCATAAGAGAGAGATTAGGGGAAAAAACGGTAACTTTAGACTGATAAAATCGGTCATTAAATGGTCATAGATTTTTGACCCAAAAAAATAGTTAAGTTAATTCCCCAAACCATGGAACATGGCCCAAAGCCCCGAACTAGGCTGGCGGCGCACAGTGGCAACCACACATCACCACATACCCACTAAAAACCTCATTGCTACTCAACTCAAAGGGTAGAGGAAGAGTAATGGTTATAAACCTTACTCTTGCCTTATATTCTTTCAATGTGGGACAAAAGATAAAAAAGACTCTTCATATTCTTTTGAAGCAAACTTAGAGTTTCTACTAAAAAACTCCAACATAGGTCACTAACGTTACAATGTAGGAGGAATTAAGCATTGCTAGTATTAAGAATGTTAGGAGGACTTACTTGCATCTTTTCTTGGTTAGCACTGTGAAGAGCAAAGAGTCGAGAACAAAGAAAGAGTAAGAGATATGACGGAGTTAGGAATTGAAGGGATTTAAGGGGGAGCAGAGCACCCGATTAGCAAGTTGTAAGATAAACACCGTATTCTCGCGTCAGCGGACTATTGCGAAGCGGCCCGACTTTTTATATTTCTTAAGCAGAAATTGTAGACTTTCTATTTTGTTCGATTTATTCTTAGCATTTAAGCTAATATCTACATTTAAGGAAAAAAAAAAAAAGCTATGATGTATTTTTGACACATCCCTCGTTCCCCAATTTGGGCAAAAAATATATCATGTGCTTACTAGCAAAACTTAGTGTGTTTTTGATCATGACATTTTAACTTGGTATGTGTCCACGTAAAAAAAGTTTTTGTGTTTGATAAATAATAATTTATTATTAATTCATATAGGTTTTCAATTTGGTGCCGAAGTACATTAGTAAAAAAGAGGAGAACGCCAAGTGTGTGATTAATGGTATTTTCCACACTATATAATAATAATAATAACTTGTATTTGTGCCCGGGCGTTGCCCCAGGTAGTATTTTTTCCAAACTTGATATACATTTTTTTTTCATTGGCATTGAAATATATCAAAGAAAACTCAACATTTAAAAGGTACAAATATAATAATATGGACATTTAAAGAATGATTAAAAGTTGGTTGAGATGGTAATTGTGCTATGTATAATGACAAGAGGTCACGTGTTCAAACCTTGTTGCAAGCCAATTTTACTTTTGTTAATTGATATGACATACGTACACATTGGACAATTCTAGTAGAGTAACAGAGGTGCCACGTGGCATGTATACGTTATCACGCACGCCTTTTAATATATTAGTATAGATAGTCTAGTAGATAACTTTGTGGTATACAGGAAATTCTGTAGGCAATAGAAATTCCCATGATTTTTAGATTTGGGTAGATGTTTGGTTGACAAGAATTGAGGAATATGGTGGCAATGAAAATTCCTGGAAATTGAAATTCCCATAAAACGTGGGAATTTATTCACCCACCCCGGGTCATTCGAAATTCTCACATCTATTCAAAGGAAGTATAAGTTCTTTGATGTCCACCAGACACACATTAAGTCCATTTCCTAGGAATTACATAACGTAAATAACTTTCTAGGGAATGGAACTTCATACGGGAATTAAATCCTCATATATACCAAACAACCACTTATTAGTTTTAATAAAGATAGGTTTAGGTTATAACAATTAAGAACATGCTACCTCCGTCTTTTTAAATGCAATTTTTTTTTGTTTAATCTATTCACCAAAAAGGTAATGTTGCATCTAAAAAAATATAAGAAGTATTAATTAAGACAATCAAGACCTTGTTCTTTTGGACTAAAATTAGTTTAATGAGCTAAATTGAATTGAAATAATTAAATTAAATTAAATTAAATTCAACCAAAGATCTGAAACCCTAACATCATATTATGATGTTAGGGTTTCTAATCTTTGGTTATTTTTTTATATTTTTCTTTTGTATCTCTTTTTTAATATCTGTTGGGTATTTTGCATCTTTATGTTTTTGTATAAGCATTCTTTGTCATTACTTTCAATTTATAGTGTTTTATTTTCTTCCTACATTTTTTTCTTTTAAATTTAATTTGATGGCAAAGAGCACAATTTTTTTACATGTACCCAGTACCTATCTTTAACTATTGTTAGCGGCAGTCTTAAATCCCCCGCAATAGGCCATTCAAGAACCACAATAATATACAATTATTCTACTAGTTCAATTAAACTGAATTGAATCTGTGAGACAAAACTAACTGAACTGACCTGACCTGAACTGAGCTGAATTGAATTGAATAGGAAACAAAAAGTATTAGGTAGGTCTTTCTTACGATCTTTAACTCAATAGGCGGGGAACTAAACTGAAATGAAGTCCAAGAATAGGGCATTGAGTCATTATTAATCAAAATCATATTTCCATTAATATGGAAATGAATGATTTTAGTTTAAAAAATTAATTGTTCACACTGATAAAAGATATATATAAACTTAGTGGAAGTAATTTGTATTTGAACATTAACTAGTTTTTTTTGCCCGGGCAATGCCTCAGGTCATTTACAATAAACTAATATGTTACTATTTTTAAATTTTATAATTTATTTTGCTACTTTTCGTATTTTTTGTCCATTAAGAAATAGAAAAATTCACGTCACAACGTGATAAGTAAAGAAAAATTGAAAGGTTTGAGTTTGAAAACAATACCTTAAAAGGAATTGTGGTAAGAGAATATGATATCAACATTCTCTTGTAAGTTACGTAATAAGAGTGTTAGATATGTATATACTTGTTCAAGTCTTTTTAGTTAAGTATAATTATTACAAGACTTTATTATATTTATTTGAAACATTAGACAACAAATTCATACTGTATTGATGGTTAAGCTCTTACTTTTCATTTCAAAGGTCACGTGTTCGATACCTTGCACTTACACTTTTTTTTTTAAGTGAGGAGTACACATAGACATAAAGCATTTGCATTAAAAAGTTGAGGCGAGTGCATGTTGCACATAGGCTTTCTTCCGCACGCCTTTTAATATATTTGTATAGATTTGTTACACTTTATCAATTTCCATTGTCATTCATTACTACCTGCTTCGTAACCTATCTATAGAGGTATTGATAGGAACATAAATCTATATAAAAATTAATAAAATCAATCTATCCGATGGTAAATTATTCACAAAAGATATAAGTCAGTGATCAATATAATCTTACTCGACCACTTATATCATTTTGAAACTATCTATTAATTGGTAAATTATCCACCGGATAAATAGAGCATATGACTACTATTATTAGATTTTCTTCCAAAACTAAAGGTTATCAAATGGTGAGCAAGGCCGGGTTCGGGCTGGATCACAATAAAAAAAAATCAACCCACCACGCCGGGCTGAGCCAAACCTCGGGCCAATTTTTTCGTGCCCAAAATCCGTTATTTGGGGCCAAATATAGAGCGCATTTCGAGCCAACTTTTACACCAAAAGATCACTTTTGAGTCACCCAACACTCGTACCAAAAAATAAATAAAATGGAATCGGACTGGGATAAAAAATCGGACCCAAATTTCTACTCAAGCCCAAGCAATTTTTGGGCTAGGTCGAAGTTGAATAGCTTTATCCAAAACAGAGAAATTTCTTGTAATTATTATCATCATCTATTAATGCCTAAATACTATCATCTGTTCCAAAAAGATGTTCCTGTTTGTAATCTTAGCAATATTTATAAGCAAAGAGATTTATTTTATTCTTTCTAATATATAAAAAAAACATGGTCCTGTAGGGTTTTACATAATTCGTCTTAATGAATACATTACAAAAATCAAACTTTTATATTTTACTACTCCCTCCGTCCCAAAATATAGTGCTTGTTTCTTTTTTACACGGTCTCCAAGACGGACATTTGACCTTCAATATCTTCAATTCCTTATTCATAAAAAATATAAAAAGTTGATATTATGAAAACTACATATTGAGGCGAATTCAATAAGATCCCACATGAATATGTTTTCTTGTATATATTAATGAGAATATTTGATCAAAGATTTTAAAGTTTGACTCACCTAAAATGAAACAAATACTATATTATGGGCTGGAGGGAGTAATATATAATTGATAAATATAAAAAGAGAAACAATAACCTATTTTTAGGATGGAGTGGCGGCTTCCTAACAACTTTGGTTACAGATACAAAATTTTCATTTATTTTGGTGAATTGCATTTATTTGGGAAATATGTAGAATTATGATAATAATCAAGACAAGGAAAGGGAGCATGTGAAAGGATGACTATTTGGTTATTGGTTGTTACAAGATGGAAAATTAACCAGAAAGACAAAAGTGATGATTCTTGTGTCCTTAGAAAAGTCTTTAAATATTGCAGTCAATACTCAATAGGCTTTGGCCCCTCTAGAAAATATCAACTTCTTCATTTGGATCCCACAAGAAAGGATGATCTCTAATTAACCTTTTGAGCACGATTGGTATATAATTCCTCTCTATCTTTCTACTTGTGTTTTATGCTGAATTTAATACACTATTTTGATTATTAATTTTTTTATTGTATAATATTAAAAATTATAAAACTATATATTGTCAAGAATCCAAAAAACACCTTAGGAGGGTTTTTCCTAGCCTCCATCGCTAGGTTTTCTTTCTTTTTTGAAGGTTTTTCTTTCATTCTTTACCCTTCCTTCTCTTTCATCTTTTTTCTTCTTGGCCTGGCCTCAATTGTGAAAATTTGTAGGGGCTTCCACTGGTGTTCGTACAAGTGGTAAGCCCCAAAAACTCATTTAATTGCTTCCAATAAGTATATCTCATCCTTAAGATGGTATTTTTTTAGGGTGTTCAATATTTTTTTGTTCGTCTGATGAATGTGGAAGATCTAACAATCTCTAATCTCTGCAAGAATCTAGAAGACCACAGAAGTAGTTTAACCCAAATGACTATACATCAGCGGAGGTTAAGCCGAATCAGAGCGAACTCACATATTGTATTGCTTCAGATGAAGTTTTTTTATTAAGGCTATTTTTAATCAAATCTGCTATGTATCTAGTTCTAAGGTGTTATATACTTGTGTTGGAATTTTCGATTTTTCAGGAATTGATTGTAAGTGCCATTTGGTTATCCTTATGAATGAAATCCTTTTTATTCCTGTAAAAAAAAAAAAGAATCCAAAAAGCTCTCTCATGCTAAATTTTTTCACATATATTATTTACCACATACGGTCAAAGTCTTTAAACTTTGACCACGTAAATAGTAAAGGGGATGATCTTTAAAGGATAGAAAAATAATAGGAATAATATTCAATTTTATAGCACCATTTATGAAAATTTAACAATCTACATATTATAACTATTTCAATTAAAGTTGGTGAATAGAGATCTCAAGCAAACGAGTCATTTTCGTACTTAATCGCGCCTTCATATAATCATATGCATAAATCACATCAAGGATCTCTTACAAGATATAAGATAACCCTATGATAATTGCAGTATAAGAATAAAACCAAGTTGGATTGGATGTTGTGTTACTCGTCATGAAAAAGATTAACTCAATCTGCAGGAATTACCTATAGGCTGGTTCTGCAAATGGAGATAAATGTGGATATATAAAATGGAATAATGTGTGCAGGCATAAAAAAGATGGTGGATTGGGATTTAGGAACATTGTTCTATGGAACAAGGCTGCTATAGATAAGCTCATTTGGCATATTGGCTGTCAGAAGGATGACTTGTGGGCTAAATGGGTGCACACCATCTATGTGAAGAATGGAAACTGGTGGGATTTTCAGGCCCCACCAAGTGCTAGTTGGGTGATTAAGTATCTTTGCAAGGTGAAAAGTGAACTGATTCAAGTGGGAATGTCACAATGGAGTATGACTCACACTTATTCCATTAAAAAGATTCATGATTCTTTGGTGGAGGAAGGACATACTGCACAGTGGATACAAGGGGTTTGGAATAGGATGAACATTCCTAAACACAAATTGATTGTTAGGCTGGGGGTTCAGAGTAGATTGAGAACAAAAGATCAGTTGTATAGGTTCAATGTATATCCTGACAACTTATGTTGTTTGTGTGGAAGTGCAGAAGAAACTCATGAGCACATTTTCTTTGAATGTGCTTTTAGCAAACAAGTTCTAAGCAAATTGCTTACATGGATTGGTATAACTTTCAGAAGCAGAATTTTGATTCAATGGATCTGCTGGACTCGAAGAAGCTACCCCGAAACCAAGATGAGAAAACAAGTGATATATGATGTTCTGTCAGCTGTTGTTTATCAGATATGGACAGCAAGAAATGAAGCTTACTGGCAATCTAAAGTCGGTAGAATTGATTGTGTAATTAAGAGTACAAAATGTATAGTTAAGCATAGATTTCAATTTTGTTCTTCAAGTAAATGGAGTAGAAGGGACTGTGATTGGATATAGAATTTGTAAAGTGGTGTTAGTGGTGTGATATGTCCTATTGGCCTGTGTGTTCCCTGTCCTCTTTAGGAATTAGGTTGTATGATATTTTTTTTCGGAGCAATATACTTACTTACTTACCAAAAAAAAAAACTATGCCTTGAATGTTGTGCGAGATGGGTTTGTGTGTGTATGTCTTGGAAATTTCGTGTGCCGCTCCCACAACCTATCTACAGCAGCCTGCAGGCTTGCTCCCGCGCCCGCAGGATATCGCCAGTAAGCTTGAAGTTTCCTGCCAGCATGCAGGAAGTTCATGCGCCCGCAGGCTTGCTCGAGAGCCCTTATCGTGCTTCCCGCGCCCGCGAGAAGTGGCGCTGCATCATGTTTGGTTGAGGCTTCGCATATTATCTCTGTTTCTTTGGTTTCCTAGTTTAGTTAGGATATCTAAATAAATAACCCTAGCATATAAATATATACTTGTGGTCATTGTAGCCTCAATCACTCAAGTATTCATTCTCTAATCTGTACTCTCACCTAAAACCTGATAAAATTAGTTTCACCTCTGCCTATGGTCGTAGCTAACACATTGTTAATGAACCACGTTAATTCTCTGTGTCAACTGCTCATTATTCTTTGCTTCGTTTAATGTATCTGTCAGAACATCAACCATATTGTTAATGATATAAGAGCTTTAATGGTGTTTTCTTGTTAAATTACATTTGAAATTCATTCCTATTAGCACTAATTTATTAACAAATACCAAACAGGCCGTAAGAACTTTTTTTTGGTGGAACGTAAGAGTTTTAGATCCACGATTTCTTCACTTTTGCTATCCATCAATTCTACACACCTCTCCTATCCTCTCTTTCCATTGTCGCACCATCGATCACCCTTGCCAACACTGATAAATGATGGTGATCGTATTAATCTCTTTTCTGGGAAATTAAAGCTTTAATTACAAAAATCCAACACAATTCCTTCGCCACCCCATAGATTAACTAGATCATCGTTGTAGAACATATGTCTCCTTTCTCTAAAAATCTTACGGAGAAGCAAAAACACCCTCTAAAAACTACCATGACCTCATCCCCTTCAATGGTATCTGATCATGCTCTCTAATGATGGGTTGGCTAGAAGATTTTGAGCGGAAGCTGTAAGTACAGCTTGCTATCTGATCAATCATGGACCTCACACAGGTATTGACTGTAAAACACTTGATGAGGTGTGGTCTGGCAAGCCTGTAGATTATTCTTTGTTGAGAGTTTTTGGTTCTATAGTTTATTATCATGTAAGTGAGGGTAAATTAGAACCTAGAGCTAAGAAGGGTGTATTTGTGGGTGGTCCTGGGAGTTGAGTTAGGGCTATAGAATCTGGTCACCTTCTGAGAGTCGAGTTATACTTAGTAGAAGTGAATTTTTGATGAAAATTCTATGCTTAACCCCGCTGTAAAGTCTGTTGTGGTGCCAGCTAGTAGTGATGTTGATAAATAGGTGGAGCTGCAAGTCACTCAAGATGAGAGTGAATCACAACACCAAGGTGGATAAGATCAACACGCTGCTACTGAAACTGATTTGGCATTTAGAATCTTCTAGTCACCAATCGACCTCGTCAGAAGCACATCAAAGAAGCATAGCTCTTGATAGAGCTAGAAGGGTTGGTGTCAGATCACCAAGGAGGTATGGTTTTGAGGACATGGTTGCTTATGCACTTCATGTTGATGAAGAGGTGGATACTCATGAGCCATCCACCTAAAAAGAAGTTGTTTCAGGTAGTGAGTCTGCTCAATGGGTCGCTGCAATGGAAGATGAGATGGAGTCTCTGGATAGAAATTAGGCTCGGGAGCTACTCAAACGTCCTAAGGAGAGAAAGATTGTCACTTGCAAATGGGTTTTCAAGATCAAGAAGGAAGGAATCTCTCCTGCTAATGGGGTCAAGTATAAAGCTCGGGTTGTTGCAAGAGGGTTCACGCAATGGGAAGGGATTGTTTATAACGAGCTTTTCTCACCAGTGGTCAGACACACTTCCATCAGGGTGTTACTAGCGATTAACAAGCTAAAGTCGTATCACCTTATCAAAAATAACCTAAGGTCCACTAACAAGTAGTCAGGGAAGTCAGGATCGAATCCACAGGGAGAAAGTTATACTATTGTATCTGAATTCTAATATTATACTAACTAAATCATATGAAAATGGGTTTGTGACTAAACTAAGCAAATGACAGAACTAAATACGAAGGTAAGAATCAATTAATAAAGAACTAGGAGCATGGATCACTATGCATACAATTCGGGAAATCAGGGACGAATAACAACTACCTACTAAGTCAATTTATCTAGGGCACATGTAATTTCTCTCGAACATTACCTCCCTCAAAGGTCACCTAGTCGCTCTCGCATGGTCAAGGATCACTCTGCCTAATGATTGAAAGCCTATACGAAATCTCTCCTCTCGAAGCAGATTCAATATTGCAATAGTAGAAATACAAATCAGGCCTAATTCATAAATCTAGCATGAACGATTCAATCAAAGGAAACAATTGAAATAAGAGCTAATTATACTAGCCTATCAATCCTTCATTGCATACATAGGTCCCCACAATCCTAGAAATAAAACTACTCACTCATGCTTGCGAAAACAATAACAAAATAAATGTAAAAATTCATACTTTGAACTATTGCAAAAAACTAAGAAATCAATGTAATCAATAATAGAGAAAGCACTGAAGAAGATTACGAAATTAAAGAACTACATTGAACTTGAAAGCAATCCAAATGTTTGATCTTGAATCCAAAATGAAAAGTAGTAAAACTAGGGTTCTTGAGAGAAACTATGAGAAATAAAGACTAAAAACAAAGATCCTTAATAATATTCTGATTTTGCTATTTATACTAAACCTAAAACAACTAGGAAAAGTCTTATAAAAATAGTCCGAAAATCATTCAATGCGCATGTCGGGTCAGTCGCCCGATTGGGCCAAGTATGCCCGATGAAATCGGGCTCAATAAAGCATCAGCGCTCAAAAACGAACATCGCCAGATGCAATCGGGCGGCCCAACACTTCTCAGCAGTGCTCCCAAATCTGCGCTCAAACACGTTCGATGCAATTGGGCCACACCGCCCGATCGGGCTTCGCAACAAACTAACGACAGGGCAAAAGCGCCCGATCCGGCCCACAACAAAACTGGTTGTCTCTCTTGTGGGCGCCCGATCAGGCCTGGCCACATTTTCTTCGTTCTTGGCTTAAAATGCCAAGTCTTCAATTCTTCCTTTGCTCAAGGATCCCGGAAAGTATCCTCGGGACTTTGGAACTCCGCATAAAACCTCTCCAGTCCAATGTAGCGGTCAAATAATTGTAGAAAATAGGAAAATAATTCCTTAAAACCTGCAATTTGACACAGAACAGAAAACCACAACTAGATGAAGAAAGTTAGCACAAAATGACTCCTAAGGGCACCATTGACATCCTTTTTAGCTTATAAGTAGGGGGAAAAACTCTATATAAAACCATAACATCAAACTCCCCCAAGCTAAACCTTTGCTTTTCCCCAAGCAAAGCACAACATGAATAAGAATAATATTGCTTTACCCCTCATATAAGAAATTTCAAACTCAAATATTTTCAACTCAAAATCGTTCAAGCAAGCAAAATTCAAGTTCAGTTGCTCAGATCACCGTGACCACCAATCACCTAACCAATCCATCAAATGCAGCTGCCCTACATATCATGCAAATCTTGAAATGGTGCTCACCGAGGTGTCACTCCTCTCAATTTTGTGGCGAGAATAAAATGTGCCCGATCGCTCATCAACCCAACCATAATATCCCTTCCCACTCACACTCTCATGTGTTTAGAAAGGTATAATATCGCTCATCCTAATCAGGTCGGCTCAATTAACAAACTTAATCTTCAACTTTGGCATATTGACTCAGTATTATTCCAATAAACAATCAAACACGTGCTCAAAAGGTCTTTCTCAGGGTTGTAATGGGGCTCGGGTAAAGGTACGGAAATTATTTAAGGAATGTGGTGGAAAAGCCAAGAAAAGGGGAGCAAAAACGCTAGTAAGACTAGGTGTGGTCGAAACAACTCCCATGGCATCAACAACATGACTAAGATAATAACCAACTCTGAAATTTCACGAACCAACCAATAATTGTCTCCTTCAATATAATTCTCATGAATTTCTTGAAACTTAATGAGTGAAGATCATGGAGACTTTTCATGTATTATTTCTTTTCTTTCTTTTTATTTATTTATTTTTTTTTCTTTTCTTCTTCACTTTACTTTGTACCAAAATAACATTATTTTCCAGCCACCCTACGGAATCAACCACACAATTTAATATCAACCTAACAAATGCTTCCCCAAGCTAGGCTTGGGACAATAGTCATTGTAAAGGCTCAAGGTGTGTAATGTGGCTTAATATAGATCCAAAAAAAAGTCATTAGGCTCAGCGGGGCTAGGTGGTAAAATGATTCATTAAACAACTATGAGGCTTAAAAATTAAACAAATGAACGCCTTAATCACAGCACATGTCCAAAGTCACCAGAAATCAACTAGTACAATGCCAAAGCCAAGATAAGAATGCTACGAGGAACTAACACACAAAAATAGACCGGATATAGATATAAATCCGAAGGCTAAAATGAATCCTTACAATCTAACCAATTCAAGCATGCAGTTAAAGTAAGCGCTTTATCATCAAAATCCACTCAAGATCAAGGCAATCAGAGATCACATCAAAACATCCCAATTACAAATGCCCAACTATCCAGTATAATGAGTTAAATCATATTTAAAGCAAAGTTCGAGGCACAGGGAAGCAATCAATCTATTCATATTCAACTCGTATTTTTGTGTTTTTTTTCAGCAGTATTTCATTTTTTTGTGATTTTTTCAGTTTTTCAAAACAATTAAACTAACTTAACTAACCTAAAAAGCAATAAAAGAGAGGGAAGTACTTACAGAAATCCTGCCCCAAGCTGAACGTGGCAATGGCCTCATTGCAACAAGGGAAAGGAAAGGCATGGATATCAATCATCCATGGAAATGTCATCACCATCATCATCCTCACCTCCGCCACCCCTACTACTGGATCCCGGCTGACTGTAACTCAGGTTCCAAGTGTACCAAGATGGGTGCGCGTCTGCTTCAGCAATCCAATGCAGTCTGCAGTATTCATCGTACATGGGATACATAGCTAGGTGTTGATCATTGGCCAATGTATCAACACGCTGGCTAATGCTCTGGAGAGCTGTAGAGTTGGCATCAACCCGCTGGCCGATGCTCTGGATGGCGGCAGAGTTGGCAGCAATGCCAGACTCCATCCGCTGGAGCATGCTTATCATGTCCTGAAAATCAAAAGAAGGAGGAGGAGCAGCAGAATATGGGGGAGAGGGAGCATCAGAAGTAGAGGTAATATCATCAGAATGAGGGAGGCGGTGGTGAAAGGTGCGCTGGGGTATTTCAGGGACGGGGATGGGAAGGTGGTAATGGGGTTGCCTAGGTCTGATTTTGGCTAAAGGACTAGGCAGCTCAATAGAGCGCATTCCGTTGATGCACCACTGGTATTTATCCCCAGCCCTCTCTAACCAATGGAGACGATCTAGGAAAGCACAATCCATGAGGGTAGGTCCTATGGCTGGCTGGTATCGGGACTCATCGAAACTCGGGATTTTCCTAGCAAAAAGAGTTACAACCCCCCATTCACAATGGCACGAGAGGTCAAGGTACCGTCCGCTCGCCTCTTGGGATATGTGGTTGCAATACGCTCCATTTGGAGAGCAACATGGTGAGGGATGTTGTATTGAAATTGGTGACGCGCTCTCTATGCATGTAGCTCCCTATGAAGTACAATTCATCCTCCCTGATTAATTGTCCTTCCACCCTCCCAAACAGTGTCTGAGACATAAACCGGACCCAAAGTTTGAAGATGGGTTGGTGGATGTATTTGCCCTTACAATGTTGTAGGGTGAACTCATTTTCATCACCCGTGATGGCAAAGTAGGTGTCACGGTGGTGGTAGTTAGGGGGGTGCCCAATCTCCCCACGACATTGGACTCGAAAAATTCTTGCAAATTCCGGTAGGGATAAGTGAAAGTTCATGATTTAGTAGTCTAAAGGATACATATGAGACGGGTCCAGTTCGGGGTTTGGTAACCTCAAGACTACTATAAAATTCATAGACAAGTACAAGCTATGTATTAACATGCACGGAAAAAAATGATTCCATCCCTATTATTTTCATGAAATCCTTGAATTCAGATGCAATACCAAATTTACTCAAAAATTTGATATCAAGAAAGTGGGTAGGACTCACCTCGCGCCCTTTTAGGCGCTGAAACCTTTCACGCTGCTCTTCCGATGAAAAGATGACGTCCGAGAAAGTCTCGTCCCGGGGGACCGGTGGTGGTGGTGGTTGAGACCCGGTGCCAGATTCAGGACGCCTCCTCAAGTTCATGTGGCGTGGAAGAATGTAAAGGATTTCACACTCACTTGAATCGGGGATGATGGAAGGAAGCTTTTCACTCACTTTAATGGTGGAAGGAAGGAGGAAGAAGATGGATGTGGGGGATGGAGTGAGAAATTTGTAGGGGATGATGAGAGGAGTGATTTTTTGAAGATTGAAGTAGCTTGGATGGAGGTCTTCAATAGTGGAGGGTGAATTTGGGGAAGAAGGTGAGAATTAGGGGTTAGGGTTTGAAGGAGAGAGAGAAAGAGATGGTGAGATGAATGGGAAAAGAGAGTTAAAAACCGGTTTAATGATTCCCGCCGGAGACGGCTCGATCGGGCGAATGGGGACCGATCAAGTCGGACGATTTTTTTTCTTCGGTATTGTCGCCCAGAAAATGGTCCCGGGCCCGATTGGGCGTTGCCACCTAATCCCATCGGGCGCTGAACTTCGTCGTTCCAGGAACTGACGGAATGACGCCCGATTGGGCGATGTGCATTTGGTTGACGGTCAGCTGCCCGATTGGGCGCTTTCCTTTTTTATTCATTTCAATATTTCTTTGCGGGCCCGATCGGGCGCTGTGGCCCGGCAGCATCGAGCGACTGCCCAAACAACCGTTTCCCTTGATTTTTGTGATTTTTTTCAATTGGATAACGACCCAAGCTATGATGCGAAAAATTCCTGCACACATAAAGCCTCAAGATGATGATTAGTACCCTCTCACTCTCATACAAAAACTACAAACTAGCAAAACTAAAAAATAAGAAGAAAATGAAAAGGAAAATTGGGTTGCCTCCCGATTAGCGCTGGTTTATAAAGGTCCCGCACGACCATAATGCCTCATCCCTCAAGCAGAAGGGGAAGGGGGTTGGAGGTATAATTCCTCCACAGAGCCAACAGGAGCTCCTGTATGATACAACTTTAAGCGTTGGCCATTAACTTTGAACTTTTCACCTGTTGCATTCATCACCTCAATAAAACCAAACTTGTTAACATAAGTGACAGAAAATGGACCAGACCACCTAGACTTCAACTTACCAGGGAAAAGTTTTAATCTAGAGTTGTACAATAACACCTTGTCACCAATTGAGAACTCTCTACTCAAAATTATCTTATCATGCCATTTCTTAGTGCGCTCTTTGTAGAGACGCGAACTGTCATAAACATTCAAGCGGAGTTCATCAAGCTCATTAATCTGCAATAGGCGTTTTTCTCTTGCTAACTTAGCATCAAGGTTCAGCTCCTTAACAACCCAAAAAGCCTTGTACTCTAGCTCAACAGGTAAGTGGCATGCTTTCTCATAGACTAACCTGTAAGGGGTGGTGCCAATAGGGGTCTTAAAAGCAGTTTTGTAAGCCCATAAGGTGTCATCTAATTTGTCACTCCAATCCTTCCTAGATTTAGCTACCACCTTCTCTAAGATAGTCTTTATCTCACGATTAGACACTTCTACCTGCCCACTTGTCTGAGGGTGATATGCTAGGCCAGTCCTATGATAGACACCATATTTCTTAAGCAGAGCCTCGAAAGTTCGTTTGTGAAAATGAGATCCACCATCACTTACGACAACCCTTGGTACCCCAAAACATGGAAAGATAATCTTTTTAAACATTTTCATAACGACTTTGGAGTTGTTAGTTGGTGATGCAATGGCTTCTACCCACTTAGACACATAATCAACAGCAACAAGTATGAAATTATTGCCCGAGGAAGAGGGAAAGGGGCCCATAAAATCAATACCCCATACATCAAATAATTCAACTTCCAAAATGGGGGTTTGGGGCATCTCATGTCTACGGGAAATATTTCCAGTTCGTTGGCACACATCACAAGACTTAACAAAGGTACTAGCATCATGAAATAAAGTAGGCCAGTAAAAACCAGATTGAAATACCTTAGCAACTGTTTTGGAGGGCCCAGCATGGCCTCCACATGGCAGGGAGTGGGAGTGCTTTAGAATGTCATGCACCTCCCATTATGGGATACATCACCTATAGATGGTGTCAGTGCAAAGCTTGTAAAGTAGAGGGTCGTCCCAAAAATACTTTTTAGCCTCATGGAGGAATTTCTTCCTCTGCTAGTAACTCAGCTCTGGGGAGTCTGTCCACTCACACAGAAGTTGGGGAAGTCGGTATACCACGGGGTGATAGAAGTGACTGCCAGGAGCTTATCGCCAGGAAATGAGTCATCAATGGGTAGACCCTCTTCCATATCTTCATACTGCAATTTGGACAGGTGATCAGCCACTACATCTTCTGCTCTCTTTTTATCTTTGATCTCTAAATCGAATTCTTAGAGCAGCAAAATCCACCGAATAAGTCTAGGCTTGGCCTCCTTTTTGGCTAGGAGGTACTTTAATGCAGCATGGTCAGTATAAACAATGACCTTAGACCCCAGCAAATAGGTCCTGAACTTGTCCAGTGCATAGACCACAACTAGAAGGTCTTTCTCAATGGTGGCATAGTTAACTTGAGCTTCATCTAGTGTCTTGCTAGCGTAGTATATCGCATGGAGGATGTTGCCCTTCCTCTGACCAAGCACATCTCCCATAGCATAGTCGCTAGCATCACACATAATCTCGAATGGAAGGTTCCAATCCGGAGATCGAATGATAGGAGCAGTTAATCAAAGCGTGCTTGATTCTGTTGAAAGATACAAGACAGTCATCAGTAAACAGGAACGGGGCATCCTTGAGGAGCAACTGAGTAAGTGGTTTAGCAATTTTAGAGAAATGCTTGATGAAGCGGCGATAAAACCCCGCATGACCAAGAAAACCTCGCACCCCTTTGACATTCACATGAGGGGGTAATTGCTCAATCACTTGAATTTTTGCTTTATCCACCTGGATGCCACGTTCAGAAATAATATGACCAATTACCACTCCTTCAGTAACCATGAAGTGGCACTTCTCCCAGTTCAGTACAAGATTGACATCTTCACACCTTTTCAAAACTTTAGCCAAATTTATCAAACATGCATCAAAATCAATTTCATACACGCTAAAGTCATCCATAAACACTTCCATAATGGACTCAATGAACTCAGAAAATATGGCCAACATACAACGTTGGAAGGTGGCGGGAGCATTGCACAGTCCAAATGGCATCCTGCGATAGGCAAAGGTACCATAGGGGTATGCATGTAAAGGTGGTCTTCTCCTGGTCATCTGGGTGGATAGGTATTTGAAAGAAACCTGAATAGCCATCTAGATAACAAAAGTAAGAGTGCCAAGCTAACCTTTCCAACATTTGGTCAATAAAGGGGAGGGGAAAGTGATCTTTCTTGGTGGCAACATTTAATTTATTTCCTATAGGTAATGCACATACGCCAACCAGTTACTACTCTTGTAGCAATCAATTCATTTTTTTCGTTTTTTACAACAATATTACCTCCCTTTTGAGGAACCACATGAACTGGACTCACCCATTTAGAGTCAGTAATGGGGTAGATGATTCCAGCATCAAGCAACTTCATAACCTCTTTCTTAACCACTTCCTGCATATTGGGGTTCAAACGACGTTGGCCTTGTATACTAGGACGATGATCATCCTCTAAGTGAATTTTATGCATGCAGAAGTCAGGGCTTATACCTTTCAAATCATCAATATTATATCCAATGGCTTCTTTATGTTTTCTCAAAACAGACAAAAGTTGACACATTTGACCATCATTCAGTGAAGCACTAACAATCACAGGATAATTTTCAAATTCATCCAGAAAAGCATATCGCAGAGAATGGGGAAGGGGTTTCAGTTCAGGTTTCTTTACCTCTACCGGTTGAGTATCATATACTAACCGTTCATTCTCATGAGTGGTAATACCGTCAAGCTCTTCACATGTAAAAGCCGCTTCCCAGTCATCCACTTCAGCACTCAAGGAATTACCATCACCTGTAGAAGATGCAAAACAAAGCAAAGCCTCCAGAGGATCCCACAGAAGGGATTGAGGCATATCATCATTAACCAGCACATAAATGACATCAATTCTATAACAGGCTTCCTCTAGCATGGGACTTTTTAAAGCATTGGTCAAACTAAAAGTCACCTTATCATCTCCCACAATCAAAGTTAATTTCTCATTCTTAACATCTATGACAGCTCCAGCAGTATGAAGGAATGGTCTCCCTAAATTAATTGGGATCTGAGTATCCTCTTCCATGTCAAGCACAACAAAATCCACAGGAATAAAAAATTTACCTACTGTCACAGGGACGTCCTCTAAGATACCTAGGGGGTATTTAACAGAACGGTCGGCCATTTGAAGAGTAATGTTGGTACATTTTAAATCTCCCATGTCAAGCTTTTTGCAAACAGTAAGGGGCATGACACTAACACTAGCACCTAAATCACATAAAGCCTTATCGATAAAAATGGTGCCAATGTTACAAGGGATAGAGAAACTCCCCGGGTCTTTCAATTTAGGTGGGGACTGGTTTTGCAAAAGAGCACTACATTCTTCAGTGAAAGCTACAGTCTCAATTTCATTAAAGGCTCTCTTCCTAGTCATAATTTCCTTCAAAAATTTAGCATATGCACGAACTTGACTAATAAGTTCAGCAAAAGGGACAGTTACCTGAAGACTATTCACTACCTCCAAAAACTTACCGAGCTGATGATCAAGCTTAGTCTTCAATAGGCGATTGGGGAACGGTACCCTGATCACAGGAGTGGTAGATGGAACTTTTTCAGCTACTGTCTACTTCTCTGCGTTGTTGGCCTCCTTAGGAGCTGTAGAATTGTCAGTGACAGCTTCATTCTTGTCTGACTCAACCGGATCATCCTTAGGCATCTCCGGTCCATCATACTGCGTTCCACTCCTAAGAGTGATGGCATTGGCAGTATCTCTTGGTTGCATTGGTTGTGAAGGTAATGACCCAGGTGGCCTACTAGCAGAAGGACTAGCCAACTGAGCTAGTTGAGTCTCCAACATCTTGTTATGCGTACCCAAATTTTCCAACTGAGCCTTTGTGTCTGCTTGAAAGGCATTAAAACCTTTCTGCATTTGAAACATCATATTCTTCAGCTCTGTCATGGCTGGGTCAGTAGTAGGAGCAGGTGGTTGTGGAGCCTGATTTCTCTAGAAACCAGGAGGAGCTTGTTGTTGAGGTTGATATTGTTGAACCTGATTTTGTGGGACATATGGTTGTTGAGGTTGAGGATTCAACACATTATTGCTCCGATATGAGAGGTTTGGGTGATTTCTCAACTCGGGGTTGTAAGTGTTAGAATATGGATTAAACTAGCCCCTAGGTTGTGACTGAAAAGCATTAACTGCCTCACAGTTGCCCCCTACATTAGAAGATAGGAGTGCAGGACACTCTTCAGAGTTGTGCCCAGGTATCCCACAAGCATTACAAATGGGAGCATTGTAATTAGAAGCACTAGCCATCGCGTTAACACTCATATGGGAGGAGTCATTACCTAACATCAAAGAATCGATCTTCTGGGTTAGAGCAGCTAGTTGCCCGGACTGTAAAGAAATGGCCTCAACATCATGTTTCCTTTCCTTTTTCATGGAGGAACTAATGGTAGATGCTTGATTAGAAGCGAGTTTTTCCAGAAGTTCATACCCCTCATCAATGGCCTTATCCATGAAGAACCCACCGGAGGCTCCATCAATTACCCGCCTTGTATCTGCATCAACTATAGTGTAGAAAATCTGACACAAATACCACTGGTCTAAACCATGATGAAGACAAAGGCGCTGCGGATCTTTGAACCTCTCCCAAGCTTCATATAATGCGCCAGGATCTTGGGTGAAAGTTACTATGGCATGATGCATATCTGCAGTCCTTTGGTAAGGGTACCACTTGATGAGGAAGATCTTTGATAGTTCTGCCCAGGTGGTGATGGTGGAAGGCAGCTTATTATACCAAAATAGAGCTTTGTCTCGCAGGTAGAAACCAAATAGGATGAGTTTCATCTCATCAGCAGTAACACCAGCTTGTTTATGAGTAGCACAACATTGTAAAAACCGCTGCAGATGCTGATTTGGGTCTTCGGATGGTAACCCAGCAAACTGATTATTCTGAACCATATTCAGAACATGAGACTTTCAAAATTTATGGCAGCAATGGTAGGCATCCGGACCCCAGTGGGTACATTATCAGGAGAAGGTTGTGCATAATCTCTGAAGGTGGGTTTAACTTCGTCACCCATTCTAGCAGTAATAGGTGAGAAGGGGAATTCTTGTTATGGTGAAGATGGTGGAGAATGTATCTTTTGGGAGGGTGTCCCTGCAGACAACTTCGCTTGCGTAGTTTGCCTTCTGAGTCTACGAGCGGTCTTTTCAATCTCCGGATCAATTGGAATGAGATTTGGGGATTTCAATTTCCTGCTCATACACCAAAAACACTAAAACAAACGTGAGATGCTCCAAAGAACAGGTGTTCTTCAGCATAGAGGTTAGTGTAATACTATAATTCAGACAAAATAAAAATAAACCGTATCCCCGGCAACGGCGCCAAAATTTGACAGGCTAAAGTCGTATCACCTTATCAAAAATAACCTAAGGTCCACTAACAAGTAGTCAGGGAAGTCAGGATCGAATCCACAGGGAGAAAGTTATACTATTGTATCTTAATTCTAATATTATACTAACTAAATCAGATGAAAATGGGTGTGTGACTAAACTAAGCAAATGACAGAGCTAAATACGAAGGTAAGAATCAATTAATAAAGAACTAGGAGCATGGATCACTATGCATACAATTCGAGAAATCAGGGACGAATAACAACTACCTAATAAGTCAATTTATCTAGCGCACATGTAATTTCTCTCGAACATTACCTCCCTCAAAGGTCACCTAGCCGCTCTCGCATGGTCAAGGATCACTCAGCCTAATGATTGAAAGCCTATACGAAATCTCTCCTCTCGAAGCAGATTCAATATTGCGATAGTAGAAATACAAATCAGGCCTAATTCATAAATCTAGCATGAACGATTCAATCACAGGAAATAATTGAAAAAAGAGGTAATTATACTAGTCTAGCAATCCTTCATTGCATACATAAGTCGCCATAATCCTAGAAATAGAACTACTCACTCATGCTTGCGAAAACAATAACAAAATCAATGTAAAAATTCATACTTTGAACTATTGCAAATAACTAAGAAATCAATGTAATCAATAATAGAGAAAGAACTAAAGAAGATTACTAAATTAAAGAACTATATTGAACTTGAAAGCAATCCAAATGTTTGATCTTGAATCCAAAATGAAAAGTAGTAAAACTAGGGTTTATGAGAAATAAAGACTAAAAACAAAGATCCTTAATAATATTCTGATTTTGCTATTTATACTAAACCTAAAACAACTAGGAAAATTCTTATAAAAAGTAGCCCGAAAATCATTAAATGCGCGTGTCGGGTCAGTCGCCCGATCAGGCCAAGTATGCCCGATGAAATCGGGCTCAATAAAGCATCAACGCTCAAAAATGAACATCGCCCAATGTAATCGGGCGGCCCAGAACTTCTCAGCAGCGCGCCCAGATCTGCGCTCAAACACGCCCGATGCAATCAGGCTGCACCCCCGATCGGGCTTCGCAACGAACTAACGACAAGGCGAAAGCGCCCGATCGGGCCCGCAACAAAACTGGTTGTCTCTCTTGTGGGCGCCCGATCGGGACTGTGCCGCCCGATCATATCGGGCCTGGCCACATTTTCTTCATTCTTGGCTTAAAATGCCAAGTCTTCAATTCTTTCTTTGCTCAAGGATCTCGGACAGTATCCTCGGGACTTTGGAACTCCGCATAAAACCTCTCCAGTCCAATGTAGCAGTCAAATAATAGTAGAAAATAGGAAATAATTCCTTAAAACCTGCAATTTGACACAGAACAGAAAACCACAACTAGATGGAGAAAGTTAGCACAAAATGACTCCTAAGAGCACCATTGACATCCTTTTTAGCTTATAAGTAGGGGGAAAAGCTCTATATAAAACCATAACATCAGCGATAATTGCACATCAGAATCTTGAACTTGAGCAACTAGATGTGAAAACAACTTTCCTACATGGAGAGCTAGAAAAGGAGATTTATATGACTCGACCAAATGGATTCCAAGTTACTGGAAAAGAAGATCATGTTTGCAGATTGAAGAAGTCCTTGTATGGATTAAAGCAGTTTACTAGGCAGTGGTACAAAAGGTTTAATAGCTATGTGATTGAGTTGGGCTACAACAGGATTATGTATGATTGTTGATTGTATTACAACAAGTTGGATGATGGCTCGATGATTTATCTGGTCTTATATGTAGATGATATGCTCATAGCTGCAAAGTTCAAGTCTGACATTAAGAAGTTGAAGGGTCTTCTTAGTGCTGAGTTTGAGATGAAGGATTTGGGTGCTATGCAAAAGACTCTAGGATAGATATTTATAAAGAAAGAGATCAGAGGAAGCTTTTTTTGTCACAAAAGGGTTATATTCAAAAGATATTGTCAAGGTTTGGCATGTCATCAGCTAAGCCTATAGATACTCCTACATATATATACATCAATCTTTTGCTTTTGCACCCCAATCTGATGTTGTGCCTCGAGTCCCATATGCTAGTGCAGTTCGAAGCTTGATGTATGTTATGGTCTGCACTAGACCAGATCTTACACTTGTTGTTAGTGTTGTTAGTAGGTTCATAGGGCAACCTGTGAAACAACACTAGCAATATGTGAAGAGGATTTTCCATTACCTTAAAGGTACATTTGATGTTGGTCTCATTTATGGGAATGATACACAATGTTTAGTTACTGGTTATTATGATTCCTTTTAATGCTGGAGATGTTGACAGTAGGAGGTCTATGTTTGGTTATGTATTTACTCTTGGTGGTTCTGTTGTAAGTTGGAAGGCAACTTTACAGGCTACATTTACTTTGTCTACTACTGAAGCAGAGTACATGGCTTTGATAGAAGCTGCTAAAGAGGAAATGTGGTTAAAAGGACTAGTTAGTGATTTAGGTCTACATCATGATCAGGCTATTGTGTATTGTGACAGTATGAGTACAATATGCCTAGCCAAGAATCAAGTCTATCATGAGAGGACTAAGCACATTGATGTGAGATATCATTTTCTGAGAAGTGAGAAGAGGATTAAGGTGATGAAAGTAGGTATCGCTCACAATCATGCTAACATGTTCACCAAGCCGGTTCCTCGTGGCAAGTTCCAACATTGTTTGGACTTGCTAAATGTTCTAAGCTGTTAATATGGGCCCTTAGGGGCACTCTGAGGCAGGGAGAGTCTGGGTACATCTGGCTACTTTTGTGGCATCTGGTACCATATGTATCTGTCATCTGTTTATCTGTTCTACGGGAGAGAATTCAAGTCAAGGTGGAGATTTGTTGAACTATGCCTTGAATGTTGTGCGATATGGGTTTGTGTGTGTATGTGTGTGCGCGTGTGCGTGTTGGAGGTTTCATGTGCCGCACCTACAACCTATCTACAGCACCCCGCAGGCCGGCTTGCTCCCGCGCCAGTAGGATATCGCCAACAATCTTGTTTGGTCGAGGCTTCGCATCTTATCTGCTTTGGTTTCCTAGTTTAGTCAGGATATCTAACTAAATAACCCTAGCATATAAATAATTGTGGTCATTGTAGCCTCAATCACTCAAGTATTCATTCTGTAATTTGTACTCTCTTCTAAAACCTAACAAAATCAGTTTCTCTTCTGCCTGTGGACGTAGCTAACACATTGTTAGTGAACCATGTTAATTCTCTGTGTTAATTGTACATTATTCTTTGATTAGTTTATTGCATCATTCACAACATCAACCATATTGTTAACGATGTAAGAGCTTTAATGGTGTTTTATTGTTAAATTACATTTGAAATTCATTCCTATTAGCACCAATTTATTAACAAATACCAAATATGCCGTAAGAACTTTTGTTTGGTGGAACGTGAGAGTTTTAGATCCATGATTTCTTCACTTCTGCCATCCACCAATTCTACACACCTCTCCGTCCTCTCTTTCCATGGTCGCACCATAGATCACCCTTGCCAACACCAATAAATGATGGTGATCGTATTAATCTCTTCTTTGGGAAATTAAAGCTTCAATTCCAAAAATCCAACTCAATTCCTTCGCCACCCCATAGATTAACTAGATCATCGTTGGAGAACATAGATCTCCTTTCTCCAAAATCTTACGGAGAAACAAAAACACCCTCTAAACTACCATCACCACCATGACCTCCTCCCCTTCAATGGTATCATTGGAACCTCTCTCTATCTTAAAATTTTGTATGACTAATGATAAACACGTACTCGATCAAGTCCAATAGTATGAAAAATTATGTGTGATATAATATTGCTGGTGACTGTTTAAGTATGTATGAACTATTCCAAGCCAATTCAACTTCCTTCTTAGGAAGTTACCAGCATCTTGACAAACCTATATTAACACACGTAGAAGGACTTCACCGTGAACTAGTCTTTCATATTAAGATTGAGACATAGAACCAATCCAAACCAAAGGGAAACTTTCTAACCATTCTTATTCTAATGCTAACCTGGTTGACCCTATATATGCAGGTTTTGACAAAGGACTTAAAGGTAGGTATTTTGTCAAGAAGTTTTAGGTTTAAGTTTTTGTTGTGTTTGTCTTTCATTGATTTCACATGATATATTACAACCCGTCTTTACAAACTAGGACTCACAATATATGGAAATACATCCAAAATGATTATGTTGCCTAATATATCTCGCTATACCCCCCTCAAGTTGGAGCATGGGGATCATAAATGCCCAACTTGGAAAGAAGAGAGTCAAACTGTAATTTGCCGAGAGCCTTGGTGAAGATGTCGGCGAGTTGAGTTGTGGTATGAACATAAGATGGAGCAATGAGACCATCAGTGATAGCATCACGCACGAAATGGCAATCAACATCAATGTGTTTCGTGCGTTCGTGGAAAACAAGATTCTTAGCAATGTGCAACGCAGATTGACTATCACAAAACAAGCGGATAGCAGTGGGGTGATTGACACCCAAACTCAATAAAAGACCTTTCAACCATTTCAACTCACAAGTAATAGCCGCCATGGAGCGGTATTCGGCTTCAGCCGATGAACGAGACACAGTAGCTTGCTTTTTGGTCTTCCAAGCAATGGGAGAAGCACCAAGAAAGACAAGTCAACCAGTAAGAGAGCGACGAGTAAGAGGACAAGCCGCCCAATCAGAATCACACCAGCCTAATAAAGATAAGTCGCTGTCAGAGCGAAGTAAAATACCCTGGCCAGGAGTACCTTTCAAATAGCGAATAACACACAAGGCAGCTTCCTAATGATCAATGCGAGGAGCCTGCATAAACTGAGATAGAATATGAACAGAGTAAGCCAAATCAGGACGAGTGACAGAAAGATAGATGAGGCGGCCAACAAGGCGGCGATAAGGCTCAGGATCATCAAGCAAGGCACCGGTAGCAAGACCAAGTCGGTGGTTCTGCTCAATAAAAAAGCTAGCAGGCTTAGAGCCTAGAAGACCAGCTTCAGAGATAATATCCAAAGTGTATTTGCGCTGACAGAGAAATAAACCGGAGGAGCTCCGAGCCACCTCAATACCAAGAAAGTATTTCAAAGCACCCAAGTCTTTCATTTTGAAACAATCACAGAGATAGGCCTTGAAAGCCTCCAGAGCAGCGGAATCATTACCAGCAACAATAAGATCGTCCACATACACTAACACATTAAGCTGAATAGAACCCTTAGAGTAGGTAAACAAAGAATAATCAGAGTAAGATTGAAGAAAGCCATACCCTTTGAGAGCAGTATCAAGCTTTGCAACCCAACACCGAGGAGCCTGTTTTAGACCATAAAGAGACTTGCGGAGACGACATGCCATATTAGGTTGGGATACTTCAAAACCAGGAGGAAGTTTCATGTAAACCTCCTCCTCCAAATCACCATGCAAGAAGGCATTATGAACATCCATCTGATGGAGTTCCCAATTTTTTGCAGCAGCAATAGCAAGAAATGCCCGAACTGTTACCATTTTAGCAACCGGAGCAAATGTTTCAGTGTAGTCAATACCTTCCTTTTGATGATTACCAAGAACCACCAAACGAGATTTCTGACGTTCCAGAGTGCCAGCGGAATCAAATTTGTTGCGATAAACCCACTGACTACCAAGAGCTTTCTTTCCCGGAGGTAAGGGCACCATGATCCAAGTGTCATTCTTCTCTAATGTTCTAATCTCATCATTCATAGATTTGCGCCAACCTGCATCCTGCATAGACTCCTTAAAAGACTTGGGCTCGGTAAGAGATGTGAGAGCAGCAATAAACTTACGATCTTTCACAGAAAAACTTTGACAATTAATGTAATGAGCTATAGGGTAGGGGTTACCTGAGGAATGCTGCGGAGCAGATGCAGGAGGAGAAGGACTCTCGACTTGGATAGTATTAGTGACATAATCGCGGAGAAGAACGGAGGGGGTTTTGATACGATGGCCACGGCCCAAATCAGGGGGCGTAGCAGCAGGCCCATTGAATGAGCCGAAAGTAATAGAGTCAGCGAAGGGTAGAGAATCGGATGAATCATGGATCTGAGAAGGAAGTGTGGGTTCAGTAGAGGGCCCGGTGTTAGGAGTAGGTTGAGGAGAGATATAAGTAGAGGGAGGAGTGGGCTGAGACGGAGAAGCTGGGACCGTGTCTGAGGAGTTTGTGGAGCGGATAGATGTGGAGGGGGGAGAGAATGGGCCTGGGACGTGAGGTCCAGTAGGAGGGAGCGGTTTGTGGGAGGTAATGGGCTGGGTATTTAGTGGTGAAGAGGGAGGCGCAGGTGGAGTATTAAGAGAAGAGGGAGTGGACTGGATAGTAGGTGAAGTGGTTAGGGAATTTTGAGTGGGCTGGGCGTGTATAGTAGAGGAGGGAGGAGATGTAGTTTGTGAAGAAGGGAGGCAAGAGGACTCAAAATCAGCAAAGTCAATGTGAATGTCATCATTTTGGGTGACAATAGAATGGGGATCAATATTAACGGCCTCAGGGTCAGAAAAGGGAAAAGTTTCTTCAAAAAACTTAACATCTCGGGAAATAAAAAATTGTAGAGTATCAAGATCAAACAATTTCCAACCCTTCTTACCAAGAGGGTAACCCACAAACATGCATTTTCTACTCCGACTAGCAAATTTATCCCCTTTGGAATGTTGATTGTGAGCGAAACATAAGGAGCCAAAGACTTTGATAGTATCATAAGAAGGAGAATGACCAAACAAGCATTCATAAGGTGTTTTATTGTTAAGCAAAGGTGTTGGAGTACGATTAATAAGATGAGCTGCTGTAAGAATACTCTCACCCCAAAAGAAAATAGGAAGATTGACATGAAAACGAAGAGTCCTACCCACATTCAAAATATGTTGATGTTTTCGCTCAACCCACCCATTTTGTTGAGGAGTGCCTACACAAGATGTTTGAAAGAGAATGCCCGTAGCAGTAAAATAATCATGAAGGCAATTAAACTCAATGCCATTATCGCTTTGCACAATTTTAATGGTTTGAGAAAATTGACGGTCAATCATAGCAATAAAGGCCATAAACATCTTAAAAACTTCAGTTTTGTCAACCAATAAATACACCCAAACAGCTCTAGAATAATCATCTACCAAAGTCAAGAAATAACGAGCACCACAAGAAGATACATGTCTATAGGGACCCCACAAATCACAATGTACTTTTTCAAAAATTCGACTGGCTTTATGATCACTACTAGGAAACTTAGTGCGAGGATGTTTAGCACGAAAACACACCTCACAACCTTTATTCAGACTACCCTGCAAATGAAGAACGGGGGGAAGTAATTTCACTATCTTCTCAGAAGGATGACCCATGCGATGATGCCAAAGAGCTAGGGAAGAGGATGCCTAGCCAACAGAAACATGACACACAGAAGAGCCGCCACCAAAGTAGTAGAGTCCATCCCTCCTAACAGCCGTTCCAATCAGATTCCTCGACGGGTCCTGTATAGCACAAACATCAGAATTGAATTGAACAAGACAATTCATAGTCGCAGTTAACTGTGAAACAGAAAGTAAATTGCAATGCAAATGAGGCACAAAAAGAACATGAGTAAGAGTATCGGAGAGACGAACAGAGCCCTCTTGCTTAGCCATGACAACAGCACCATTAGGGAGCCCAACGGGGCAATCAACAATACAAATCACATCAAACAATAAAGAAAGATCACCAGTAACATGATTAGAAGCACCAGTATCAACTATCCATTCAGTGGTAGTGAACATACCGTGTAAACGATCATCAGGAAGGTTAGTATTACCAAGAAGCCCAGCCAAGGCCTTCCACTGTTTGGCGGTGAAGAGGGAAGAAGACGGGGCAGTAGCAGCAGCCCCGATAACAGCAGCTACGGGAGTGGCAGCCACGGGTGTAGTGGTGGCGTAGGCGCGAACTTGGCCTCGACCACGCGGGGCAGCTGCGGAAGCAAACGAGCGGCCAGCACCACGTCCACCAGCAGCCTGTTGGCGCTCCTCCCACCATGCTGGGTAGCCAACAATTTCGAAACAAGAAGATACTTCGTGCCCAGATTTTCGGCAATGGGTACAAGTGAGGTGAAACTTATCCTCACGCACCCTAGGCCGAGAATGAAATGTAAAGGCAGTCTGACTACGCGGGGCAGCACGTAAAGCAAAACTAACCACATTATGGGATTCATCAGTCACGGTTTTGGCTAGGCGTACGCGTTCCGCTTGGACAACCAATTGATAAGCCCTATCAAGAGTAGACAAAGGATCTTGGGATAGAATATTAGTGCGAACATTACTGTAATAATCGGAATCAAGGCCCATTAAAAATTCATGAAGCTTACGTTGAGCACGACGATCCTCATGTAATGGTCCCGCGGAACAAGATGAACAACAAGTACAATTAATGATAGGTTCATGAGCATGTAATTCCTCCCATAACGCATTTAATTTACCATAATAAGATGCTACGGTCATGGATTTAGATTGCTCACAACGAGCAATAGAAGATGTGAGTTGTTGAATACAGGGACCATTAGCCATAGCAAAACGATATTTTAAAGAGTCCCATAAGCGTTTTGCATCACGATATTTCGAGAGCGTACCTTTAATGTCCGGAGAGATGGTATTCATAATCCAAGAGATGAGCATGGCTTGAATTGTGCTCCAATCCGATGAAGTGCACGGAGGAGTAGGGGATGTTATCGTGTCGTCCAAGAAAGAGAACTTGCGTCTGGCTTCTAAGGCCATCTGCATATCCGACGCCCAGGCGTCGTAATTGTCGGCAGTGAGTCTGGTTGGCGTGATGAAGTCGCCAGGTCTGTCCTGGGGACCAAGAAAGAAAGGAGAAGTGGAAGTGATGGTGAGCGGTGTAGTGGTTTTAGGCGGCTGATCATCGCCGGCCATGAGGATAGGTGAGTGTATGCGGCTACAAGCCTGATACCATGTCAAGAAGTTTCAGGTTTATGTTTTTGTTGTGTTTGTCTTTCATTGATTTCACATGATATATTACAACCCGTCTTTACAAACTAGGACTCACAATATATGGAAATACATCCAAAATGATTATGTTGCCTAATATATCTCGCTATATATTTGGACTAGACAAATGACGGTAACTTAAAAGATAAAAAGAAATAATTACACCTGATGTAAGTATGGGTATAAACAGATATGGTTTAATTATTAAGGAGATCCTAATTTTTTTCAGGGTCATGTGCGGTAGTCTATCTCACACATACTCAGCATCGGCCCTGTCAATAAACACTGACTAGAGATCTAAATCAAATTCAAAAACAAAAACCCGAAATTAACCAGAGACTTAATTGAACGGACTCGACCTAGACCGACCTGAAATAGATATACTTGAACTTGACTCGATTCAATATGACTCAACTCAAATCAACCCTAACTATATTGTCCATTATGATCGCCATTATAAAGAAACCATATTTAAATTATTATTATTATTATTATTATTATTATTATTATTATTATTATTATTATTATTATTATTATTATTATTATTATTATTATTATTATTATTATTGTTATTATTATTATTATTATTATTATTATTATTTTATTACTTTGTTATTTAGTTTAATTGTTTAATTGTTTAATATATATCATCTGATATTCTGTAGGCTGTATGTTACCTGTAAGCCTGTAATTATTGACTTATTAAAATATTTTATTTAGGTGTAATTTTATTTTGAAATTTTTTATTCAATTTAAATATTGACTTGACCCAAAAACAAAAGTGTCTCTAGTTGATCCGAATCCAACACGATTGCATAGACACGAACAAAGCCACCACATAGCGATTCAAATGATTCAATCTGTATCCTACTTAAATAACCCATTTGCCATCTCTAAGTATGGACAATTGGGCATCTTGTAAAGGAGTGAAGACAACTAGAGTACTAGACAAGGGCACAATCTCTATTATATAAAGGAAAGGGGAGGAAGATGGTGTCCCCCATCTGAAGATACTAAATTACCCTTAATGATCTAATGGAATTTAAAAATTTACAAAAGAAAACAATTTAAGAACCCTTTATTGTTTCAACTTGCCATTCTAAACAAATTAAAAATGGTATATGCATCAAATATTTCAATCAAAAATTAAATAGATAGAATATCTTCACCATTTTTTTATAAGAGAAGATGATGTACATGGAAACACTTACTATCTTTAATACTCTTTAATTTAGTCAAACTAACTCATTATGTTTATTCTTTTGGTTCAAAATTCATTCACAAAAATTAATATTGAAAAGGTAAATTTGCAAGAAACAACAATTTAGAAACACTTTTTTGCGTGAAACAATCTTTTAAATATTTTTTTTTGGCATTTTACAACCTTAATCAAAATTGGGTTTTTCTACGTTATACCCTTGTGTTTATTCAATTTCTACGTTGTACCCCAACCTTTTAAAAATTTCACACGGTACCCTCAAGGTTACTTTATTTAATGCAGGATGCCCCTGCCGCTGATTATACGTCATTAATTTCGTTTATTTTTATTTATTTATTGGAACTAATTTAACTTATACATAGTTTAACGCTTGGAGGGAATATTCACAAATTAGATTAGTTCCATTGGATTATAAAAAGTAGACGAAATTAATGACGTATAATCAACGGTAGGGCCATTGTGCATTAAAAAAGGTAAGTTTGAGGGTACCGTATGGAATTTTTAAAAGGTTGGGGTACAATGTAGAAATTGAAAAAACACAAGGGTATAACGTAGAAAAGTATTGCGAGATCAGACCTCAAGGATATTTTCTAACGTTAGTTTTGATCATAAGCGTTGGTTAAGGCATTGAACACCTTAAGTGCGAAGATTGCACATAGAAAACGCCTTGATCAACCCTTGAAAATGAGAATCAACACCAGAAAAAAGTCTTGAGGCATGATCTCAAAAAAAAATTCAAATAAGGTTGTTAAATGTCATAAAATTTTAAAAGGTAGGTTGTTTCTCGCAAAAAAAAAAAGTGTTAGGTTGTTTCTCGCAAATTTTCCTATTAAAAATCACTCACAACCTTTGTTGGTTTTGTACATTAGCAAATTAATATACTTCCTCCGTTCTGTTTAAAATGAAACGTTTGCTTTTTCACGCAACCCGACGCGCTTCTTTAATCACTATTATCCTTAGTTGTGCACACGTAATAAATATAAAAAAGTTATAATTTGATAGTATGCATCGAGACGAATCTTACAAGATCCCACTTGACTATGTTTTTCTTTATATAATAGCGATACATAGGAGTCAAAATTGATCAATGAATAGTGTCATTTCATCCAATGTTTCATTTAAAACAGAATGGAGGAAGTATCTAAATTCATCTAACTATTAATCTTTCACATTTTAAGTGTAATCATCATAATTATAATATGAATGGAGTATATAATAAAATAACAAGTTTTGAAATTAACGCATACATCAAGTGCGTGTAAGGCTAGTAATTTCTAAAGTGAACTTGGTCCTATGTTATTAAAATGTGTGGTAGATACCAGAGAAAAAAGACACATTTGTATTAGCAAGGAGATGTTCCAAAATTATGAGAAGGTAATTGCCGGACAGGACTCATGTGATACTCCAGTATGTCAAACAGACTCCACTGTGAGTTTATTTGGAAATGAGAATGTACGCTCTTCTAAAATTACGTCTGGGAATTCCTTGATTTACTATGGTCCTCCTTGGCACTAGCATTATAGGTAGCACGTAGCGGACTAGTGGTTGGACAAAGATCAAAATGCTACTTAAGAAAATTGTGAGTTTTTGGTAAGGTAGGGCTTGTAGTAGTGCTTGTAGTAGTTGGAGTAGATCATGGATAGCTTTTATAGAACATTACTACAAGTAACGTTTGAGATTTATAGGTAGCGGTCTAGCGAATAAATACTATGTAAAAGTATAAGGTAGAATTGTTAGCGAATGTTTTTGGTTTCTTTTTTGATTTTTCTGTTTATTAATTATTTTTTATGGCTATACATTGTTATTCCTTTACAATAGCCAGGGTTGTGATTTAAATATTTATTTTAAAGAGAATATTTAACTAATATTTCACAATATTTTATATTCCAAATTCCACAAGCATTATTAGTTAAAATAGGTAATATAAAATTTTTGAGAGTTGAATATTATCTTAAATATATTTATCTCTTTGAGTAGTTAAAAAGTTGTATAACTTTTTTAAAAAACAAATATTGAATTTAACTATTGAATTAATTAATGACATTTGTAGTTCATTTCATATTTGAATTAATGTCATTTATTGTCTTTTATAATTTCAATAGCTACTTTGCCAAACACTTCTAACTAAACAACTACTTTAAACATTAATCACTAGCAGCTACCCCCGAGGCCCCAACAACTACCACTACTACAACAACTAACACCTACTAGAACTAGTAATTTCGCCAAACAAGCCTTATATATATGTCCAGCTCAAGGCATTCACAAAAACTACAGTGTTTATGACTCTATTTGGTAGTATATTTGAATAAAAAAAAGTAGTATGGAAAACCAACATATAACTAACATTTATTGGCTATATATATTAAGATATAATGATATAACGTTTTATTTCGATATAGGAAAATATGTCAAAAACACTAATAGAATAATCGCATATTGCTGCGGTCGAATTGCTGCGGTTTTGGCCATATGCAGCACTATACCGTGTGAGAAAAAAATCAATGTGAAAAATAACCTATTGCTGCGGTTTCTAACAAAAACCGCAGCAATAGGTTCATTTTAATAATACAAAAAGTGCCTTAGGGTTCGCTTGTTCTTCTGTCCATTCGTTCTTGACATATTCTATTGCTGCAGTTAAAAACCGCAGTAATAGGTAATTTACCTATTGTTGCGCCGCCCGCAACAACAAGCCACTTAATAACCGCCGCAATTCAATGTTTTTCCACTAGTGAAACTACCTATAAAGACATGTTTTTGTGAATGTAGACACATAATTGTGTCTCCCCATTTAAGGATGCGATGATTAAACATATCGTGGTCTTAATTGGTCCGACCCAAGGACAAAGCAGTCTGAAAAGCCATTCAAAACTATTTCGAAAAGTGTTAAAGTCATATTTTAAAGCCCAATTAATTATTCATGATAATTAACTGTATTTTGAGCCCAATTCTTTGAAAAGCCCAATTAATTGATAATTAATTGATTTATTTTAATAAATAAATATTTTTAAAAGATATTTTTTATAAGTTAAAATCAGATTTTATCCCGTAAAATCAAACATCCGTAGTTAAAAGATAAGAGAAAATCTTTTAGAACGCGTTTTTATCAAAAAACTTTCAAAACGTGTCAAAAACAAGGCAGTGCGCTGAGCGCAAGTCCTACGCCGAGCGCAAGTGTCTTGACACGTGGGCTTCCACGTAAGCTGCACCTAGCGCACAGGCTGTGTCAAGTGCACCAGAACTGCCACGTAGACTTCTGTTTCATGTAGAGTCTTGCGCCAAGTGCAGTTCTCTGCTTGAGACGCGAATTTTCTTTCTTATCTTTTTTTAAAAAAGCGCGTACCACGTGTACGCTTTTTACTAGTCATGCCGCGTCATGCGCTTGCCACGTCAGCTGCGCCAGACGCAGCTGGCGCGTGAGGTGTAGTGTCGTTTTCCCTATAAATAGGCCTGATTTCCGAACAGATTTCATAACGGATTTTTCACATAACACTCGACGAACACAATTACGAATTCTCTCTACGAACTACAAAATCTCCCTACAAAAACTCATACTTTCAAACACAAAACACATTCAATCTACATACTTTCATACACTCAGATTTTCAGGCTTCACGATTGCTCATCCCAAAGGTTGTCAATCTCTCAGACCCAAGCCACGGTATAATCCTGAGGGTCCTTAAATAAATTATTTTTATATTGAAGTTACTTATAATTTTCTTTCCTGATGTAGATCTTTAATGTTAAATCGCTCTATTGTATATTCTAACCTCTTTTCTATACTTTATTTTATGTTCATATTATTCTTGCCTTTGTATATTATATGCTTGCCTATTTATTCTATGCATATTATATGATTGTCCCTGCATTAATGCTTTTATCACCCACATGTTATTTTTGCTAATCAAAGACCTAAAGAACTGTTCTAATATTAATCAGATTAATTTGAACAACTTTCTAGGTTCCTTGTAATGTTGATTGCTTAATAACATGTCGTTAAAAATTAGTCTTTTTATGTGTTTCATGAACCTACTTAGACTAAACATTTTTAGGGTGTTTAAAGTATTATATGATTATTCTTTGGCATAAAATCTGTAATGAATCGATATTTAGTAGAGGCCAACATAGGACGAATGTGGTTCATTATGACTATATTCGTACCCTCACCCCCGAACTCAATCTTTGGTTCATTTTGACCATCTATGGAGTCATGACGTGGAAATCTACATTGGATAATTTGTCCTTACGGTTTTCCCATACCCAATTAGGTTTATGATTCTTCCTAAAAAGAAATGTTGGCGACTTCTTTCAATACAAAACAATTTTCAATAAAACCTTAACAGTGGGGTAGTCAAATCTAATACGCGCTCACACCGTGTAGGCGAAATAAAAACACGCCTACAGTGAATATTTACAACATCAAAAATTGTTATTAGAAACTACCTTTTGTAAAAAATGTTGTAAGAAGCAACCTCTGACCTAATTCCGACAGTTGGCTACCTTTTCTAGCATTGAGCTTTTCTCTTTTTGTGTTCTCTTTTCCATTTTCATCCATTTTCACCCAAAATTGTGTCTCCTTGGAGAAAATAGTATAATGGTTGCTAAATGCAACCTTACTTTACTAAACACAACCCTATAAAATATCTAAAATACCCCTTTTCCTCATAACCCATTTCTCTCTCTAACTACTCCTCTCTCCATTTGTAACACCCCGTAATTTTCACCCTTTATTTTTGGTATTTGTTTACATTAAAATGATATTTTTCTCGTAAATATAAATAATTTATTATTTAAATTACTTTGGAACGTGTTGTGAAAATGTGTATATATATTTATATGTTGTGATATATTTATATATATTTATTTTGAGTTGTTAGTTATTTATTTTAAAGGTTATATTAATTTCGTTATTTATTTAGGCGTTTAGGATGCAGTTTTGTCGTGTAGCGTTTTTGTAATGTTGTTGGACCGACTTGGGTGATGAAATGTTGCATCGCATGTGGCGTGTCATACTGGCCGAAAATCAGCAATTATGGTGTGGAGGATGAAGAATTTTGGTGCTCATTAAGTTAGCCTTTGGATCTCATGTAACCCCCTATTTAATTCCCCATTAACCCACCTTTATAATCACCTTTAAACCATTGCTTAATGAGGTTATTAATCAGGTTTTTACTGCATTCCAACCCCCATTTTCGCCCAACCCTCAGAGAGGAAGAGAAAGAGCTATTCTCTCTTCTCGGATTTTCGCCCATTTTAGCACACCTATTTTGTTTGCATCATATCTCCTTCGTTTCTTATCCGAATTGAACGTGTGAGTAGTCAAAATCCATCTACTCGGAAAGATCTTGCTCGTGGTGCAATTTGTTTCTGAAGAAAGGGAAAGACGCGACTGCAGTTTTCGTTTCAATCAGTCGAGTCATCCGGTTTTTGTTCCCTGTCACACCTTCACGAAATTAACCATATCCGGAGATCTAACCGTTGGATCATTCTCAAATTTGAACAGCACGTTTATACCTTCTTGATATTCGATTTGATTGGAGCGATTGTGAATCCCATCTTTTAATCACCGGGAATCATGGTCGGAACAGAGCAGTACGAAATGAGATTTTTAAATGTTCAAGAAGAAAACGCCTAGTGACTTGTTGCTACAAATTATCGTTCGTTGTGCTTCGGGATTAGAAGAAGAATTGGATTGTAGGCGTAACTCTTAACTATCTCTTTAGACTCAGTTCTCCTCCCGACGTTCCAGGTAACTAGTAGTTATCTTAGAACGATAGAGATAAGAGTATTTTTCGGTATTAGATTATTACGCAAGGAAATTGTTTAAAATACTTTTTGTATGAAATTATTGATGAAATTATACGTGAATGTTCTTGATGTATGCTGTGTGAATATTATGTGCAGCAAAATAATTTTCGTTTGATTTTTACTATTTATTTGATTTATTTGGTAATTTATGCGTTTCTGGCTTATTTGCGAAATAAATAGTGAACAAATGTTATAATTGCTGAAATTATTTTTAGTGAAGCATTTTATATGTTTTATATGTATTTAATGCCTTTGAATAATTTTTGCCTACTGTTTACAGGTTTATTTAATTTGTTAATCTGATTTTGCATTTTCGTGTCTGTCAGTATATAAATTGTGAAAATTATTTCTAGAGGCCGAAAAATTCATTTATTTGTATATTATATATTACCGTGAGTTTATACATGTTATGTAAAGTTTTAGTAATTTTTGGGAGTTTATTTCTATTTTTAATTATTATATTGGATTTATTGAGTATTCTGTAAATTAATATCTAAAAATACTTATAGAGTCCCAAAATTATAAATAAAATTTGTACCATGTCAGTGGGACCATAATGGTCATAAGATAATTTTTATGTTATTTTACTGATCGTACTTATTAGTTTAATAATTACTATCGTGTTTTTGTTTTGAATTTGAGGATATTCTTTTTAATTATTTGAGAGCTTGTTAATCAAAAATAATTTGTGATCTTTTATGTTCTTGGATGCTGGTGTTTAGTAGGTTGCTGTAAGTATTATTGGTATCATTATGTTTATGTTTGATTTATGTAAAAATGATTAATTGTGTACAATTCATTTATTTAATAAGCCTTGGAGTTAATTGGTGATGCATTTCTGATTGATACTGTTAGTGTTGTAAAAACTATTTCATTATCATTGTTGATGCTTAGTGATGTTCAAAGTATTGTGGTTGGAAATATTTTTTGTAAGTTTGTAAGTTACTACTTTGAGGATTTTTGAAGAATTACTTTTGATGAATTATGGGTATAAGGCAGGGTGGCATCCCTTTTGACGAATATTTTTGAGCTGAATGATACTTTGATGGTATTTATGAATTATGATTTTATTTTTGAGATAAGAACATCCGGTGGGATAGATGTAGTCCCCGGTGAAGAACATGTCAACCACCTGGTTTGCGAACTAGGGGTACACCTGGGTTAATTGTTGTCGTCCGAGAGGTCAGGGAGTTCCGTGTGTTCTACCCTGCATCGGGAGTTTGGCCATTCATAGACACAGACATCGGGGAACGTAGACCCATAGACTGACCTGGAGATTGCGATCTGACAAACCTTAGGAAGTGAATTGCGATTCACTAGCGTTCGATTTCTGACTCAATCACTTGTTTTACCTATACTTTTATTTTTATAAAAGTACTCTTGAGATGATTTATTTATTTTTATCCAATTCACTTGCTATTTATTATTCATTTGCGTTATTTGTGAGTTATATGGAAGTGGATGCATATTGTAGTTGACTTGACTTTATTCTTTCCTTTCTTACTAATATATGTCTGGAATAGACTTTGATTTCTTTTGTTCTGGGAGAACTGCTAGTTACTCCCCACTGATTGTGGATGTTTGTTGTATATTTTGCAGGTTTTGTTGATGGGAATCTTCTTTGGTTTTGGGCTCGGGCTGAGATGCGAGCATTAAAATGTTAGAAGTTTTAGGCCTAGACTTTTAGTTAGTTGAAGAGTTAGTTTTATCTTTTGGATGTTACTCAAATTAATTTAATTTATTTATTCTATTTACTTATGTTGGTTTATCACTTAGTTATTTAAACACATTTCTTGTAGTAATGACATTCCCAGAAGACGATGTTTCCGCCATCGTCCTATAATACTATTCTTATTTCTTTCTTTTTCCGCTTTGAAATTCTGGGGTGTTACAGTTGGTATCAGAGTAAAACGCTCCTAAACTCTGAAAAAGAGTTGCTAATGATTCTTTAGAATTATTAGTTAGCCATAGGATATAAAATTTTGTTTAGAATTAAGTTTAGTTGTTCACTATAATGAGAGTGTTATGGGTAGAGTAAGTAAAGGGAAGCCTTATGGGAATGTGGTGTGCTTTCATGCTTATGGAGCATATGTTATATGTATAGTTATTTGTATTATTGGTGGAATTAGTCTACCAAGTTTGCTAATCTTATTTGCAAGGCCTCTTACATGTAATTTATTTTCTCTTTTATCAGAGTGCGCAGCGAAAGCGAAGTAATTTATAACCTTCTCGGTTTAGTTGTGTGTTTAATTTATTTTGTGTTTTGCAATTTAAAGATAAACTTTAATTTTATTTTAATATAGTCTTGTGTGTTGCATTGCATTTAATTAATTTGTTGGTTGCTTGATAGTATATCTAATTATTATGTGCGACGGTATATATTTTCTGTTCTTTTCCAATTATGTGTTGTTTTTCATGTGAGTACTACATATCTGTTTTATTATTTACAAAACTTTCTAGTTTAAATTTATATTCCAAATTATATTTTAGATCTTTGAACTTAATAAATTTCATACCTATATTAGAGTTATTTTATGACTTTCAAATTTTCCTATTGTTAATATTTTGATATACTCTTTTGAAAACGTATAATTTCAATTGTTTTATAATGGTTTGGAAAAGAAAGGGGTTTTGAATTTGTCTTTCAAGATATTCTTCAAATTTCTCTTACCGTCTTTGACCATCTATATTTATAAATAATTTTCTTTTAATATTTTTATTTTTCATGCTAATCTTTGTTTAACTTTTAATTATGGTAATAAGTTTTGTAGTCTTTGAAAATGAGAGTACTTTAATTAGTTGTCTTGGTGTTAGATTGAAATGTAGACGCAAACTATTTTGTTTTAACTTTTACTTTACTTACTTTTCTTATTAGCATTATTTTTTTTCAAACTCAAATGCGTGAAAGGATCTCATTTACTATTTGTTGTTTCTTGTGTAAATATTTAGTGCTTTCTCATTTCATAGCAAAATTTCGGTTGTTTTCAATGCTTCTTATTTAATTCTTTGGTTTTGACTGATCTGTTTTATATTCTTTGAAAACAAAATTTATATACTAAGTCTAAATTTTTAACTTGTTTGAGTTGATATTAAGTCATAATGGGTGATTCCATTGACTTGTATGTCAATTTGATAAGTCTAAATTTTAAACTTGTTTGAGTTGATATTGAGTTATAATGGGTGATTCCTTTGACTTGTATGTCAATTTGATAAGTTGACACATTTTATCTGTTTTGATTTAATTTCCTTTTTCAGTTGATATTAAGTTTATATTGGGTGATTCCAGTAAACTCTAATGTCGATTTGATAAGTTGGCTTTCAAATATTGTTTTGTTGATACTAGATTGCAGTGGGTGGTTCCATGCACATTTGTGTCGACTTAGCAAATTTTATAATTGTTGTTAATAATTTATTACTTTATCGCCTATTTATTGTTAGTGTTTCGTCGTTGTGAAATTTATTTTAAAGTTTTCAATTTCTTTTGCGAACTTTAATTTTCATATATATGTTTAGGAGGCGTACGCTCTTATAACATATGTCATGACTTGTGTTCGTAAGTGCTATTTTAATAAAGCGGCTAGCTACTCTTTATTAAAGTGTTCTTATCTCTTTAAGTGGAGTATAAGCCCGTATGGTTACCTCTATTTAAATTGGTTTGACTATTTATTTACGAACTTTTTCTTCTTCGTTTCTTTTCTAAAAATATTTATGTATGGTCGGATTTATTCTTTTGTAATTTTACGTAAATATCTATTCCTACTTCTATTGCAAAATTACATATAGTTTATTGTGCAAACGTTTTTACCTTAAACTTTCTCTTGTCTTTGGTTCTTTCACATTTTATAAAATGATTGTTGTTACCGTGCTTCTTTACTATACAACTCTTTTGGTCTTCCAAAATAAAATATATATTATTTGAGTTATCAAATTTTATACCTGCAAAGTTGTTTAGTTCTTAACTAAAATCCATCGATTTCTGTTTTCTTAATGTTCTTTATCTAGAGTATTTTCTTTTGTCTCTTGGTTGTTTTGAAGTTTCGAGGACGAAACTCTTTTAAGGGGGAGTGATTGTAACACCCCGTAATTTTCACCCTTTATTTTTGGTATTTGTTTACATTAAAATGATTTTTTTTCGTAAATATAAATAATTTATTATTTAAATTATTTTGGAACGTGTTGTAAAATTGTGTATATATATTTATATGTTGTGATATATTTATATATATTTATTTTGAGTTGTTATTTATTTATTTTAAAGGTTATATTAATTTCGTTATTTGTTTAGGCGTTTAGGATGCAGTTTTGTCTCGTAGCGTTTTTGTAACGTTGTTGGACCGACTTGGGTGATGAAATGTTGCATCGCATGTGGCGTGTCATACTGGCCAAAAATCAGCAATTATGGTGTGGAGGATGAAGAATTTTGGTGCTCATTAAGTTAGCCTTTGGATCTCTTATAACCCCCTAATTAATTCCCCATTAACCCACCTTTATAATCACCTTTAAACCATTGCTTCATGAGGTTATTAATCAGGTTTTTGCTGCATTCTAACCCCCATTTTCGCCCAACCCTTAGAGAGGAAGAGAAAGAGTTATTCTCTCTTCTCGGATTTTCGTCCATTTTAGCACACCTAGTTTGTTTGCATCATATCTCCTTCGTTTCTTATCCGAATTGAACGTATGAGTAGTCAAAAATCCATCTACTCGGAAGGATATTGCTCGTGGTACAATTTGTTTTTGAAGAAAGGGAAAGACGCGACTGCAGTTTTCGTTTCAATCAGTCGAGTCATCCGGTTTTTGTTCCCTGTCACACCTTCACGAAATTAACCATATCCGGAGATCTAACCGTTGGATCATTCTCAAATTTGAACAGCACGTTTATACCATCTTGATATTCACTTTGAACAGAGAAATTATGAATCCTATCTTTCAATCACCGGGAATCATGGTCGGAACAGAGCAGTACGAAATGAGATTTTTAAATGTTCAAGAAGAAAACGCCTAGTGACTTGTTGCTACACATTATCGTTCGTTGTGCTTCGGGGTTAGAAGAGGAATTGGATTGTAGGCGTAACTCTTAAATATCTCTTTAGACTCAGTTCTCCTCTCGACGTTCCAGGTAACTAGTAGTTATCTTAGAACGATAGAGATAAGAGTATTTTTCGGTATTAGATTATTACGCAAGGAAATTGTTTAAAATACTTTTTGTATGAAATTATTGATGAAATTATACGTGAATGTTCTTGATGTATGCTGTGTGAATATTATGTGCAGAAAAATAATTTTCGTTTGATTTTTACTATTTATTTGATTTATTTGGTAATTTATGCGTTTCTGGCTTATTTACAAAATAAATAGTGAACGAATGTTATAATTGCTGAAATTATTTTTAGTGAAGCATTTTATATGTTTTATATGTATTTCATGCCTTGGAATAATATTTTCCTACTGTTTACAGGTTTATTTAATTTGTTTATCTTATTTTGTATTTTCGTGTCTGTCAGTATATAAATCATGAAAATTATTTCTGGAGGCCGAAAAATTCATTTATTTGTATATTATGTATTACCGTGAGTTTATACATGTTATGTAAAGTTTTGGTAATTTTTGGGGGTTTATTTCTATTTTTAATTACTATATTGGCTTTATTGAGTATTCTGTAAATTAATGTCTAAAAATACTTATAGAGTCCTAAAATTATAAATAAAATTTGTACCATGCCCGTGGGACCATAATGGTCGTAAGATAATTTTTATGTTATTTTACTGATCGTACTTATTAGTTTAATAATTATTATCGTGTTTTTGTTTTGAATTTGAGGATATTCTTTTTAATTATTTGAGAGCTTGTTAATCAGAAATAATTTGTGATCTTTTATGTTCTTGGATGCTGGTGTTTAGTAGGTTGCTGTAAGTATTATTGGTATCATTATGTTTATGTTTGATTTATGTAAAAATGATTAATTGTGTACAATTCATTTATTTAATAAGCCTTGGAGTTAATTGGTGATGCATTTCTGATTGATACTGTTAGTGTTGTAAAAACTATTTCATTATCATTGTTGATGCTTAGTGATGTTCAAAGTATTGTGGTTGGAAATATTTTTTGTAAGTTTGTAAGTTACTACTTTGAGGATTTTTGAAGAATTACTTTTGATGAATTATGGGTATAAGGCGGGTGGCATCCCTTTTGACGAATATTTTTGAGCTGAATGATACTTTGATGGTATTTATGAATTATGATTTTATTTTTGAGATAAGAACATCCGGTGGGATAGATGTAGTCCCCAGTGAAGAACATGACAACCACCTGGTTTGCGAACTAGGGGTACACCTGGGTTAATTGTTGTCGTCCGAGAGGTCAGGGAGTTCTGCGTGTTCTACCCTGCATCGGGAGTTTGGCCATTCATAGACACAGGCATTGGGGAACGTAAGCCCATAGATTGACCTGGAGATTGCGATCTGACAAACCTTAGGAAGTGAATTACGATTCACTAGCGTTCGGTTTCTGACTCAATCACTTGTTTTACCTATACTTTTATTTTTATAAAAGTACTCTTGAGATGATTTATTTATTTTTATCCAATTCACTTGCTATTTATTATTCATTTGCGTTATTTGTGAGTTATATGGAAGTGGATGCATATTGTAGTTGACTTGACTTTATTCTTTCCTTGCTTACTAATCTATGTCTGTAATAGATTTTGATTTCTTTTGTTCTGGGAGAACTGCTAGTTACTCCCCACTGATTGTGGATGTTTGTTGTATATTTTGTAGGTTTTGTTGATGGGAATCTTCTTTGGTTTTGGGCCCGGGCTGAGATGCGAGCATTAAAATGTTAGAAGTTTTAGGCCTAGACTTTTAGTTAGTTGAAGAGTTAGTTTTATCTTTTGGATGTTACTCAAATTAATTTAATTTATTTATTCTATTTACTTATGTTGGTTTATCACTTAGTTATTTAAACACATTTCTTGTAGTAGTGACATTCCCAGAAGACGATGTTTCCGCCATCGTCCTATAATACTATTATTATTTCTTTCTTTTTCCGCTTTGAAATTCTGGGGTGTTACACCATTCTCCCACTTCATATGTCATCCAAATTGGGGCTGGTGTATTCCAATTCTGCATAATTCTTCTTAATTCCTTCAGTATTTGGGACTTTTTAAATGTTTATCCGGAGTTTTTAAAAATGTTTTTATGTATTAGTCACTTAGCTTTTATAGTTTTATGTTGTGTGTGCTTCGGGAAGTTTGTTAAATTATATCGCACAATTTAATTTGTGTCTTGCTACATATATGGTGGTTAGGGTTGGGGCTTATAAATTCCTTCAATAAACTTATGCTACATATATCTTCTGGGCCAGGTTTTCATCTTTAGGACTAAGGACAAAGTATATAGCGAGATAACAGGGGCGAACATCTCCTTAGAAGGGAAATGACTTTGTTGACTTACCCCTGTGATTAGTGATTACAGAGAGCAATTTCAATTGACCTTTACTGCAATACGCAGTAAGCATTTGCTACGGTACAGCAGAAATGAAGATTGCAGTAAGCGTTTGCTACGTTACAATTTAGAAGAAACAATTAGCCCTACTTCATATGATCTTCACGAAACGGCTTTACCTGTTTCGTGCAATTTGAAAGAAACAGATTAGCATGTTTCGTTCAATCTGCACGAAACGGATTAATCCGTTTCGTGAAGATTGCACGAAATAGGGCTAATTGTTTCATGACAATTGTACGAAATTGCATAGTTACGGAAAAAATAACTGAACTTACATTAGATTGAAATTCGTTTGGGTCAAAATTATCGTCCATTGAGTATCAAATTAAAGTTTGTGAATTAGGTATTCTATAAGTTTTTTTCGCTAATTGTTAGAAAGGAGGAGGAGATAATATTTTAGAGAGAGAAGTTTTTTTATAGAGATGATATGATAGTGAGGATTTTTTGGGTTGCATTTAGTAAAGTGGGGCTGCAAATTTCAGTGAAAATAAAGGGAAAGGAAGCACAAAAAGAAAAGGTCAATGCCGGAAAAGTTGGTCAACAACCAAAATTCAACGAAAATATAGCTTTTTAGGACTTTTGCTTTAAAAGATAGTTTTGTGCACCATACTTTTTTTAAGATAGTTTTTCACAAAAACATGTTTTAATAAGGTGCTTTACAAATTTTCCTTTAATATACTACTTGTAACACCCCGACAATTCTCTCTTTTCTAAAATACCTTTTTACTATAAAACATAGACAATTATCAAAGTATTATCGCCCATTTGAAAACGTATCGGCTTATTCAGAATTTTGCAGCGGAAAACAATAATAATAAACTTTATAAATAAACTTAGTCAACAATAAAGTCAACTCCAAAATCAACCAACAACCAAGGTCAACCTTAAAACCAAATTTAACCAACTATAAAATGTATAACTCAAAAGTACTGAATAAAATCTACACAAGCTCTCCACAATCCCGATCCCAATGATGCATCATCTTCGAACCTCTTAGATGGAGTGTGCACTATTGATCTCTAGAGACTGCTCACCAAAATGGGTCATCACAGGATCAATAAGGCAAAGCCATGATCAACATACACAACAAAAAGCACGTAATCAGCAAAGCTGAGTACTACATACTAAACAAGTAAACAATCCTAACATGATACTAATAATTAATAGGCAAGAATAAATAATAACATAATAACTTGCAGATAACTTTCACTGAACTAAACTTAACCAACATTCTTATTACTTTAATTGAATAGTCAATGGACCGAGTCGTCTCATCTAAAACATTCTTCCCCTAGGAAGACAAAATACGGGCGCGACTCCGTATTCCAAAATGACCTACGATATCGAGGAACCTTTCAATAAAAATAGGAACGGTGATCAACCCGAAACCCAGAAAAAGCCATGGGCTACCACCATGTACTCCAACTCCTAATTGTCCATACTTCAGACGTGCACCAGTCTAAAGTTATTGCTATCCAGTTTCACTTTACATGATTTACCAATTATCACTTGTTATGACTCACAAGCAACACAATTAATAAAATCATCAAACAACTACAATTCTCTTTTTATCTTAGCATTTGATAAGTGATCACACAACTTACGATCCAAGATTACCTTCAACTTTGATCTAAACTTTCTTATATGTTGAACCTAGCCCAACAACCAAATTACATTTCATAGGTAGAAAATATCAACTTACCAAATAAGGCCCTCGGTCCTTATAAAGCAGTGAAATACTAAAAGGGAACAATGATCAATCATGATCCAATGCTAATAAATATATTAATTCCCCCATGTGAATTAATAACAATAAAGTTCCGAACCAACATGCTTGCATCAATATTCCATACAAACATGATATATAAATCTCAGAATATAATCTCATAATCCACATGTTTACACCACAGCATAAAACATGCAAAATCCAACATAATAAATATCACATATGAACTCAACATAGTTCCTATACATGATACTACATAATTTCCTTCCTTAAATCATGATACTATCTCAATCAACACATAGGTATGTACGTACCTTGTGTAAACAAACTGATAGGCCACTTTAAACGATCTTAAAAGTCGCCTAGAGAGAATTCTCCGCCTAAAACAACCAATATAAATTTATAATCAATACTCAAATAATTTCCATCAACTTTAAAATACTTTAAACCTCCCTTAAAAATATTTAAAAGTTGTTTTTATCATTAAAACCTCAATTACTTATATTACCTAGCATAGTACTACTATACTAGTCATTAAAATCCATAAAACTCCATTAATAACAACCTTTCTAAAATTCCAGCATCTTATAAATTATTAAAACTTCCTTTAAACATACTTAAACATGCTTAAATTCATAAGTTAAATCAATTTCATAGTTTATAACATGTTACTATGATTTTCCAATCTTTAACACCCTAAAAATTCATGCTTTGGATAATTAAAACTCAATCTAAATATAATAATCGAATCTGAAATTTTATTCTTTCAACACAAAATTTATACAATCATAGATTTACCATTAAAACAGTAAATTAAAGCTTCTAATCATAATTAGTACTAAAACGAAACATTAAAACATAATCTTTAATCAAAACTTGAGGAGGAAGAAAAGAACCAAACCAAAGCAAGAAGAAGACAAGGAGGAAAGGCACCGACAGCACTTAGGCAGCAGCGGCATCAGCAGGTCGGCGGTGGTGGTTGTGGAGTTGTGGTGTTTCATGTTGAAGAAGAAAGTGTTTCTTGAAAAAGAATAAAGGAAGAAGGAGAACAAGGGCACCGCCGATTTTGAGTGTGAGGGAGGAGATAGAAAGTTCTTGTGTGGGTAAAATATTTGGGGTTTATGGGTATTTATAGTTTCCCCTTTGTGGGTTTAGGAAAAAAGATAATTGGGCTTCAAATAGAGTTTGGTGATGAATAGGAGTGATAATTGAACTTCTAACATCACTAGGATTAGTATTTGGGTTCCTGAAGCTCATTTAAACTCTTTTTTCAAATCTACTAAGTGTTTTAAACAATTTCAAGTGCTCTCAAAGCATGATTTTAATAAATATTTGACTTGAATAAATTAGTAAAACAATTCCTTTGACTTTCAAATAGTCAACCTTTGAAATATGAAATCATTCAAATGCTAATATATATATATATATATATATATATATATATATATATATATATATATATATATATATATATATATATATATATATATATATATATATATATATATATATATATATATATTAAAATATATTTATAAAATTCATAAAAATACGGGGGATTACAGTCTACCCCTCTTAAAAGAAGTTTCGTCCCGAAACTTGACACGAAAACTCACACCTTTACAAAAGTTTTTTTTTTTTTTAACTCAACTCCTATTAGAGAAATACTTGTGCCACTCATGTGCACTCTTTTGCCAACTTAAAATCACTTGTGTTACTAATGAACACCCTTTTCTTATGCTGAGAATCTATTTATTTTGCACTAAACATGTGCAAATCACCAAAACAAGCATAAAATGCATAAAAATACCATGAAAATAGGTAAAAAGCGCGAAATTCTATCACATTCTACCCCTCTTAAAGAAAACGAGTTACGTCCTCGTAACTCACCTCAAGGAATAAATCTGGATACTTCTTCTTCATTTCAGCTTCAGCTTCCCACGTTGCCTCTTCGGACTCATGGTTCGACCAAAGCACTTTCACGATATTGACATCCTTATTGTGTGTACTACGCACCTTCTTATCAAGAATTTTCACAGGCCTTTCTTCATATGTGAGGCTACTATCAATCTGGGTCCTCTCAGGCTCCAAGACATGACGCTCATCAGGGATATAACGCTTGAGTTGGGAAATATGAAATACGTCGTGCATCTTCTCGAACTCCATTGGCAAAGCCAACCTATAAGCTACCTTTTCAAATCTTTGTAGAATCTCATATGGGCCTACATATTTGGCACTTAATTTGCCCTTTTTCCCAAATCTCATCACACCTTTAATTGGTGATACTTTCAGAAACACTTTATCACCCACTTCGAACTCATCTTCCCTTCGCTTTTCAAATCGGCATAACTCTTTTGCCTATATTGAGCAGCTTGAATTCTAGCCTGCATCAACTTCACATTCTTGACAGTCTCCTCAATGAACTCTGTCCCTAATACTATGTTCTCACTAAAATCATTCCAGCAAATGGGACTTCTCCACTTTCTTCCATATAATGCCTCAAAAGGTGCCATCTTAATACTTGCATAATAACTATTGTTGTATGAAAACTCAATCAAATCTAATTGGTATTCCCAACTACCCTGAAAATCAATATAGCACAGGCTCTCAACATATCTTCCATAGTTTGGTTAGTCCTCTCAGTTTGACCATCAGTCGCAGGGTGAAAGGCAGTACTCATTTTTAATGTTGTCCCAAGATTTAATTGGACCTTTTGCCAAAATTTTGAGAGGAATCTCGAATCACAATTTGAAATAATATCAGTTGGAACCCCATGCAATCTCACTACATGCTTAACATACGTCTTCACAAGTTGCTTCATCTTCCATATCTCTTTGATTGGAATGAACACGGCCGACTTCGTCAAACGGTCCACAATAACCCAAATAGTATCATTTCCATTCCTTGTTCTTGGCAAAGCAGTCACAAAATCCATTGAAATGGAATCCCACTTCCATCCCAGAACCTCTAAGGATTGAACCTTCCCCATGGGTCGCTTATGATCTATTTTGACTTTCTGACAAGTTAGACACTTAGGCCCTGTTCTTTTGGACTTAGTTTCAGCAAAAAAAAGTAAAAATAAGTTCAGTTCAGCAAAAATAAGTTCAGTTCAGCAAAAATAAGTTTAGTTCAACCAAAATAAGTTCAGTTCAGCAAAAATAAGTTCAGTTCAGCAAAAATAAGTTTAGTCTTGTCTAATGTTGTAATTATTATTTTTGTTTTCAATATTACTATTACTAATGTTATTATTATTTATTTTTTTTATTTTTTATTTTTTATTTATTATTTATTATTTACTATTTATTATTTATTAATTATTATTATTTTCTATTTTTTTATTTTTTATTTTTTATTTAGTATTTATTATTTATTAATTATTATTATTATTTATTATTTATTATTTATTATTAATTATTAATTATTTATTACTTATTATTATTCTAATTATTTATTATTATTATTATTATTCATTATTTATTATTTATTACTAATTATTTATTATTTATTACTTATTATTATTCTAATTATTTATTATTATTATTATTATTCATTATTAATTATTTATTATTATTATTTATTATTATTATTTATTTTTATTTATTATTATTATTATTATTATTATTATTATTATTATTTATTATTATTTATTATTTATTATTTATTATTTATTATTATTTATTATTATTTATTATTGTTATTTATTTATTATTATTATTATTATTAATTTATTATTATTATTATTATTTATTATTTATTATTTATTATTATTATTATTATTTTATTTTTTTTATTATTTATTATTTATCATTTTTTATTTTTATTATTATTATTATTATTATTATTATTTTTATTATTATTATTATTATTATTTATTATTTATTATCTATTATTTATTATTATTATTATTTTATTATTATTTTATTATTTATTATTTATCATTTATTATTATTATTATTATTATTATTATTATTATTATTATTATTATTATTATTATTATTATTATTATTATTATTATTATTATTATTATTATTATTATTATTATTATTATTTATTTATTATCTATTGTTTATTATTATTATTATTATTATTATTATTATTATTATTATTATTATTATTATTTATTATTCATTATTTATTAATTATTATTTATTATTTATTATTTATTATTTATTATTTATTATTTATTATTTATTTGTATTTATTATTATTATTTATTATTTATTATTTATTATTATTTATTATTTATTATTTATTATTTATTATTTATTATTTATTATTTATATTTATTATTATTTATTATTTAATATATATTATTTATTATTATTACTTATTATTTATTATTATTATTTTTTATTTTTATTTTTTACTTTTTATTTTTTTTTTTTATTATTTATTATTATTATTTATTATTTATTATTTATTATTTATTAATATTAATTTTTATGATTTATGATTTATTATTTATTATTTATTATTTTTTATTATTAATATTATTTTTTATTATTTTTTATTTTTTATTTTTTATTATTATTTATTATTATTATTATTTATTATTATTATAATTTATTATTTATTACTATTATTTATTATTATTTTTTATTATTATTATTTATTATTTATTATTTATTATTTATAATTTATTATTATTAATATTATTTTTTATTATTTTTTATTTATTATTATTTATTATTTATAATTTATTATTATTACTATTTATTATTATTTATTATTATTTTTTATTATTACTATTTATTATTGTTTATTATTTTTATTATTATTTATTATTATAAAATAATAATAATAAGTATTGATAATATTATGTTAATATTTATTGATTATTATAATAATAAGTATTGATAATATTATGTTAATACAGTTTAGTTCAGCAAAAATAGGTTCAGTTCAGCCAAAATAAGTTCAGTTCAGCCAAAATAAGTTCAGTTCAGCAAAAATAAGTTCAGTTCAGCCAAAATAAGTTTAGTTCAGCAAAAATAAGTAAAAATAAGTTCAGTTCTGCAGAAATAAGTAAAAATAAGTTCAGTTCAGCAAAAATAAGTTCAATTAAGCCAAAATAAATTCAAAAGAACAGGGCCTTAGACACGAACTCGGCAACCTCACGCTTCATGCTTGGCCATCAATAGATCTGCTTAAGGTCCTTATACAGCTTGTCACCCCCAGGGTGCATAAAGTACGGTGTATTATGGTCCTCATCCATAAGACGTCTCTTAAGCTCATCACATTTTTGTGGTACACACCACTTCCCCTTGAACCTCAGACTACCATCATCATGGATCTTAAAATTAACTTCCTTTCCTTGGCCCATCTTTTCCTTAATTTTCTCTAGGTGTTCATCCCCAACTTGACCCTCTTTGATCTCGTTGAAAATTAACAACCCCAACGATAAAGCACTCAATCTTGCCTCGATCTCTCCAAGATTCAAGATTTCTAGGCTAAGTCTCTGCATTTATCGACATAACTCCTCAGGAACTACCAAGGCATTCATGCTATGGCTCGACTTTCTACTCAATGCATCCGCAACTACATTTGCTTTCCCCTCACAATATTGGATGTCTAAGTCATAATCCTTTATCAACTCTAACCACCTCCTCTGCCTCATATTGAGGTCTTTCTGGGTGAAAATATACTTCAAACTTTTATGGTCGGTAAAGATCTTACAGGTTACCCCATACAGGTAATGTCTCCAAATCTTCAAAGCGAACACAATACACTAGTAGAAAAACGTTAATTTGCCTCTCCTTATTTGCGTCGTACAACTGGAAATCCGACGCAGAAATATCATTTGCGTCGGATACGGCATGATTGCGACGCAAATCATGGTTCATGTGCGTCGGATTTTAGGTACATCCGATGCAAATAATTAAAGCAAATGAATAGGAGAATCATGTGTGTCGGATGTTGGTCTTAGTTCGACGCAAACGACTAAAACAAATGGCGAACAATGTGCGTCGGACATCTTTAATGTGTGATGCAAATTATTGGGCTTAGGAGATTTGCATCGGATCAGGAGGCCCATCCGACGCACATCTCCTATTGACCTATTCCCCTTTTATTTTTGAGTTACACCTTAGTCCCCTCACACTTTCTCTCTCTCTCTCCAACCCTAAAAACTCTCTCACACTTAGTCCCCTCATACCGCCGCTCAACTCTCCATCCCCTCCTTCAAATCTTCAATCTCTTCATCCACTTCTTCCCCTTCGCACATATCGAATCATTTGGTTTCACTCTCAAACCTCAGATCTTCCTATCTCACCGATAAATCAACTGATAAGTGGTTGACATTCCCTAAGAAAGACTTGATTTTACTTGGTAAGCATATGCCCAGTAAGTATTCTTTCAAGCCTTATAGACTGACACATCTACATCAGTCTTCTGTTTTTGTTGTGTGATAGTTCCTCATGAAGTACGACTCTTGAACTTGCCTTGGTAGTCTTTGAGACTTATGTGGCATATGCATGTATTGATATGATTGAGGCGTTCTTTTTATTGTTTTGAGCCTTCAAACATTTTTCTTTTCATATATATTATTCCCTTTAATTAACCCATTTTGAGCTTTTGATATCCCATTCTCTTGATTAACCTACATTACAAGCCTCTAGCCTTTTATGATTTCTCTACCAAAGCCTTGCTAAGTGGAGTAGCGATAAAGTTCATGTTTTGAGCTTGTGTTTGTGGTTTTTCGGTAATTAATGGAAGAAAACATGTTGAAAGAAAAAATGCTTAAAATTATAGTGTGAAAGTGCAAAATGAAAAGAATGATGAAAAAGTTATGAAGAATAATTCTGAAAATTTGAAAAAAAAAAGAAAGAAGTGAATATAGATTGAATAAAAGGTGAAATAATGTTTGTTGGAGTTGATAAGGTTGGGTATTATCTTGATTTGTTGGCAGTGTGTTGTTGAACTTCTAGTAGAAGTTTTTGTGGCGTTTGCATCTAATGGCCATGGATGTTAAACTGTTATTTCCTCCACTAGTTGGCTTTTAGAACCACATTCCCAAATATTTTCCTACCCTTACCTTAGCCACGCTACAACCCTTGGTAAGTCCTCATGATCTATATGCATGTTTTTGCCATTTTTAAGGGGAGAATGAGATGATAGTCAAGTTTAAAGAAAAATACTTCATTTGAGTCGACATGGTATATGTTTGAGTGAAAAAAATCATTACCTATAAACACATGAGACAAAGTGTGCTCGACTAAAGTGAGGTTCATTGAGTTTGATTGAGTCTAGCTTGGGGGAAGGTTTGTGGTTTGCCATGGTGAGTCAAGTTGTGATTACATGAATTTATATGAGGTGTGATTTGTGGTCTATCTTAGTCTAATCTTATAATTATAATATCTTTCATATGCCTGAATTTCATGTCTTGAAGATTGAATGGTTGAACGTATAAATCCTGTACAAAAGTTCATCTTACTCTTTCATTTTGAATTGGTTAGCTTGGGGGAGTTTGATAAGTGCATATTAGGGTGCATTTTCATGTAGTATTTAGGTCACTTTTTATAAGCTACATTGCTTTCACAGGTTGTTTGGTCTTTTGATGTAATCTCAGATACTTTGGACTCCCTTTTAAGGACGTAGATTAAGTCACTTGTATGACCTTCAAAATGATATACCATGTGCCCAAAACGGATTGGAATTGAAGAACATACAAACGACTCTGTGTACTTGTGCGAAATATGACACCTCTGCACTATTTTACTCATAACTTTTGAAAATAAAATGATAATGAGGTGATTCAAACTGGGTTGGAAACTAGACTTGAAGAGATTTCCAACGATATATTACATACACCAAAACAAGCTCTGGATCAAAAGTTATTGCTGTTCGAAGTTGAGCTAGAGAATCTGACGATTACAGGACTACACGTCCGTGTTACTTTTGACACATCCTTATCACTCTGATTTCTTCGAGGCAGTAGCTTTTCTGTCGTAGGGCATTTATGTAGTAACAGGTCAACACGTCCGTGTCATTATTGACACGTCCGTGTTGGTCTGCTCCGTAGCGCGTTCTATTTTGTCGATTTTGTTATTTTAGGAAGTTATAAATACCTTTTATTCGTTTAATGACGAGAGGAGAGTTGATTGTATACACTTTTTTTAGGGTTTCTAGAGAGAAACTTGTAGAACTCCATTATTCTCCAAGACTCCACCTTTCTTCCATTAATTCAAGTATCTCTTTTCTTCTTCTTTTCTCCTTGTTTTATATTATGATGTTTTATTATTCTTCTCTATTTTCTTTATTTACTTCAATTATGCTTGAGTAGTTCTTTTATCTATGGTTAAGTTGAACCCTAGTGTGAATTAATTCGTGATTATTTCTTTAAATTCCCAAATTAGTTGTTTAATTGTTCTTGCTTAATTGATTGTGCATATTTCAATACTAGATTAGGAATAACTAGTATTGTTCTGATTCCATTATCTTGATCACAACGGGAGTTGGATTTTGACGGATTTGGGTAATTCAATTAAGGACATGAGTAGGTACAATGGATTGTTAGGAAGCTAGAGTGCCGCGTTTAATGTCTTTAATTTGCATGATTCCACGAGAGTAGGGTTGAGTGCATATTCGAGAAGCCATTGATACTCGGGAGAGGTTTTATGGTATTTTATAGGGTGTACTTTTCCTTGTGAACATTTAATAGACTAGTTTGGGGTAGAAATTATTATTGTACTAATTCATGCGAGTGGGGATACTTAACTATAGAGTCTTTTTTTTATAGATTGATTAGTATAGTTGATTCGACGACCATTATTCTTGATATTAATTTCCTTTAGTCTTACCATTATTTAAGGGCTAATCATAGAACAACTTTCTCTCTGTGTGATCGATTCTGACTTACCCTACTACATAGTTATTGGAGGATTAGTTAGGTCATTTAATTTTGTTAGGTGCGCGACACGCCTATCATCAACCACCATCTCACAATTTCCGACGCCACCACACCAACACCAGCACCAGCGAGGCAGCTGAGCTCTCTTGTTTCTCTGTATGCGGTTGAGCTCGCAACTTAGGAGAAAAAAAGCGACAATTTGAAGAAACAACATCAAATCTTATTATCATCATTCTGAAGCTTTCATCTTTAGTATAAATAGCTCTAATTTATAATTACAGGTTCCTTCTCTCTCCTCTTTCTTTGCTTTGCCCTATATTATTATAATGGTTCATCAATTTAAATGATTTCCATTAATTTTGTTCCTGTTATATTTTTTACTGAGAATTTGATTTTCTCCTTACTATTCCGTTTACAATCGTTACTAAATGACCACTTTTTTTGAGTTTTGAGGTGGGTCATCTGTCATTTTTACAATTGGTCTCATTTGGGGTCTTTTATTGCTAATGCATCTTAGTTGTTTGACGAAATGCCTCATAGACAGTCTTTTAACTGCAACTTTTGTCCCAAGTAAAAAAAGAAGAAGATTTAATTCTACTGCTAGAGTCAGAATTTTGGTGGTGTTTCTTATTGAATTGTTTGTTGTTTTGTTGTGGGTTAGATCTTGAAATGCTTGTTGTTTTTTGTGAAGTTTATTAAATTAGGAATTAATAATTTGATTGTAGATCTTAGTATATTTGTTGCAAACCATGAGTTAAAATGTTTCTGATTTCAACATCTTCTCCTACTTTATTTTTAAAATTTTGCAGATTTGCTCGACCTTTCCCGGCGGTTTCTGGCGTGCTATTGGTGGTTTGGGCAACATTTTCTGATGTTGTATTTTTTGTGCTGAAGTACAAATTTGTATTTTTTTAGTGTGGTGAAATATGGATTGGTATTTTTTTAGTGTGGTGAAATACGGATTTGTATTTTTTTAGTTCTGATTATTTTTTTAAGATTATTTGGTTGGACCAGATCTGATTGTCTTTCTTGAATTGTTGAAAGTTATTTTTTTTATAATATTCAACCAATTTGCGTCGGATGGGGGGATGGAATCCGACGCAAATCATTGTTTTTTTTAATAATATTCAAGCCATTTGCGTCGGATGGGGCCATGGATCTGACGCAAATCACTCTTTTCTATGCCTGGCAGGAGGTACATGTGCGTCGGACACAAGCTCCCATCCGACGCAAATGGTAGTTCAATTGCGTCGAATTTCCATCCGACGCAGATTGTGTCTCGGCTATCTCGTCGAGGTCTCTCGCGTCGCACCCATGTCCGACGCAAATGAGGATCTGGCATTCGACGCAAATCAAGTATTATGTACTAGTGATAGCAGCTAATTCTAGATCATGGGTAGGGTAATTAGCCTCATAAGGTTTCATCTGACGCGACGCATGCGCGATGACCTTCCCATTCTGCTGTAACACACATCCCAAACCATTCTTTGAAGCATCACTATACACCTCAAATCCCTCATTCCCATCAGGCAGGGTCAAAACAGGTGCGGAGGTCAAACATTCTTTTAAAATTTGAAAAGCTTCCTCACACTTTTCACTCCACTCGAATTTTGACTTCTTTTTCATCAAATTTGTCATGGGTCTCGCTATCTTCGAGAAATCTTTCACAAATCTTCTATAATAGCCAGCTAGACCTAGGAAACTTTGAATATCAGACACATTCATCGGAGTTGGCCACTCACTCACAGCTTGAATCTTAGCAGGATCTACAGAGACTCCTTCCTTAGACACGTAGTGACCCAAAAATGCTACTTTCTCCGAACGAAACTCACACTTAGAGAACTTAGCATACAATTGATTCTTCCTAAGCGTCTCCAATATAATCCTCAAGTGCTCATCATGCTCTTTTTCATTCTTCGAATAGATCATAATATCATCAATGAATACAACCACGAACTTATCTAGGAACTCATGGCAAATTCTATTCATCAAGTCCATAAGTATGGCAGGTGCATTGGTTAACCCAAAAGGCATGACAGTGAACTCATAGTGACCATAACGAGTCCTAAATGCAGTCTTAGGTATATCCTTATCAGCTACTCTCAACTTGTGATACCCCGAACGCAAATCGATCTTCGAGAACACGCTCGCACTACTACATTTTGATGCTATTGCAATGGTCTAATGCAACGATTAACCTAATGCAACATTCGAATGCAACGCTTGACCATAATGCAACAGTTTATTGCAACGGTGCATGCTAATGCAACGGTTTAGTGTAACGGTTATACTAAACCGTTGCATTAGAGTACCAAGTGCAATGGTCCTTATATTTATGCAACTGTTTTAAATAACTGTTGCAAATAGGGTATTATATGGCGTTGCACAAATGTATTAAATGAAACCCCCATTTCTCTAATTTCCTTCCCTTGAGATTATAATACCCAAAAAATCCCAAACCCTTGTTTCATCCCTTTCTCTCTCCTGGTACACCCCCCGATGTGATTCTCTTTCTCCCCTGCGCTACCACTTCGCCGGAGCTATCTCGGCGCTGCCCTTCTTTGTCCCCCTCCTCTGTTGCATCAATGGTTGCTCCTACTCGTGTTCAGCTCCGCTGCTTTGCGGGTACTACTCGTGCATTGCCGCCGTCGCCATAGCTGTTGTCGCCACCACTCCATTGTAAGTTTCGAATTCCTCAAATTTTTAGCTTAATTTTCTTATTTTGTTAGTTTGATTTGGTTTACTCCAATATAAAAGCTTTGAAAATTTGCATTTCTTGTCATTGAATCATATAATTGACTTAATTTAGGTGATTGATTGTGTCAAACTTGCTGCACTTTTCTTATAATACTTGGATTATATCGTACAGTTTGATGTTAGTAATATAATGATTTGAATAAGGTAATTGAGATCTAACAAGAAAATCTAATGTTTTGAGTTCATTTTTTGACAAATTACAACAATAGCAGGCAAGAAGCCAGAGTATATCACAATTCGTAGGTATGAAGAAGAGAACAGGTTTCAAACATCATAAATAATCATACTTTTTTTTTTTGACAGAAATATCATAAATCATACTTACACATAAGAGATATATAATATATATTAGTCTTACCGTCCTTCCCCAGTGTGCAAGGCTTGTAAATGGCTAGCGTTGTTGACACAAACCTCAAAGCAACATTTGCTAGGAAATGCATATTTACTAGGAGACGAACAAAGATTCAAAGTTCAAACTAAGTATTTAAGGTTCTACATCTCCTCCAATATCATCTCAATAATTTTATGTGGCGATCCTCTATCTTCTTATTAGTAGAAGGGTATTGGAACCACTAAAAAAGCAGATCGTCTTTGCACTTGCTCATCTAGGTTATCTAGCTGACAGGCACTCAGGTAGATTTCAGAACTAGCCAAAGGAGTACCATCTATATGCTTATATCTATTCTCAAGCTACCATTGAACAAACAAATTTCCATTCCTTAAAGTCACGAATAAAATTATAAATACCAATAACCATCCACTGAACTAATATTTAACATTAATTCACTAGTGTTGGAAATCCCGCTTAAAAGAGTATGAAGTAAATCACATCAAAGGCAAAGCCTCTAAATTCCCAATTCAATTTTACAACAACTACCTTTGCAAGGCATTTCCTGCCAAGTTTAGAAAATGCATGTCATACAAACATTTGACATAATGACAGCCACGAAAATTGCATCTAAATCATATTAGATAAGTCTATACTTTTTATCCATAGCTTAAAACACCATTATCAAAGTACAAAAAGTGGCTACTCGTTGTCTATTTAATGTAAATCTTCAATACCAATCCATTTCAAACGTGCATTTTGCTTCGTCATCTTTTAACAATAATTAAATGACCCATCTTGAGCAATAGTACAAAAGATTTGGTCAATATACCATTTTGATCTTCATGTATAATAATACATTGACCATAGTATCATAAATCATGTAGTATCAGAAAACTCCCTACTCAATGGAGTAAATGAATTGCAAATATTGATGGATTGGCCTTGAAAATTGTCGTTTTGTTGTGTATTCTCTTTGATTGTAGGTCCTTCACTCGTTAGCTAAATATATAGGGTGTATTTGCTTTTCGCATTTTTTGTTAGATCACTAATCCCTCTGCATAAGGTGTAAAGTGGACTTGCTTTCCTTTGTTCTTTTTTTTCCTAATTTCAATGAGATCTTGATATTTATAAGTAATAACCCTCTAAAACTAACTGGGATTTAGAATTCAGTGAGCTTCATTAGTCATCCTACTTTCAGGTAACTGTTATGAATGAATGAAAAAGAGCACACCTTCTCATTTGAAGTTGAGTCTGACGAATTTGGAATTATTACAAATTACAGAAAAAGGACTAAGGCTATGGATCATCTGGCATTTTTGAAATTGTCTTACTTTATCTCATACGAATTAGGAGCTCAATTGGAAGTAAAATCTCAAGAGATATCCATCTAATAGTGTCATACTCATACTACAATTTTTTTCCCTTTTAGTTGTAGCCTATCTTCTAAGTCATGTCTTTTCTTTGCCCTGCATTACATAGAGCTAGAAGTCATAAGGAAAAAGGATGGAGCTAGAGGTTTGATGTATTCTCTTAAGAATGGAGATTATTTTTTCTTTAGCTTAGGAGATTATCCTTCAGCATGGCTTCTCTGATAATGGTGACTTTTGCATATTTTACCTTTCTTTATGCTTATAGTATCTATGAATGCATTTGTATGGAGTTCAATAGTGTATATTATTATTAAGTTACTCTTTTTTTGGGCTGGAGTTCATCTAATGTCGTGGTGTCAAAGATGTACTTATATGGCTACTAATGCCTGACCTTTTTGTCAACAGGTTATAAGAGCAGCGTTTGTAGGACTCGACACAGATGAAGAATCACTTAGAAGAGCAATATTGACGCGAGTAGAAGTGGACATGGTAAAAATCAAACCAGATCATGTTAAATTGTAGAAAGGAAGTCTTGATGATTCTGTTATTGGTGACACCTCGGGAGATTACAAGAACTTCTTGCTCACTTTGCTTGGCAGACAAATTTAAGAACAATAATCAGATAACCTTCGCTTGAATAGAATTGAGAAACCATGAATTTTGTTTAGTTTATTAGTTAATAGACTTGTAATAATGTATATTGTGAATTTGCCTATGGGCATGAATATTGTATGCATATTTTTCTTTTGGGTATAAAGTATCAAAATAAGTTTATGAATATATAGTTATATATATAATAATCTATTACTATTATAGACTTCTATGGTATCGGAGTTGCATTAGCTATAGAGGCGTTGCAATAGGTGCCAAAATGAGGTATGATATTAGTAATAGAGGTGTTGCCATAGCTAAACGATGGTGTTGCAATATATATAGGGGCGTTGCAATAGATACCAAAATGGGACACAATATGAGTAATAGGGGCGTTGCAATAGCTATCAGATGGCGTTGCAGTAGATATAGAGACGTTGCAATAGGCTCTATAGCTAATGCAACGGCTATTTACACCTATTGCAACGTATCTATGGTAGCCGTTGCAATACGCCTCAAAACCGTTGCGTTAGATATAATGCAACGGCAGCAACGGGTGTTGAACCGTTGCAATAGCTTTATTGCAACGGTTTTTGGCTCTATTGCAACAGTTTTCAGGGGTTGCAATAGCTCATTTATGTAGTAGTGTCGCTCCATTCAATTGATCGAATGGGTCATCTATCCTAGGCAAAGAATACTTGTTCTTGATGGTTACATTATTCAATTCCCTATAATATATACACAACCTCATACTCCCATCTTTCTTCTTAACAAACAATACAGGAGCTCCCCAAGGTGATGCACTAGGCCTAATATAACCCTTATCGAACAATTCTTGCAACTGCGTCTTCAACTCACTCATCTCCGGAGGTGCCATTCTATAGGGTGCTTTAGATATAGGTGCAATTCTAGGAACTAAGTCTATGGTGAACTCAACAGCTCTAACAGGTGGCATACCCGAAATCTCACTCGGACACACATCCATAAACTCATTCACAATTGGAACATCCTCAATATTTACCCCAGCTTCTTTACTCACATCTTGCACACTACAGAAAAATAATTCAAACCCTTTCTTCATCAGCTTCATTACTTGCATTGCAGAAATAATCACAAAGTTTTTGGATTTTCTAAAACGTCTATACGAGGTCAACTTACCCAAAGGGTTTCTTAAAACTACTTTCTAAATTTCACAATCTATTTTAGCCTTATATAAACTTAGCCAATCCATCCCCAGAATTACATCTAGGTCCCCCAAATTAAACTCTATCAAATCAGAAGGAAAAACACAGTCTCCTATCTTCAGAGGCAAATTTCTGAACAATTTGGTACACCTTATGGTCTCACCAGTAGGTATACTAACAGGCAAATCAATCACCTTAAAATCTACTAACCCCAAACTTTTAATAACAGACGACGAAACAAAAGAATAAGTCGCCCCCGAATCAAATAATGCTTTAACTAGCATGGAGTTAATAGAAAAAGTACCAGACACTACGTCAGCAGATCGTTCAGCTTCATTGCGACTCATCACGAACAGTTTGCCCGGAGCCTTGTTCTAGTTGTTGCTCTCACTAGCAGGTTTATTGTAGCTCTCACTAGCAGGCTTATTGTAGCTCCCTTGATTGTTCTGTGCCCCTACAGGCTTCGAACCCTGATTTCCTGACTGGTTAAATCCAGACCTCGCTTGGTTACTACCCCATTGCCATTTTGGTCTTTCTTTTGCTTAGCAAAGCACTCATACTCCCTATGGCCCTTCTTCTGGCAGTAGTTACAAGTCACTAGTTCTCCCTTGCAGTCTTTACTTGGATGGTTATTACTGCACTTCTTAGAGTGGTACACTCTCTTAGATTGAACCTTATTATTATTGCCCTGATTATTCCTCCCTTGGAAATTCCCATTTCTACTCTTCTTGAAGTTCCCTTGATTTCCCCCAGCATTAAAATCCTTTCTTTTCTCACCCACTACAGCATTTCTCTTATCCTGCCTCGACTGAAGACCATAAATGTGGGCGACTCTTCCATAAACAATATCTAAGGATGAAAAAGTTTCACCACCCAACCCCACCTGGATTTCATCAGTCAAACCTTGCTCAAACCTTTGAGCCTTTAACTCCTTGGTGGCTACTACCTCAGGTGCAAACCTCGACGGTGCTATGAATTTGGTATAATACTCAGAAATGGGCATACTCCCCATCCTCAGGTTAATAAACTCCTGGGCTTTCTGTTTCCTCATAAAGACAGGGTAAAACTTCCCTCTCAAGGCAGTAACAAAAAAATCCCAATTGAATCCATCAGCAGTACTCAGTCTAACCCCATTTTCTCTCCACCACAAATCAGCCTCATCCTTTAAATATAGCACAGCCTGACCTGCTCTCATATTCTTAGGACAGTTCACAACCCCAAAGATTTTCTCAAACTCCCTAATCCAGTTCTCCAAAAAGGTAGGATCAGCTTGCCCCTTATAATATGGTGGTTTAATTTTGGCTAGCCTCTCAAACATGTCCCCAGCAGAATCGGGACGCTCAGCTCTATCTTGATTCGGTTTCTCCGCCAAAAGGCGAATAGCAGCAGCTAAATCATTATTATTGTTTGTCATTCTAGTGCGTGACTTGAAATTAATGTACTCTACTTTAGGTTCGATACATAATTACATGACGTTCTCTACGAAGGCAACATTTGATTTGACCATAAAGATCGCATCAACAAACAATTTCTCATGAAGTTACAACAATATTACAGAATAATCATCATCAATCATCCATGAACAATATCCACATCAAGAACACACAGTTTAGGAATCATGAATAAAATTCAATCATAACAAATAAATAAAAATATTCCCATTCGCATGCCCAAAATAAATTCTTACTCACTTGGATAACTAAATATTTAACTTTTATTTCTCAAAGATATAATAACAATTTTTTTTTCCTAATCCGTAATGATGTACTTCTGCTAAAATAAAATAAAGATACTATAAATTTAAATCATTGTTGGACGTGTTATCCAACATTATTCTTTAAAACATAAATGAATAAATAAATAAACTAAGGTGAATCATTATCAGTCTTATCCTCCGATTCCCTGTAGTTTTCTGGAGTGAAAAGTTCATCTACAAATTCATCAATGTCCTCAGTATTATAGTAAACATATCTTCTAAATCTCGTGGATCTCCGTTTAGGTTGAGGCTTGTTCTCCTCTGACTTAGAATCAATCTCACATCTCATAACAGCACGGTAGATTTCACTTCTGGTCTGCCCTCTAGCATGGTTAAACTCATGAAGAACCTCATCATCACTATCAGGCATGCCTGCTCTTAATACATTATGCATAATGAACTCTAGTTCTGTATAACTATCATCATCAGACTCATAATCTCCATCGCTTTCATCATCACTCAATACGATAGGGTTGTAAAAGCTCCCTACTCTAATATCTTCTCTTTCAAACATGGCTAGGAATCTATAACAATAAATTTAACTTCTATAAGCAATTGGTACTCTCACTTAACGTATAATCCCAACAATAACAATAAGCAAGAATAACCCACAACATAAAGTTTATAAATAACATAAACAGTTAGCAGGGAAGAAAAATATAATCATGCTGAACTAACTATTTAATGCAGACATATAATATTTCTATCCTATATGCCCTTCCTATACTACCCATTTCTCACAAAACAATAACATAACTAGAGTATTGAAAATAATTTAAATTAATTAAAAAAAAATTCGAATAGGAAGAAACCGAAAAAAAAGATTTGTGGTTCGAAAATTCCGAACCTAATAAGGAAAATAAAATAAAAATTTCGAATACCAAAAAAAATAAAAATTCGGACCTTAAAGAAAAAATTATATTCGAATGCGAAATTCTATCGCGATCGTGAAAAAGAATTTTCGAAGGTAATTTGCATACCATGAATAAGTAGGAGCTCAACTCTAAGAAATTCATTTTAAGTAACTAGTTAGTTAGGCGCCTAAAGACTTAAAGTTGGCACGAAAGGCCAATAAAAACCTAAAGCTCCTAGATACCACTTTGTAACACCCCGACAATTCTCTCTTTTCTAAAATTCCTTTTTATTATAAAACATAGAGAATTATCAAAGTATTATCGCCCTTGTGAAAACGTATCGGCTTATTCAGAATTTTACAGCGGAAAACAATAATAATAAACTTTATAAATAAACTTAGTCAACAATAAAGTCAACTCCAAAACCAACCAACAACCAAGGTCAACTTTAAAACCAAATTTAACCAACTATAAAATGTATAACTCAAAAGTACTGAATAAAATCTACACAAGCTCTCCACAATCCCGATCCCAATGATGCATCATCTTCGAACCTGTTAGATGGACTATGCACTATTAATCCCTAGAGACTGCTCACTAAAATGGGTCATCACGGGATCAATAAGGCAAAGCCATGATCAACATACACAACAAAAGCACGTAATCAGCAAAGCTGAGTGCTACATACTAAACAAGTACACAATCCTAACATGATACTAATAATTAATAGGCAAGAATAAATAATAACATAATAACTTGCAGATAACTTTCACTGAACTAAACTTAACCAACATTCTTATTACTTTAATGGAATAGTCAATGGATCGAGTTGTCTCATCGAAAACATTCTTCCCCTAGGAAGACGAAATACGGGCGCGGCTCCGTATTCCAAAATGACCTACGATATCGGGGAACCTTTTAATAAAAATAGGAACGATGATCAACCCGAAACCCAGAAAAAGCCATGGGCTACCACCATGTACTCCTACTCCTACTTGTCCATACTTCAGACAAGCACCACTCTAAAGTTATTGCTATCCAGTTTCACTTTACATGATATACCAATTATCACTTGTTATGACTCACAAGCAACACAATTAATAAAATCATCAAACAACTACAATTCTCTTTTTATCTTTAGGATTTGATAAGTGAACACACAACTTACGATCCAAGATTACTTTCAATTTTGATCTAAACTTTCTTATTTGTTGAACCTAGCCCAACAACCAAATTACATTTCATAGGTAGAAAATATCAACTTACCAAACAAGGCCCTCAGTCCTTATAAAGCAGTGAAATACTAAAAGGGAACAATGATCAATCATGATCCAATGCTAATAAATATATTAATTCCCCCATGTGAATTAATAATAATAAAGTTCCGAACCAACATGCTTGCATCAATATTCCATACAAACATGATATATAAATCTCATAATATAATCTCATAATCCACATGTTTACACCACAGCATAAAACATGCAAAATCCAACATAATAAATATCACATATGAACTCAACATAGTTCCTATACATGATACTACATAATTTCCTTCCTTAAATCATGATACTATCTCAATCAACACATAGGTATATACGTACCTTGTGTAAACAAACTGATAGGCCACTTTAACGATCTTAAAAGTCGCCTAGAGAGAATTCTCCGCCTAAAACAACCAATATAAATTTATAATCAATACTCAAATAATTTCCATCAACTTTAAAATACTTTAAACCTCCCTTAAAAATATTTAAAAGTTATTTTTATCATTAAAACCTCAATTACTTATATTACCTAGCATAGTACTACTATACTAGTCATTAAAATCCATAAAACTCAATTAATAACAACCTTTCTAAAATTTCAGCAACTTATAAATTATTAAAACTTCCTTTAAACATACTTAAACATGCTTAAATTCATAAGTTCAATCAATTTCACAGTTTATAACATGCTACTATGATTTTCCAATCTTTAACACCCTAAAAATTCATGCTTTGGATAATTAAAACTCAATCTAAATATAATAAACAAATCTGAAATTTTATTCTTTCAATACATAATTTATACAATCATAGATTCACCATTAAAACAGTAAATTAAAGCCTCTAATCATAATTAGTACTAAAACAAAACATAAAAACATAATCTTTAATCAAAACTTGAGGAGGAAGAAAAGAACCAAACCAAAGCAAGAAGAAAACAAGGAGGAAAGGCACCGGCAGCGCTTAGGCAGTGGCGGCAGCAGCAGGTCGGCGGTGGTGGGTGTGGAGTTGTGGTGTTTCTTGGTGAAGAAGAAAGTGTTTCTTGAAAAAGAAGAAAGGAAGAAGGAGAACAAGGGCACCGCCGGTTTTGAGTGTGAGGGAGGAGAGAGAAAGTTCTTGTGTGGGTAAAATATTTGGGGTTTATAGGTATTTATAGTTTCCCTTTGTGGGCTTAGGAAAAAAAGATAATTGGGCTTCAAATAGAGTTTGGTGATGAATAGGAGTGATAATTGAACTCCTTACATCACTCGGATTAGTATTTGGGTTCCTCAAGCCCATTTAAACTCCTTTTTCAAATCTACTAAGTGTTTCAAACAATTTCAAGTACTTTCAAAGCATGACTTAAATAAATATTTGACTTGAATAAATTAGTAAAACAATTCCTTTGACTTTCAAATAGTCAACCTTTGAAATATGAAATCATTAAAATGCTAATATATATTAAAATATAAATAACTATATATTAAAATATATTTATAAAATTCATAAAAATACGGGGGATTGCACTACTATACTAGTATCTTCTCATTTTAATATATTACTTGATTAATATACTATCTTGATTAATATAACATTTTATTTCAATATAGAAAAAAAATTTGTTACATTGGTGAATCTGGTTCTTGGCATACTAGACTGCATCATGTAAAGCCGCATCAAAAATTATTAAAAGAGACTGTCTAATTTTAATATACAAGTAGACCTGGTCACCAAATAGATTAAACTAGTCATCGAAAGAAATTAACCTAGTCACTATTGGACTAATTCTCTTTTTAATATTGGGCTTACCATTGCCTAATTTTAATTTAAAAGTAGGAAGTCTCTTACAAGACAAACTTAAGCCGCATATGTTAGAAGGCTACAATATGCAAACGAGGCACTTTAGGCTTTGTTTTATTTAACTTATTTTGGAAAAAAATAATTTAATAAGTTCAAATAGTATATAATTGGTTCCAATAATTAAATTCCAATAAATCTTGATAAAATTCAAATAAGTTCCCATTAAGTTATACCATCCTACAAAATAAACTACAATCGGTTATGATTGTAGGATTATAAATACTACAAGCGGAATTTCATAAATCACATTCATAAGCATTTAAAATAGGATCTCATGCATATATATTCAAGGATCACATAATAGTTAAGAATTAACCTTTGACGCGTGATTTCCACAAAGCTCTTCAAGATCCGGAGATAGAACCGCAATTGAGATTCCTCTACTAGGACCACGAATCCAAATCAATGCTCCACCAATGCTAGTTGAAAGGAAGATGGACTCTTCTATTTCTTGGAGCAGTATTACGTAGCTTTGAAAAAGATAGAAAAGAGGAGAGAGAAAATAATGATAGAAAAACTAACTGCCTTATTTTCTCACCCCACACCTAATTACAGGAACTAATTAGGTTATGAGTCCTCCCCTTTTCTTTCTCCATGGCCGGCCACCCCTAGAGTCCTTCATTGGCTCTAGGTCATTCTTTTATTGATCCAAATTGTGTAAATATGACCTTGTATGATCCATTTTATTGGGCTTCGGGTTTATTATTTACTAAACCTGAAGTTCTATAGCATCCTCTAGCAAGACGTATAGACGACCCAATTTAATGAATTTATTATCTCCATAATATGATTCATGTTATATTTAGTAATTGCATTAGAGTTAAGGACACAATTCTTTCAATGATGAGTTAAGATAAATTTTGATAATTCTGATAAAATAAAATAGAATATAAAACACACCCTTTATTTCATTCTAGATTTCGATAGTGCCTTCTTACTGCTAATCAATAGTACCCCTTTTAACAACTGTAAACCTCATACTATTGTTAAAAGTGAGGAGAACACACACTAATGAATTTCTGATGAGTAAATTGAGCCTTCATAGAATAATGTTTCACTTTCTTTCGACGTACTGTAAATCTGTATACAAAATGCACAAGGAATATGAATATAGTTGAAGAGTTGATAGATTTGACCGTCAGATGAATAAAACGTTTGGTGAAAACGTGATTAGGGTCTGAGTGAAACTTTGATCCTTATAATTACGACATAAGCTATCTTATCTTGTAGTATATATATATATATATATATATATATATATATATATATATCAAACTACCAATTTATAATTTGTAACATATACAAACTCCACAAATGTTGAAGCTACTCAGCTAGTTCAAGTTAGAAAAAAGCTCCCAATTTGAAGTGCTTCGAGCATTCCAAAGAAGCAAGCAGAAGGTCTTCAACTCTTACCATAAACATGGGACCAGGAGGGCCGCCAGGCCCAGGCCCATGTGGCCCTCCTATACCTGGGCCCGGGCCTGGAGCGTTTCCTTTGTTTGGTGGCCTTTGCAATTTGTTGGCCTCTTGGTAAACGTCTTTTATTTTTATGAGAAGATATCTTTCTTAAATATGTGAAATTCTAATATCTTTCAAGTTAATGATATGTAGTCTATTGGAAGAATAACATATCATGGGGGTGCTTCGCATAACTTTGAGAAAAATTACAAGTTTTTTAGGGATCCTAAAATATTAGGGAAATTCCCATAGGTAGGCTCTATTCTTGAGAATTCCCAATGGTATATTCAACTTTTTTTCTTCCCATTGCTAAGCGTCAATTTTCCTAATTTACCCAAATGTAGCATTAATGAGACTTAAATGTTAATTTTATGTTTAATTTTAATACTTCTGTTAAGTTTTGCCTAAGCCCTACTAACCATGATTTATTTAGGTCAAAGAGTTGGTCAATATTAATCTTTGTAATGAATTCTGACATATCTTGGCATACTATATATTATTAATAGTATGCAAATTCTTCATGTGTTTTTCTAATAAAGTGAAAGATTCACTATTCTTTGATTTCTGAAATATATAATACATACCCAAGGGGGAAAAATTACACAGTGATGTTGTAAGATGATGAATTTGCCATGGAACTTTATTTTTAAAAAAAAGAACAAGGAAGGTGAGTGACGATCACAAGGCAACACATTTCATAATGGGAAGGGGAGGTTAGGCTGGAGGGAAAGTGAAATAATAATTGGAGGGAAAAAATTTTGTTAGTTAGTTAAAAGTCTAGACTTAAATAAATCATGGTTAGTAGTGCTTAGGAAAAACTTAACAGATTTATTAAAACTAAATATGAAAATAACGTTTAAGCCTAATTAATGCTACATTTGGGTAAATTTAAATAAAAGACTTCTGCATACGGGTTAGAAAATAACGTTTAAGCCTAATTAATGCTACATTTTTTAAAAATTAGTTTCTCATCTAACTAACCCTTTTCCTTTTTTCTGTCAGTGTGAGTTGCTTGTGCTGCTGCTGGCTAATACAAGACTGTTTTGGTGGACCTCCGGGACCTAATGGAGGTCCATGGCCAGCTCCGTTTGGACCTCCGCGCCCCTAGGCACTAATTACCCAGCGACTTCAGCTTATATTCAACATCTGAGTGGCTCTGTTCATTGCTTTCATGATTTATGTTTGAAATAGTAATATGGTATTATGGACCAACCCGTTTATTAGATCATAGAATGTTCTTGTGTGCTCTAGATCTTCAAAAAACAAGTGAATGTATACAAATGCATAAAGAATGAATTATTATACGTACTTTGGATTGATTTGGAAACTTTTTGGATAATATTTTATGGAGATCTCAGCAAGGTAATTGATCATCTCGTAATACTATAAGGAAACAACTCGTTAGTCACGAAAGGTTAAGTTGCTAAACCATGAGATTTGGTCCTAGACGGCTAGACTGCCCGAGTACTGATGGATTAGCGCGCAGCTGAGTTTTCTATTTCCACTTTGATGATTTTCCCACTATTTCATACTACAATTATTTCGTTTCAACAAGTTGATGGCTAATCTAGATTTGTTCGAGTTCATTTATCATACACCAGGGTGGATTATGTATATGCTACACTAAAGACTAATTTTTACTCATTTGGAACTCTCCTTTTTTAGAACATTTTGCTCATTTGAATTATTTCAAATGAGTAATAAGCAAAAAATAGTTTTGAGTGTACTATGCTCACGGTACATCAGAGTGTATGATAAAATTTTTGAGACTTGCTCTATTTCAAGGTCAAGCTCAGACCCAAACAAACTCTTCTTACCCCATGATAAGGTTCGAATTTAGGGCATGTCCTAGGAATGGGTGGGGATGGGAATACTTAATTTCTCAATATGTTATTATTTATAAAACAATAAAAATAAAATTTAAATTATTTAGTAGCGCACTTTGTGAATTGAGACATACCGATTATAATTGAGATATTTTCTGCATACGGGTTAGAATTGCAAATCTTTTTGATAAATTTAATTTAACACATTAAATAAGAAATTTTATGGAAAGAAAATTTGGCATTGATCAAGAGAATCAACCATTTGCAATGCTATGCTCTATCCCTTGTTCAAGAACAAGAAGGTAATGCGTGAGGGTGTAAAAATTATCAATGCATTGTACCAAGATACAAGAGACAACTTAGGTTACAAGGGAAGTAGACAAGAGGCAATTAAACCAAATTTAAAGCTCATATGGAAATAAGCTTAAATCTTACATAGATTCAAAAACTTAACAATAAAATCAAATCTGAGATACAATAACATTAAGGTTGTGTTTGGTTGGGGACAATACATTTATTATTATAATGTATTCTACCCAGCCAAACACCTCTTTGGTGTTTTTTTTTTGTTTTTTTTTACCTTTAATGCTAAACTCAATTTTTAAAAAAAACACCTCCATCCGAAAAAAAAATGTATAATAAAAAAAACGAGATAGAGGAGTTACTAGTAGAGGAGCAAGAAATTAAGCCAAACTACATAATATAATTCAAGGTAAGATGTTACGATGAATAACATTTTTGGAATCAATAGGAAGAGCATGTTTAAGTGTAAGATCACAAATCACAATTGTGTCGTTTTGATGGCGAAGAAGGTGGATTTAAAAACTTTATTTCGTTAGGGGCCCATTAGCTTTTTAGGAGGGCCCCCCCCCGTGTGGCGAGAGGGGAGGTAAGGAGCCTGATCCAGAAATCTGACTACCTCCATAATTGTTTTTTGGTGACATAGCATTTGGAATTTGTAAAAGGAATTGGTATCTTGCTCCACTTCCATGTCCAATTAAAGCTAGAACAAGCATCAAAATAAGTAACATAACCTTGTTTTTTGAGTATAATTGAAGCATGTTGGTGAGCAATTACAAGGGAATCAGATAATAAAGAGAAGGAATTAGTGATTATTTAATTTAAATCTTAGACTGAATTTCGTAGCCTCCTTATAATATATATAGCTACCTTACCACTTTTCTTCCTAAAGAGTTGCCTGAGAGGGGTGGCAATTACAAGGGAATCAGATATTATGTAGTAGAGTTTGTAACGTTTGCTAAAGAAAGTTTAGGGGATGGAGAAAGTAAGAGAAAAAGGGGTTGAATCATATATAAAGCACTAATTAAAGACTAAAGAGGTGAAAAAAATTAATGAGGTACCAACAAATTTTGACATAATGGAGGAGAATCCTTTCGACAATAAGGGAAGAAAAATAACGTCTTTACATTTACTCACTCAACAAACAAATTTTAGATAGTTCATATTTTTCTCCCTAATTACTAGTCCAATCCCCCATGATCATACAACTTTTTTATTTTTGGGTACGAACACTGAAAAGGGGTCATAATCTTTAAACGTTATTCTTGCTATTGTAACTATTCTAGTTAAATGGAAAGTAAAGATTGGTTTAACTAGTTACTCCCATTAATTTTTATCTTTATTTCTTTTAAGATGAATTGCCCATTTCGGAAAATGATGAAGAAAAGTCTCCTAAGAAGATTCGAGTAAGAGTCGAATCTATGACTCGTCCTCGAAATTGAAGGGAGTGGCCAACTTCTCCAATTCCCCATATCAATTACTCGATCTATCTCTATTTCAGCATAAAGTTTTGTGGTAAATGATAAAATTTTCTTAGTAACGTAAGTATATATATGTTACATCTATTTATAAAAGATAAGTTGTACACCTATGTTTATGGTAACGCGATCTCAGTATCCTCAAACATTTTTTCTTTATTGCATCGTACTTTTAGAACCCGTGCATGTAGATGGGAATAAACGGTTTTTAAAAGTTAAAGTTGCATAAAACCAGGCGATCTCAATATCCTCAAACATTTGTTTTTCTTTATCGCATCGTACTTTTAGAACCTATGCATATAAATGGGAATAAGCGATTTTAAAAATTAAAGTTGCATAAAACCAGGCAATGTATGGCTGTATGCCTGTATCCGCTCATGCAAAACACTGCCTTGGCTAGTAGCTACATGTCAACTAGTATTGCCAAATATTACTGCGATGAATGTAACTGATGGTGGATTGGTAGTAGGAGAGAAAAGAATCGTGTTTGAAATTATAGAAACTGCTCAATTTTGTCATGAATGGTAACAAACGATTAAGTACAAAGAGTTGATGAGGCATCAATTATCATGTTAGCACCAAGGATACGCCTAAGGTCTAGCCATTAAGAGGTGGGAATATTCTTTCCTATGTCAAATGTTCTCCCCTACGATTGTAGACAAAAAATATTAACATGATGCTTTTTGATAAATAAATAAAATTAACATGATGCTTTTAGTATCTGATACTTGGGAGTAGGATAATGATGAAATACAACCATAGAAATTAAATGTAAACTAGCTTAATTGATAAAGTTATGTAGAGTTGATATTATGATCTAAATATGTTAAAAGATTAATCTAGAAAAACCTTGATTACTCTTGTAATATAAATATCTAATCTACATTCTAGAATATGTCTAACAAAAATCTAGTAGACAAGCTAGAAAAATCTAGTCAAAGAATTAGCTAGACCTAAGTAGTATGTACTTAGGCAGTTAGGAGCACTATAAATATATGTTAGTGCTCCTTAAGTGTTAGCGTGTGTTTGCATGTAATAAAAAGCTTCTCACAATAATAAAAAAAAGGCTTCTCAATTGTTATCCCTTGTCAAATACTACAACATTAAAATTTTGCCTCCTAAATTTACCAAAGCCCACTAACTACTTCCTCTAATAAATCCATCAATATCAAATTACGTCTACATTATACTACTCTTACTCCCTATACACACACACACACACACAAAAAGTATTATGTGGTGATTATATTCGATGAATTGTTTGTTTTTTCGCTTTAGTATATTTCATGAAATGACTAGTATGTACTCTTGTTTCCCAAAAAGTAATTTTTAACCTACTTTTTTTTACGGGAACAAACCAATATTGTTAAGTAACTAATCAACCAAGTTAGCCATTACAGCTCCTTCCACCTCCGGAGGATATTCCTCAACCAAACACGAAAACTATCAAAATTACAACTACTCTTGGCTAAACAATGAGCAACATTATTACCTTTCCTCCTAACAAAAGAAAAAGAAAAAAACAGAACAAACTCTAGCTAACTTGAAAATGTCTTCCACAATACTACCAAACAACGAACGCTCAGCCACGCCTTTCTTCAACTGAGAGTATAACTCCATTTAATTAGTTTCAATAGTAAAGCTTGTAAAGCCAGCTTCAATGGAGATTTTCAAAGTGTACCTCATTGCCATGGCTTCCGCCACATCAACAACACTATACAAGATAGCATGCAGAGGGTTTTATAGTTGGATCAACTTCACTAAACAAGATAGCATGCCGATCAAAATGCCAGGGTTGTTCCTCGATCACACGCTGTTTATCTCGCCAGTGATAGAATTGGAACATATATTGGCTTTTTCCTATGTTGCTAATATCTACTCCATGTCTAGGGTTCAAGACATTCTTCATGGTACACTAGTAGAAAATTACCTTATTGTTGCTATTGATTTGCTGCGGTTTTACCCATACGCAGCAACAGATGACGCGAGAAAATTAAAGAAAGAGCGAGAACGACCTATTGCTGCGATTTGTAAAAGAAACCGCAACAATATATTAAACAATAAAAATATTTTAATTTATTGCTGTTGTTTCTTTGTAAAAACGGCAACAATATGTCTTTTCAATGAATAAGAGACACTTAGGGTTTACTTAACATTGTGCGTCGTTTCATTTCATCCACTCGCACATCACCTTTGCTCTATCCCTCATCTCTCTCACTCCTTTGCTCTCTCAGTTCTCACTTCTCACTCCAACCACCCTCACCTTTCTCCACCGTCTCGAAGTCCTCACCTTCCTCCACCACTCTCGAAGTCCTCACCTTCTTCATCACCTTTGGCTTTCCCTTCGACCCTCTCTATCCTCGTCTCTCTAGACGGAATTCAGGCGACGAACTGGACTTCACGCGAGCGAGCTTGACGCGGCAGACTTCAGGTGAGAGGAGCATGACGCGGAAGACTTCAGGCGCATCGGAGCCGACTTCAGGTGCATCAAAGCCGACTTCAGGCGAAGTGGAGGACTTCGTTTCTTCGTCCTCCTCCAACGTCGTTGTCCACTAGTATAAAAACGATGATTTGTGTCTTCTCATCTGCGTCGCACAACAAGACAAACGTCGCAGAAGACTCATTTGCGTCGCATGCAACAGGGAGTCGATGCAAAAGATGACCTATGTGCGTCGTATTTAACTAGTGTGCGACGCAAAACATCATTGCACATGCTGTGTGCGTCAGATGGGTGAAAAATGCGACGCACATAACAGAAGCTATGCGCGTCGCATGAAGCCCACGTGTGACGCACATAGCTTGAGGCCCGCTTGGAAATACCCATGTGCGTCGGACATATGGTCCAAGCGACTTAGATAGAGTTTTATATTATCTCCCACTCATTTTCAAACCTACCTACCCTTTCAATTCACAGTTGTTTCTCTTCAAACCCCACCCCACTCTCTCTCTCTCTCTCTCCCAAATAGAATTATCTGGTTTCTCTTCAAATCCACCCAAGTTCGCACACAAAACTTCAATCCGCCTGCTTCACAATCGCCATTTTTGCATGAAGATCGTCTGCAATTCATCAACACAATCTGATAAACTCCGTCGAGACCCTTTACCATTTTTCGGCAAGCAATTCTTCAGCGAGCGGTGATCTTGTGCGAGCGGTGACCTTCAGCGGTGGCCTTCAGCAAACGGTGACCTTCAGCGGTGACCTTCTGGCGAACGAATCTTCAGCGTCTTCAACCTGCATAAAAGAAAAAAAAGTTAGTTTTCAATTTCGGTTTTTCATTTTAAGATCTGATTTTCTATTTTAGTTTTCAGTTTTTTCATTTTCATATCTGAAAAATAAAAACTTTTATATCTCATTTTTTTTGTTTACTTTTTTGGCATTTGAAAAATAAAAACTGACTTAATTTATCCAATTGAAAATAAAAACTGATTTTTTTTGTTTACTTTTTGGCCTTTTTAGGGTTTATTTTCAGATCTAGAATTTTCTGAAATTCTTATTTTCATTTTCAGATCTGGAATTGGTTCTTCTCGAAGTCGTCTCCCTCGAGCTCATCGGAAAATGTCGGCTGCATTATTTTCAGATGGAATTGTTCTAGATTTAGTTTTAAATTTACATTTTTGAAGATCAATCTTGAATCTGGAAATGAATGGGTTAGGATGTATACGAATTTTTATATTATATTAGTTTTCACGAATTTGTTGCATTTTATATGTTCATGAATTCTTTGTATTATATACGAATTTGTCGATTCCGTACTAGTGGTTGTAAGTTACTTTTAATTTTTTTTTAAGAACTGGTAAAATTTCTAAGCCATATGTGTAAATTACATTTTTTTTTAATGAAATTAAGTTACTTTCATCTTTTCTTTCTCGATTTTCTTGTGGATACTGAATTTATTTTTTTTTATTTTTGAGATTTGATCAAAAGAGTGGTTTTGGGTCGATAAGCTTGATGTGCGTCGTATGTACACTACATGCGACGCAGATGATGCTCATTTGCGTCGCATGTAGTGCTACGTGCGACGCACATGAGTGAGCTGGGCTGCTGGCTTGGCCATCTGCGTCGCACTTTACTCTTCATGCGATGCAGATGAGTCTTTTGCTGCTGTGACAGGGGGGAGGAGTCATCTGCGTCGCATGGTAGGCAGGGTCCGACGCAAATCGTCTATTCTAAACTAGTGGTCGTTTTTCTCGCCCCCTTCACTTCGGTCTTCGTCTCGCCGCCGCCTCTGTCTCTCCATCGTCATCGTCACTCTAACACCCTCTCTCTTCTCCATCACCGTCGCTCCAAAAGCTTCCCCCTACTCACTCGCTCCCATCGCTACGAACGGGTCTAGGAAACTTTTATCTCCGGCAAAGACTACTCACTCGATGCTGTTCATTTTTGTTTTTATTTTTCATTTTGCAGCAATTTTTTTTCCAGTTTTTGTTTCTTAGTTTTTTGGATTTTGGTTCTTAGTTTGTTCATTTTAGTTTCTCAGTTTCTTCGTTTGTTCTTCTTAGTTTTTCTTCCTTTTTATCGTTTTTTTATATATCTTTTTCTTTTTGTAATAAGTGTTTTTGTAACAATCTGAAGTAATTTGTTGTTTCTATTTTTGTATTGTAATTAATTAGTTTAGAACATGATATATGTATTTTTGTGTGTTAGGGGGTTTTGATTTTTCTTCTTTATCTTTGTATTGTAGATATAATTGTGATTGTATATCATTATGTGTTTGTCTCTCTTCAAAAATTGTCATGGAAAATTGTTTTTTTACCTGTACCTAAAGCGCAGCAATTAGACATGGGCATGGGCGGGCCGGGACTGTTCATGGGCTCGGCCCGCGGGATTGAGGAAATGGTGGGCCGGGCCGGGCCCGAGCCCGTGAGTAGCGGGCCGTGCCGTGCCGTGCCTGGAATTTTCAGATTTTGTCCACGGGCTCGTGCCTCCTGCGGGCCTGGCCCATGTTTTATGTTGTTTTTTAGGATTCTTGGCAGTTTTAGGCTAAAAAACAAAGAAAAGGGGTGTTTGGCCAGCGGGCCGGCCCACGGGCCATATAGGCGGGTTCGTGCCGGTGCGGGCCTGAAATAAAATTTCTTGACGGTGGCAGGCCCACGGAGCGGACAACGGACCGGGCCGGGCCTTGAGCGGGCTCGTGCTAGGCCGGGCCCAAACCGTGTCGGGCCGGGCCGACCCGCGTGCTGGCCCGGCCCATGCCCACCTCTAGCAGCAATAGATCACTTGTATTTTAATATAAAAAAATAATTTGTTGCTGCGGTTTTTTGAAGAAACCGCCACAATAGATCTCCTTATCACGGCGGTTAAAAACCGCAACAATATATCTATTTATTGTTGCGCCCTTATTTGCGGAGCGCCGGAATCCACAACAATACCCCTATTTAAAACCGCATCAATATTAATATATTTTACTAGTGGTAGCAAAAAAGGCATTCACATTAATGTTTCGGTTTGTCCATATCTAACCTATGAAACTCAATTCAATTCGCGCTTCATCCTCCTCTTCTCCATCGTCATCCCATTCTATCGCCTTTTCAATCGCTTCTTCTTCAGATTTTGAGGCGACATTTATCTCGACTTCCGTCGTCACATTCAATGATAACTGCTGCTCTACTTCAGTATTATTACTTTTTAGGGTTCCCACTTTTGTATTACTAGACTTTATGGTATCCATGATTGCAATAATGAATCGATCCAGAGATCAATAACCTGTAATAGCAGCTTCAAAGAGTGCTATTATTAGTTAACAACAAGATGAAGAATTTGAGAAAGAGATATATATGGATTGAAGATTATAGAGAGAGATAGAAAAAAATAGAGATAGAACTAGAGAGAGAAGTAGAGAGAAAGACAAGATGGAAGATTGTCATTAATTTTTGAATGAGTTGAACTACAGCTTAGTTTGGCTATTTATAACTAAATTCCTGCCTAAACTAACAACCATCAGTAACAGAATAACAACATTCTGTTACACTCCTTCCTCCTTAAAAGAACAAAATTGTAAATGACAAAATTTTAACAACACACTTTGACATTAATACAATTAAGGAATTATAAAAGTTGGGTAAGCAGCTTCAAATTGGTCTTCCCATTCCTATGTAGCCTCAGACACAGGACATCCCTCCCATTGTATCAAATACTGAAACTGAAGTGGAACTGCCCTCTAGCCATGAAGGGATATGAGTAATGGTGGGGAGGTCACCTCTGCATTGTTTCAGTTGAGAAACATGAAAAATTGGATGAATCTGAGCATCATCAGGTAATTATAGCTTGTAAGCTACTTTGCCAACAGTATCCAGGACCTTGAAGGGCCCAAAGTATCCGGGAGATAACTTCTCGTTTGATGAAGTCTTCATGGTCTTGTGTCTATAAGGATGTAGTTTTAACCAAACCCAATAGCCAATAGTAAAAGATCTGTCTGATCTCTTAAGGTCAGCTTGAGATTTCATCCTGTCCTGAGCTCTTTTCAAGAAAAATTTCAACATATAAATCATATTCTCCCTCCTTTGCATAGATATATCAACTACAACTTCCAAAGATTCACCAGGAAGGTAGGGTAAATGTAGAGGGGGAGGCTGGTTGTAAACAACTTCATAAGGTGTAATTTGTGCAAATGTGTGAAAATTGGTGTTATATTACCATTCTGCTAAGGGTAACCACATACTCCACTCCTTAGGATTCTCACTGCACATACATCTCAGGAAATACTCAAAACACTTGCTCACTATCTCAATTTGACCATCAATTTGAGAATGGTAGGCTAAATATAGGAGCAGATTAGTGCCTTGTATGGAAAACAAAGCCTGCCAAAATTTACTTAGGAAAACTGAATCTCTATCACTGACAATGGACCTTGGCCAGCCATGTAACTTGAATACATTATCCAAGTAACTCTGAGCTACAATTTCAGCTGAATAAGGGTGAGTCAATGCCATGAAGTGGTTGTACTTACTCAGCCTATCAACTACCACAAAAATAACATCCTTGCCTTGAGATTTAGGCAATCCAGAATTAAAATCCATTGACACATCAATCCATACCTCAGCAGGAATAGGTAATGGTTGAAGTAAACCAGGTGAAGCCATAGTTTCATTCTTGTGTGCTTGGCATATCAAACATTGTCTCACAAAGGCTGTAACAAATTTATTCAACCCTCTCCAATAGAACAAATGTTTCACTCTTTCGAGTGTGGCATCTCTCCCAAAATGACCCCCTATACCAATACATTCTGAAGATCAGTCAGTAAGTGTTGAAAATTTTCATCCAAATTATAACTCTGATGGATTAATTGAGTTAAATTGGAGTCCAACACTCAAAGAGCTAAACACATAACCTCAACACCAGTGACCCTAGAAAGAGCATCAGCTACCAAGTTTTCACTCCTACTTTTGTACTGAATGACATAATCAAACCCCATTAACTTGGAAAGCTAAAACTGTTGAAAGGGTGTGGAGATCTTTTGTTGTAAAAGCCATTTAAGACTTTTCTGATCATTTCTTATAATGAATTGCTGACCATAGAGGTATTGCTCCCACTTTTGGACTGCTGTGACCAAAGCCAACAATTCCTTTTCATAAACAGATGACTTTTGCCATTTAGGACCCAAGGACCTACTAAGAAAAGCAAGAGGGTGCTCTTTTTGCATCAACACTGCTCCAATACCTAAGTTGGAAGCATCAGTTTCAACCACAAAAGGTTTAGAGAAATCAGGTAAAGCTAATACTGGAGCTGAACTTAGAGCATTCTTAAGTTGCACAAAGGTTGTTTGAGCATCAGAACTCCAGATAAATCTCCTTTCTTCAATAAATTTGTCAAAGGTTTGCTGATGCAAGCATAACCTTTGATAAACTTTCTGTAATAACCTACTAAGCCCAAGAAGCTTATAAGGTCTTTCACACACGCTGGAATAGGCCATTGTTCAACAACACTAATCTTCTATGGGTCAATTTCCACTCCAGCTCCAGAAATAAAATGCCCTAGATATTCAACTTTATGAATAGCAAATGCACATTTGCTACTCTTAGCAAACAACAAATGTTGTCTCATGAGCTGGAAAACTAAATGCAAGTGAGTGATGTGATCTTGTAAAGTAGGGATGTACACTTGGATATCATCAAAGAAAACAAGGACACATTTTCTGAGTAAAGGCTTGAAAATGTGATACATCCAAGCTTGGAATGAAGCAGGGGCATTAGTTAAGCCAAAAGGCATAACTAAAAATTCATAGTGTCCATTGTGGGTCTTGAATGCTGTCTTGAACACATCTTCCTTGCTCACCCTTAACTGATGATAACCAGCCCTCAAATCTAATTTACTGAAAATGGTAGCTCCTGCCAACTCATCAATTAACTCATCAACTACAGGAATAGGAAACCTATCTTAAATGGTTTTCTGATTTAAACTTCTATAATCCACACAGAGACTCCATGATCCATCTTTTATGCCAACCAAGACAACAGGAGAAGCAAAACGGCTGCAACTAGGCTGAATTATTCCTTGATTCTCCATTTCAGCAACCAGTTTCTCAATGATATCTCTTTGCTTTAGAGGATATCTATAGGGTCTAATGTTGATAATTAGTCCCAAATTCTAAGGGAATCCTATGATCATACACTCCCTTAGCAGGAGGTAATGACTTAGGTTCTACAAAAAGATCATTATATGCCTCTAAAACTTCTTGAACTTCTTGAGGAATTGTATGATTTTCCACATTACAACTCATAATTCCCAAGTCATCCATACTAGGACTGGCAATTTGCATAAAATACAGTTGGATTGATTGATTGAAGAGCTTTTGAGAACCCACAACAGTCTTCAGCCCCTTAGTAGTAATCCCTTGCAATGTATGATGTATCCCCTGATAATCAAACTGCATAACTAATCTCTTAAAATCCCACTTGACTGTGCCAAGCTCACTAAGCCACTGGACACCTAGTACCATATTACAACTACCCATGCGTATCAATAACACATCAGATTGGAATTCACAATTATGTAATTTCCATTTAAATCCTTTGCAAATAAACTGACAGGCTAAATGATTCCCATCTGCAACCACTAGTAGAATAAATGCTTATTGCTGCGGTGGTATTGCTGCGGTTTTACCCATACGCAGCAATATATCACGTAAAAAGAAAAGGTAAAATATAAAATAACCATATTGCTGCGGTTTCGGTCGAAAACCGCAGCAATATGGTTTCAACACGAAATTTTTTGAAAAAAGGTTGACTATTTGACTAGACTTATTGCTGCGGTTTCTGACAAAAACCGCAACAATAGATTAAAATATTATTAAAAAAAATATTTTAATATATTGCTGCGGTTTTTGCCAGAAACCACAGCAATATGTCCCAGATCTAAAAAAAACACGGACATAGCAATATATTAAAATATTATTTTTTAAATAATATTTTAATCTATTGCTGCGGTTTCTTCTAGAAATCGCAGCAATATGTGCGCCAGATCTAAAAAAAACGGACATAGCAATATATTAGGGTTTTTTTAAAAGTTGAGCGCCGTTTACAACTTCTCTCTCACTCCTCTCAACTCCTCTCACTGATTCTCCTTCAACTCCCTCATCTCACCATCTCCATCAACTCCCTCATCTCACTGATTCTCCTTCAACCCTCATTCTTCCTTCCTCTCTCACTCTCACTTCTTTCTCTCTCCTCAACAACTAACAACAATGGCCGCTCTTCTCATGCGACGCTCTTCTCATGCGAAAGTCGATGAAACCCAACGGCGAATCGAGGGCAAATCTCGGCACGTCACCGTCACCATTTCTCACAACGCCGCCATTTCTCCAACAGCAAACCACAAGCGGCGAATCGAAGGCAAGCTTCTTTTTCATTTTTTTTTTTGAATTTCGGCGAATCGAAGGCCCTCTGTTCTCGGCGAATCGAAGGCAAATCTCGGCACGTCGCCGTCGCTCTTCTTGGTTCCTTCTTTTTGTATTTTTTTCATTTTTATTTAGATCTGATGTTTAAGTCTTTTATTTTTCCGTTATTATTTTTTTATATAAATTTTGTTAATAGTTCATATTTTATTATAATATCCAGTTTAATTTTGGAATGAATGTGAAATTTTGGTTTTTGATGTTGGTTTCATTTTCAGATCTGGTTTGTTTCGTTTTCTTTCTTTTTTTTTCTTTGTTCGAGTTGCTTTACTTTTTTTGTTCGAGCGGTTTGAATGCGATTCGTTATCAGTAGGATTTGAAACCGAAGAAGATAATGTTGTTTTTTATATTATTTTGAATATCTTAGTTAGTTGTGTGTTATTTTTTGTTACATTTTTACGTTTTAAGTTTGATGGTAAAATGCAAACAAAAAAAAATTTACTTGTACAGGTACCTATTGCTGCGGTTTTGGACAAAAACCGCCGCAATTGGCCACTTAATGACCGCAGCAATAAGCAATTATTCTACTAGTGAACTGTAACAGCCTGTGTAGCTATAGGTTCTAAAGGTAACCCAAGGGATTTGGCCAAAGTCAAATCCAAAAAATTATGCGTGCTCCCAGAATCAATGAGAATATGCAATTATTTCCTATCAAAAACTCCATTAACTCTCATGGTTTGATAGCTGTGACTACCACTTAAAGTTGTGACTGAAATGCAAGGCTCAATAGTTTCTGCCTCAAAATAATCCTGAGTACATTGCTCATCATCATTGATAAGTCGGTTTTTAGTTGCATTTAAGTAGGTCTTAAGTCTCATTTTCATGTAGTTTTTAGTGCATCTTAGGTCTAATTGCATGATTTGAGCATTCTTTTGAACCATTGTGTTGTTTAGAGATACTTTTGCCTCTTATTTGTGAATTTCAGGTTTTATGGGCAGTTATGACCAAGAGAGGATAAGTTGGCTCATAGATGGTCTAGTTGACGACTTCCGGATGCGAGAAGATGAGTTTGAATGCTTTGGGATTGAAGGAATGATGATATTGAAGAATATTGTCTTCGCGGGACCACGCAAGATTCCGCTATACCATGCACCAAAGCGCACGCCCAAGCGGATGGCCGCTTGCCCGTGCAGATCTGTGAACAAAACCTTTTGTCCCGCGTGCACGCCCAAGCAAGATCTCGCTTGCCCGTGCACCGTAGTGCACGCCCGTGCCACTTTCCGCTTGCCCGTGCAAGCTGTTGCCAGCCTAACATCCGCGAACGGAGTTTATTTCCGTTTTTAGTTTTTGTAAACGATATTAGGTTTTAAAAAAACATACTTTTGGGGGAGTTTTTGATTATTAGAGAATAGGGTATTACTTTTTAGAGAGCTTTTTAGTGAAGAACTCCATTATTGCACCTTGATTACTACAAGTTGGCTACTTTGGATTGATTCATTGAAGTAAAGACTAAGTTTTTCTACCTTCCTCTCTTCCTTTATTGTTATGTCTTATAATTTATTTATCAATTGTTTTGTTATTTCAATTATGAGTGAGTAGTTCTATAATCTAGGGTTAAGTTGAACTTAATGTGATTAGTTATCCTTGCTTGATTGAATTGTGCTTATTTTCATTATCATACTAGGGATAGGTGATTTTGAATTGATTTCTTATAATCTGTTTTCATGGGAATTGAATCTAGATGGAATTGTTGATTCAATCAAGAGTATGAATATCTCTATGGGAATAAGTAGATAGGATTACTAGGAATTTGTTGTGATGCCATGATTAATGTCTCTTTCTTGCATGATTCCATGGGAATAGGTATGATTGCTTGTTTAGAGTAGCCATAGGTACTCGGGAGAGGTCTTTGGTATTTTTAGGGTGCATTACTCCTTTTGGATTATTGATTTTTTTATTTGGGATGGGAACTATTCATGTATTACTCGTGCTAGTGGGGATACTTAATTCTAGATGCCTATATTAATTGATTTTACCTCGTGTGCTATTGCTAGTTGTTATAGTTTAGTGTTAGTATTAGTTCAACATCTCTTCCACTGTTGTTTGTCACTTGTTTAGTTAAATTGAGTCAAGATATCTAGTGTTTAATACTGTTTGTCTCTGTAAATTCGACCCTGACTTGCCCTGCTACATAGTTAGGAGGTTAGTTAGAAATTATCTTTGTTAGGTGCGCAACACGCCAATCAATCATCCTCCTCTTCAGAACCAGGAATTTAAATCAAGAAAAGCTGAGTTTGTCTTAGGTTACACTTATCCCCCCTTTCATAAGGTTTATCACAAAAGTAACACTCCCCTTTTAACTTCTTCTCCCTTCTTTCCTCCCTAGAAATGTTGATTTGGGGTCTTTGAAAGGTGGACTGGAAGGGTTTAGTGTATATGGGCTGTATTGTAGTTATTTTGGACGAACTAGAAGGGGTAGGTACCAATGGTGGCAGGGAAGGTTTTGTAAAAAAAATTGCTACAAAGATTGGTTTGGTTACTGTCAGTTGGCTAGCTGCCACATTTCTTCCTGGAGTCTAGCATACTGAACTGCTTCAGCCATGGTTACAGGTTTAAAAGCTCTTACAAAAGGTTTGAGGTTACATTTCAATCCACCAATGAAGGAATCTAAGCAATAGGAATCAGGTAGTATGTGATTTTGTTGCAACATCAATGATTTCAAATCTTCAAATTCATCCACATATTCTTCCAAACTACCCTTCTGTGAAGCTTTATTAAATTTTTCCACAATATTAACCCCCATTTCATTTCTAAATCTAGCAGATAAGTCAATGATGAATTCAGACCAATCAACATTCTTTTAATTGACTATGTAACTAGACATCCAATGTTCTGCCTTATCAATCACGTTTAAGCAAGCAAGATCTACCTTCTGATCATCAGCAATTTTACACAAGGTAAAGTACTTATTGCACTTTTTAATCCACATTCTAGGATTACTACCATCAAATTTGGGAAAATCCAATTTAGGCACATACCCTTGAACCCGATTGAAATTGGATTCTGAATATCTGTGTGTTCCTCCCTCAGATGAAGCCCTTCTTGATTCTGCTTCCTTTAACTTCTCATTCATCTCAGAAAAGGTTTGCATCATAGACTTTATTGATTCCTCGAATTGTTTGATCTGGGTTTGATGTGCTTCTAATCTATGCGTGCGTGTCATATTAACATTCTTTTTCTTAATTAGTTATTAATCAGTGCTAGAAAAAATTTGATTCGAACAAACATTTATAATGATATTTAATTTTTTAAATATATTTTTCTTAAAGCAAAGTTTCTTTGGTTTTCTTAGTTATTTGTTCATCATTATTCAAATAAAGTGGAAGAATTTGTGTATTAGATTCAATCGTTGAATATTAATAAAGTGGAGAAGTTTGATTTATATAATAGAGATTACCGAATAATACTCAACATTTAGGTTTTAAAATATTATCATTATAATTATTAATATGAAATTCAAGTTTTTATTTTTTGTACGGATTGTTTCAATCAAGTTATATTGTCAATTTAATTTTTGATCTGAATTTTTAACACATATTTAAGAAGAGGAAATCATTCTCCATGATTTAATATTTAATTGAAATTTGAAATTCAATTCTATTATTAACTTGTTCAATATATATGGCAGGTAGGAGGAAGAAAAGACTATTTAATATATATAACATTTTAAATCATTAAGGGTATATTAGACTTTTTGTGAGGGGACACCATCTTCCTCCCCTCTTCACTTATATAATAAAGATATAGGTGGGATAGTGACTAGTTTTTTTAGTTTGTAACTGGTGTATAGAAGCTCAGGCTTAGAGTGTGCTTTCTGAGGTGGCTACTCTGGATTGCTTAGGTTGTACAAGCTCTGTTTCTAAATAATACTACTAGTTACACTTTCACTTTTCACGCATGCCCATGTAAAATTTTGAACACTAGTATCTCTAATTTTGTATATGTAAAAATTATAAAAAAAAATGATATTCTAAAAGTACATATCGAGACTAATCAAACAAGATCCTATATAAATCACAAATAATAGTCAAATTGAAATTTGTGAATAGTATAACTATTATTTACAAACGGAGGTAGTAAGTGTTTTGTTATTAATATATATATTTACTTGCTTAGCCAAAAAAAAAAAAGCCGTAAATAAAAGATGGATAAACTCTAAAGGATGAATTATTTTAGAAGTACTCAATTTAATTTATCTGTGTAGGGAAAGGACTTCGTACATTGGCAAATTGCTACTTTGCTAATTGCTACTACGTAAATTATAGACCGGCTATGAAGAATTTTTTTTCTTTAATTGCAACATTTTCAGAAGGTTCAAACTAACTATATTATTATTATTATAATGATTATTATGAGTTAAGGGTTCAAACTAACCAATACAATTCCAATCCTATGACTTTCTCATTAATAATAAAAAGGTATTTCCTTTTTTTTTTTATCAGAATTTCGTTTTAACAGAACTCTCATGGATAACATCTCAACTAATGCGTCTTGATTCTCAACTAATACATCTTGATTGGGCACTACATTTGTATGGACTAAACAATTAAAGAAAACCATGATACTTTTTTTTTGCATACATGTAATTGTTTTCTTACTTAGGAGAGCTAGTACTAAAACTATATATGATCTCGTACAATGTCTTTACTATTTCCACGTCGTGAAGGACCTGAGCCTGGAGATGGTAATCCCTTGGGTAGAAAATCAAAGACAAGTCTAGAACCATACTTATCTTCCCTTCTGTTGTTCTTAACGGCTATGTAAGACGCAACTCGAGCATTATTATCGTTGTTGTTGTTGTCATTATTGTTGTAATTTATATGGAAGGCGAGATCGCGATTGCGATAAGTTGCTTCAATGGTAATGATAGAAGTAGCTAGAAATACAAACAGAATAATTTTATTTTGCAGGTTTGAAGCCATTCATGCGGAGAAGAGAGAAAATTAACTAGAGATGTTTGCTCTATTTTTGTGGTGCAATTTTTTGGGTCAGGTGAATTTTTCTTGTGGAATTAAGCAAGTGCAGTGGCCTGAGCTTAGACTTTTTATTTAGTTAGTTACACTGAAATGTCAAACTATGTTGCAGTGTAACGTATGCTGTGGAGTAAAGGGCAGCAAAGTAAAGGGAAATCCTTTGAGAAATTGTCATTTAAGAAAGTTGTGTTGTCAGACATTGAAACAACCGAGTAATTTCTCTAAGGGAAGAAATTAATGAGGTGCAACAGATTAGAGATTAACTAGATATATTAATGTTGGAAACACGAGTCTTAACAGAGCATTTTGTAGCTTTATTTAAAGTTGAGTCCACCATCTTTGTATTTCAAATACTAAAATCTATAGTTTGGCAAATGCTGACGGGTGTGCTTGGGGAGTTGGATATGGAACCTATATTTCTATATTTCTGTTTCAAAGTGATTTTTGTTCAAATGACTTTAGTGTTACAATAAGTTCCTTCTCCAGAGCTGTCAATTCAGTTACTTGAGTCGGGTTTAGGTTGGGTCATCTCAGGTTTCAGATCATGTTCGGTCGGGTCATGTCAGGTCATTAAATCAAACAGATCGGGTGTAGATCGAGAACGGTCGTAATTCGGTCAGGTCTGACTCGGTTTATTTCTTCTTTCGGGTTCGACACGGTCAATTTCGGGACAGGTTATCTTTCGTAGTCATGTGGTCCCCGATCGGGTTTATTGCAGGTTTGTAGCGGGCGCTTTCAGGTTATGCATGGGTCGGATACTTATCAGGTCAGGACAATAGCGGTTTGGGTCAGGTTTGAGTCAAGTTCAGGTCGGTAGTTATCGGTTGTGCCATACTTGGTTTCAGGTCACTTCGGGTCACTTCGAGTACGGAACGGGTCATGAATTTTGTGTGGCGCTGCTTCAAATTTGTATCATTATTTAAGATTTCATTGAAAATCAATGTATGAATAGTTCATCTAGTTATATGCCTTTTTGTAATAGTGTTAGTTTATTATTTATGTTACTATGTGGTGAAGTCAATGACAAGTCGAGTTATCAACAATCAACAAGTCGGGTAAAATCGGGTAACATGTAGCAATAAGTCGGGTAAAACCATGTATCGGGTCGCAACAGGTCTAGTAAGTCAGGTAACGGGTTGCAACAGGTCGGGTTAATGACAAGTTGCGTCGGATTATAATCGGTTTCAGGTCCTAATCAGGTCATGTGTCAAATCGAGTTCGGATCGTTGTCAGGTCAGATCACTTCAGTTATCGTCTTTTTTGGGCGAGTGTTGGTTCAGGTTCAGGTCATAGGTTATTGGGTCAAGATCAGGTATCAGTTATTATCAGGTCGGATACAGGCAAAGTTGTTAAAATCGAGATTCTAGTTTTAATCGAAATCGACCTTTAGAATCGAATCGTAAAATCGAATCGTAGAATCGTAAGATTCTACAAACACGTATAATCAAGATATTGCACTCAATCTTCATTTAATGTACTAAAATTAAAGTCAAAAAACCTAAAAATTGGAAAAAATAGTTGTTTACCCACTATATCGGCAATAACTAACAATATATATCTATTATTTTCTTTGTTAGCATGATTTAAATTTGCGAGGTTTTTGCTAGTCAAAAGAAATGTATAAAATCGTGTAGAATCATGAATCGAATCGTCTACCATATTTTAAATCGTAAAATCGTAAGATTTTAAGATTTGAATCGCAATTTTAATAACTTTGGGTACAGGTCAGGTTACATGTGACCTGTTTTACCAAAATTTCAGGTGCAAGTCAGTTACAGGTAATTACAGGTTCGGGTCGGGTTATCAGATCATGTCATTTTTTGACAGCTTTATGGAGCACCCGTTATGGATTTACTACTAAACTAATGGTGTTTGAAGAGAGAATTCCTTTACTCCCCTATCTATCTATCATGGAGGGTTTGTTTAGAAGGAACATTGGTGATCATGAATTTAAAATCTTATTCCCTATTTCCCTCCCATCTCTAAGGATTTCTAATTTACAGTAGCAACAGAAAGCAAGACAAAGAGGAGAAGATGTGTGGAAGTAGAGACTTTTGTTTATTTCAATAAGAGGATATAGTTGTGAGATAATAGGGATTGTGTAGGTCCAACAAGTTGAGTAAAGTAGTGTGAAAACCTTTACCACGTAGGAAACAATAAATGTAGGAAGAAGGTTTAGGGGGTGACTGGTTTGTAACGGGAGTCCTTTGTAAAGGCACTCTAGAGGATTGGTTCTTACCTGTTTGGAAGAAGTATACGATACCCCCCTCATCCCCATTCCCCTCCTTGCCCCTAGGCCCACCATCCATCGACCATCAAGTCCACCCCGCCGCAACGCAACTGTGTTTGAGGCTTGTACATGATTATTGGTATATGATGTCCACTTTACAGACCAGTGGCGGATCCAGCGTGGGTTCAGTGGGTTCAACTGAACCCACGCAGATCCGGGTAAGAAAGAGGAAGAAACTGCAAACTAAATACCTGTTATATCGAAAAACACGCGTATTACTGCAAACATGCCATTGTAGCTCAGTGGTAGCTTGTGCGTGCAAGGTTAACTTGTGATACAGGGTCACGGGATCAACTCCTTAGATGATGTTTTATTTCTCGCTCTTCTTTTTTCCTTTTGTTTCTTGTTCTTCTTTTTTCCTTTTATTTCTCGCTCTTCTTTTTTCCTTTTATTTCTCGCTCTTCTTTTAGTTTCCTATCCACAGCCAGCTATTGTGATGTATATAAACTTGATGAAAGTCAATGAGAAGGTAATGGATTTGGTTTACTAATTTCGATTATTTTCCTATTCCCTTGCTTAAGTAAAAAATTAAACATACACTAAGTAAAAAAATTTACATGATATGCGATGAGAAATGTGTTAAAATTTGAAGGATTAATGTTATATATTTTTAAAATTTTTAAATGTGCATGTTATAAACTAAAAGTGCAGATATTAATTTTTTACATGGAAGTATTTTATACATCACTTATAAACAAAATTCGTGACAGAGCTCAATATCACCCAAAATGCAAAGAGCTTTTTAGTGTTGTCGTCGCGTTGATTCATTGTTAATTATTAGTCATTTTAGATTTCATATTTGTGGTAGTTGCTAATATTTTATTTTTTTTTCATGTTTTATATCATAGATATATAGTTATTTTTTTGTAATGTAATCAAGAATGGAAGCTCCGTTAAGCACAATTGTTGAAAGTTTTCCTTTTCTTTAAAAACTGTAACTCTAGATAGCAAAATGTAATTTAGAATATATTAATTCTGAACCCACGTGGCTCAATTCCTGGATCCGCCACTGTTACAGACCAAGAACCAAAGGAAAGTGACCCAAAGAAATTTTGGCTCTCATATTAGTCATATATTAGGAATTCTTGATTAAACTTTAAATTTCCCGAAAGGGCAGCACTCAAAGGAGAATAATGGCGCAAATAATTTGGCACATTCATCAAAAAAAACAAGGCTTCGATACGGGTCCAAATAATTTTCTTGTGAAAAGGTTGATGACCCTAAGATCGCCCATGAAATATTTGTACTTCCTCATGGGTATAAAATGATTAAAATCCAATGACCTGGGTTAAATTTGGAGCCTTGGAAAAGGTCAATTGGATTTTAGTAGACGCCAATGACCCTCCTAATGTAGGAACATATAGATGCATATATAGCGGAATTTCAGGAAACAAATTTCCTAACATCTATCACAAGATCGCATGCATAACATAAATATGAATCATATTATAAGGAAAAGAATGTACAACCTTTGTAGTGTGTTTTCCACCGGATTGCAAGTGCTAGAGATCAAAGAACAGCAATTGATGTCCCTCTTCTTAGTCCACGAGCACCAATTGAATTCTCACGTTTGCTAGAACGGAAGAGGATGAACAGATTTCACTCTCTTGCTTTTTAGGGAGGGTGGCCGGATTTTCCAAAGGGAAATAATAGGGTTTTTCTCTCTCTTTTCAGTTTGAAAAGTTACTGTCAAATTGAACGTTCTATTCCACTCTCCTATTATAACATTTTATAATAGTAGGAGAATAAAATAAGAGAGAGACCTAAACTAACCCTAATTTCTCCTATTGGCCGGTTTCCTTACTTCAATTAGTTACCACAATGTGTGACTTTATAGGATTAGGTTAACTTAGTTGTAGGTTCAATTAATATTGTGCTACTAACCAACATTTATTCTCTAGCAAGTAAATGTGATTACTAAATTAACGTAATTAATTATCCCTATAATAATTCCTTTTATATTTAGTAATTGCCGGGATGTCTAAGGACATATTCCTTCAATCTCCCACTTGTCCGAAGACAAGAGCGCAATGCTAAATTCCTTAAGTCACTTAATGCCTAATTTGATAACACCATGTTATTCTCAAATTTATGTTCCTTGATCGCTGAGTTCGAACTGCTCAAATAAGGATTAACTCTTTAATCCTATTCCGCATGGCCATGCAATTTTCCAGTTCTCGCTCATCAAGAGGCCCAGACACCATTCCTATTTAATAGGAGGACTTATCCACTCTTGTATGACCATAACTCCCACTCAATTCTTAGCCCACCTGATCACTGCCTTTATAACCTCCTTTTACGGTGCGGCGTTTAACAATGTCAAAGTTAAACTAATTATGTTGTGGTTATTAAGACATACTCATGTCTAAGGAATCCACTAAATATAGTAGTTCGATTCTACTTTTAGAATCTAATTAGGTCAAGTCTCAATGTATCAACTATACATCCATATAATCAATTAGACATCTCTATGTCTCCATAGCCCATGGAACTGTGTTATCAATTAATTATATACTAGTCTTTTAAATAAATCACTTATGTCGCATTTAGTGATTTAGACTATGGACTTTAAATAAATCGTGAATTCAGTTCACTTTATAGGGTTCCATTATCAAAACGTTTTCGATAATCCTATTTGAAATCACAAATTATTTGGACATTTTATTTAATACTAAACCAAACAATTACATAAGAAAATAATTTTTATTAATAAACATTCAAAGCATAATAAATGTCTTTACAATTGTAAACATGAAGTAAACAACCTAAAGCCATTCTCCCATATGCTTAAGCCCCATAGACCTAGTATGACACTCATGCTTAGGTTGAGCAAGCGGTTTAGTCAGATGATCTGCAATGTTATCCTCAGTATGAACCTTGCTTAGTTTCACATCCTCTCTTCCAACGATCTCTCGAATGAGATGGAATTTCCCGAGCACATGTTTAGACCTTTGATGCTATCTGGGTTCCTTAGACTGAGCAATGGCACCAATGTTGTCACAATACAACTCAATGCCATTCTCAATGCTAGGAACTACACCAAGCTCACCAATGAACTTTTTGATCCAAATAGCTTCCTTTGCTGCATCAGCTGCCGCAATATACTCAGCCTCTGTTGTAGAATCCGCGATGGTACTCTACTTAGAGCTCTTCCAGCTCACAGCTCCTCCATTGAGAAAAAATATGAAACCAGACTGAGATCGGAAATCATCTTTGTCACTCTGGAAGCTTGCATCGGTGTATCCAGTAACAACCAACTCACTATCTCCACCATAAACCAAAAAATTATCCTTAGTCCTTCGCAAGTACTTAAGGATGTTTTTCGCTGCAATCCAGTGCGCATCTCCTGGAATTGACTGGTATGTGCTGCATATACTCAAAGCATATGCAACATCCGGTCTAGTGCATATCATGGCATACATAATGGATCCTACTACAGAAGCATATGGAACATTACTCATACGCTTGACCTCATCAGGACTCGAAGGACACTAAGTCTTGCCAAGTGCAATGCCATGTTGCATGGGAATGAATCCTGTTTTGGAGTTTTCCAGCTTGAACCTTGCAAGAACCTTATCAATATAAGTCTCTTGACTAAGTCCAATCAGCCTTTTCGACCTATCTCTATAGATCTTTATTCCCAATATGTACTCAGCCTCTCCTAGGTCTTTCATAGAGAAACAATTTTTAAGCCATTCCTTGACTGACTCAAGCATGGTTTTATCATTTCCTATGAGAAGTATGTCATCCACATACAAGACCAGAAAAGTAATACTACTCCTACTTAACATCCTCTTTCAAGAACCCATTCAAGAAAGCGGTTTTGACATCCATCTGCCATATTTCATAGTCATGAAAGGCAGCAATCGCAAGGATTATCGTAATGGACTTCAGCATGGCTACTGGTGAGAAGGTTTCATCATAGTCAATACCATTAATTTGTTTGAAACCCTTTGCCACCAACCTTGTTTTGAAACCACTAATGTTTCCATCCTTATCTGTTTTCAACTTGAAAATCCATTTGCATCCAATGGGTTTTACCCCATCAGGCAAATCAACCAAGTCCCATACTTGATTTTCAGACATGGAATCCATTTCAGATTTCATGGCCTCAAGCCATCTTTCGGAGTCTTGACTATCCAAGGCATCTTTGTAGCTAGTAGGCTCTTCTGATTCTAAAATCGTTATTTCAGAACTTCCAGTCAAAAGGAAATCAATATATCTCTTTGACGGAAAGATGGTCCTACTAGACCTACGTTGGGGAACAACAGAAGAAGTTTCTACCTCACTAGGTTGAGTGACTTCGCATGGAGTATCTCCAAGTGGGACGGTAGGAGGTACGTGAATTGAAAGCACCACCTCCTGAGCATTTTCATGTTGGGCCGCCTCTGATGAGGTGTTAACCTCATCCATTTGTTGCTCATTTTGAACTTCTTCGAGATATACATTTCTCCCACTTTTTTTTCTGGAAATAAACTCCTTTTCCAGAAAGACACCATTACGTGCAACAAACACTTTGTTTTCGCTTTGGTTGTAGAAGTAGTATCCCTTAGTCTCTTTTGGGTAACCCACAAAAAGACATTTATCAGATTTGGGTGAAAGCTTATCAGAAAGTAAACGTTTTACATAAACTTCACAACCCCATATCCTTTGAAAAGATAATTTTGGAACGTTTCCTGTCCACATTTCATATGGTGTCTTTTCCAATATTTTGGATGGTGCTCTGTTAAGTGTGAACGCCGCTGTTTCAAGCGCAAATCCCCATAATGAAATAGGAAGATCAGCAAGGCTCAACATGGATCGAACCATATCAAGTAGAGTTCGATTCCTTCTTTCAGAAACGCCATTTAACTGTGGTGTTCCTGGTGGAGTCCATTGTGAAAGTATTCCACAATCCTTCAAATGATCACCAAATTCTTGAGATAAAAATTCACCACCACGATCAGATCGTAATGCCTTAATTTTCTTCCCAAGTTGGTTTTGTACTTCATTCTGGAATTCCTTAAATTTTTCAAAGGATTCCGACTTATGCCGCATGAGGTAAACATATCCAAATCTGCTCACATCATCGGTAAAAGTAATGAAGTAACTGTACCCTCCCCTAGCCAACGTACTCATAGGTCCACACACATCCGTATGTATGAGGGCTAAAAGGTCATTGGCCCTTTCACTTGAACCTATGAAAGGAGACTTTGTCTTTTTCCCCATCAAGCAAAACTCACAAGTATCAAATGATTCGAAATCAAATGATTTGAGAATTCCATCTTTATGAAGTTTCTCAATGCGCTTTGAGCTTATGTGGCCTAATCGACAATGCCATAGGTATGTAGGGTTTGAATCATTTGCTTTATGTTTCTTGTTGTCTATGTTATAGATGTGGGTTTCTAAGTCTAGCACATATAAACCATTTGATAACTTAGCGGAGACATAGAACATATCATTCAAATACGCAGAACAACAATTGTTCTTTATTGTAAATGAATAACCTTCGGAATCCAAAACAGGAATCAAAATAATGTTCTTTGTGATAGCAGGAACATAATAACAATTATTAAGTTCTAAAACTAATCCTGAAGGTAAAAGCAGACTATATACTCCCACTGCCAATGTAGCAACTCGTGCTTCATTGCCAACGCGAAGATCTACTTCTCCCTTTTCGAATGTTCTACTTCTTTTGAGGCCTTGCATATTACAAATAATGTGCGAGCCACAAGCGGTATCAAATACCCAAGAAGCATAAGTTGCTAAGTTAACTTCTATAACATACATATCCAAACTAGAAACTCCTTTCTTTCGATCCTTCAGACACTTGGGGCAACTACATTTCCAATGACCAACCTTGTTACAGGTGTAACGATAGTGCTCATCAGCAACTTTTGGTTTTGGTGTAGTCTTTTGCTTTTCAGAAATTTCAGACTTAGCAATTTGTTTGCTTTCGTCCTTCTTAATAGCAATCTTAATCCTATTGAGCGATTGCCCTTTACTAACCATAAGAACATCCTCATATTCTTTTCTAGGCTGGTTAGGGATGTTCCGCTCATTATGAGTTAGCCTTTCATGCATCTCTTGCATCGTTGCTTCCTCCCCTTGCATGTGAAAGTCGTTGAACTTATCAGTTCTGAGAACGATTCTCAATTCCCTTTCACTTGCAATGAAACGTTCAGCATTCATTTTGTCCTTCGAAAGGACGGAGCGCAAATTACAAGTAGAATTGTTGGTGTTGATATTGTTGTTACTAGACATAATTACTACAACAAATAATAAAGCAAGATTCAATCAATGTTTATCAAGAAAGCAATAATTAAACAAATTTTAATTACTACTACCCTTTATTCAAAATGAAAGTCCCCTATTAAATAAAGAAATAACCAAGATCCCCTCCCAATACAATCAAACGGACTTTGGCCTTGCCTTCAATTTATAGTATTTGAGGTAAGTAAGCACTTTACTAACTATAACTAATTATAATTCTTGGTAGACAAGTTAACAACTCCTTGTTTACTCCTATCTCTTAGCTTCAAAACGCAAAACTTTGTCTTTTGATGATTTTGTTGAGTTAAACCAAACATTAACATGTAAGTTGTAAAAACCTACCCTACTATCCCCGGAACTATGAGCAACACCCTGCTTTGGCAGAACCTATTACTCATGATCTAAGGCTTTATAGGTGTTGTTTGGAAAAGCAATTGAACTCAATATTACTTTTGGGGACCTAAGTTTACTAGTATGGTCAATTAATAGTGAACACATGAATCAATTAACCACAAACAAACTTAGAAGCAAGCATTTAAACAAAATAAATGCAAGAAAATTATATAAGCAATAACTAAATGATCTAGTATGGCCCCTATACTTAGGAAAATAACTAATCTTCATGAATCCTCCCTTGAAACTCCTTGGATCCTCATGCTTGATTACATAATTTGAATTAAATAAATAACGAAAATTTATAATTACAAAAATACAAATGGTATTTAATTTACATTCAAATATAACGATTCGCAGATCGTAATTATTATCGTAACATGGGCCATACTAGTTATAACATGCAAAATATAATATCAAACATATTACATTAAACATATATGCATTTATAATATCAAAATAAAATAAACACAAATTATTTACTTATTAACAATTAATAAGCAAATAAAACTTTCCATAATAATTATAAAACTTAACAAATTTAAGCTATAAATTATTTAGGAAACTTTATTATTTTCATTCACTTACTTATTTAGATATGGCAATAATCTTTATTATTCACAAATCTGCAAAATAGGAAACTTTTGGATTTATGCTCAACTTTGAAAAATCGGATTTTCCTTAAAGGTTGACCAGTTGACCATTGACCAGCAGCACAAGGCTGCCAGTCAACAGCCAACCAAAGAAAACGAAACGCCAAATACGCTGGGTTCAGCCAGCCACCAACACCATCACCACACCAAGTCAGCAGCACGTCAGCCAGGATGCCAGCCAGCGCGCCGCCGGCAGTCGCAAACCGCACCCCGACAGCAGACGCCGGCAGCAAGGCTGCCAACGCCCGTAGCCCGCAGCAGAGTGATGCGCACGTCGAACGTGTGTCGCACGCTTGCTGCCGCGTCGCCGCCCTTGCCCCTTAACTCGCCGACCCAGATTCCGGCATCCCTCCCGCCAGCCACTGTGGCACCACCCTCACCGGTGGTCCACCCAGTCGTGGTTGGCTTATTCTTTCATTTAGGTAACAATTTACATTTAAATTAAAGTTATCTTTATTTAACAATTAATTAAAAATTTAAGAGGAATATTAGGGTTTAGCAATCCGAAAATTATAGAATTAACCAACAAATCTTAAACAGATTTTGAGGTTAGTTGAGTTTAGATTTGAATGCCTAATCTTTATTAAACAATAAATCTAACAAGAATTCAAAATTTAGGGCAAAAATCAAATTATAACCAAAAAATTCAGAAATTAACAAATAAATTCTGAAAAATCCGAAAATAATTTTTAGGGTGATCTACCTGAATTATCATAACAAATAAAATCAAATATTTTAATTGTTATCCTTAAATGTTATGAATAATCAAATTAAACATAAAATTTAACCAAAATTCACAAATAATATGATAAAAATCCGAAATTATGGGAAAAATAATCAAATTATTTTCAGCCATCATATTATTCTAGATCTATATGGGTGATGAATATTAGATTTATTTAACAAGTAAAAAATCAAATCTTTTAATTGTTAACAAATTATTTCAATGATTAATCAAATTAAACATTAAATAATTTTAAATTTAACAAATATATTTATAAAATTCCGAAAATTTTAGAGTGAATTAAACAATTTATTTCGACCCTAGTATAAAAACATCGGACCTTTATAAAATTGTTGGAGCAATAAATCACAAATAAATCAATTATTTACAATTTCCAATCAATTAATATCAAATATCAATTATAGCCATAAATAAATCCTCCCTTAATTGAATAAAAAAAAATAACTTTGAATACAATTACATGATCATATGAATATTATGAATTAGGCAAAACTGATACCACTGTAGGAACATATAGATGCATATAGCGGAATTTCAGGAAACAAATTTCCTAACATATATCACAAGATCGCATGCATAACATAAATATGAATCATATTATAAGGAAAAGAATGTACAACCTTTGTAGCGTGTTTTCCACCGGATTTCAAGTGCTAGAGATCAAAGAACAACAATTGATGTTCCTCTACACTTAGTCCACGAGCACCAATTGAATTCCCACCTTTGCTAGAACGGAAGAGGATGAACAGATTTCACTCTCTTGCTTTTTAGGGAGGGTGGCCGGATTTTCCAAAGGGAAATAATAGGGTTTTTCTCTCTCTTTTCAGTTTGAAAAGTTACTGTCAAATTGAACATTCTATTACACTCTCCTATTATAACATTTTATAATAGTAGGAGAATAAAATAAGAAGGGGAGACCTAACCTAACCCTAATTTCTCATATTGGCCGGTTTCCTTACTTCAATTAGTTACTACAATGTGTGACCTTATAGGATTAGGTTAACTTAGTTGTAGGTTCAATCAATATTGTGCTACTAACCAACATTTATTCTATAGCAAGTAAATGTGATTACTAAATTAACGTAATTAATTATCTCTATAATAATTTCTTTTATATTTAGTAATTGTCGGGATGTCTAAGGAAATATTCCTTCACCTAATACTACCAACAAGGTGGTTGGGATGACGGAAACATCTCTACCCAACTTATTTTCTAAGAGATTCACAAACCTTGGGTTGGAAAGTTGCGTGGTAATGCAACAGAAAATGTGGAAGAAGATGTATCATTACAACTTTACAAGTGAAAGTGATAGACTTGGCAACTGTATACTGAATAGTATATGAAGTTACATCAGCCACGACTCACGAAAAAGTGAGTTCATATGAGAATGCATACTTACATGAGAACAGATTTTATAAGCTATAACTCTAATGAACAAGTGATGCAACTCTAATAAAAAAGTGATGTAACTCCAAAAAAAGAATATTAGAAAAAAAAATAAAAAATAAAAATTTTTGGGCTCAAAGTTTTTTTTGGGGGTATGACTCTAATGAACAATTGTTGTAACTCTAATTCAATCGTGTGGTTGAGATTCATTCTCATTTCTCATGTAAGGAGCATTCTCATATGATCTTGCATATATATATATATATATATATATATATATATATATATATATATATATATATATATATAGGAATGGGAACTTGTAAAAACATCCATTAAGTTGAAAACTGAAAACAGAAGATCTGGACCATTGAATGACATAAATTAGATCCGACGCTGGGGTCAAGTCCACGATATCTGGGCCATTAACATCCTCCACGACTATGAGACCCCATTCTCTCTCTTCGAAGACCCCAACTTTTGCCATTCCCATTCTCTCTTCTGATCACAAATTCATCATACAACAACGGAAAATCTCCATTTTCTCTCTCCTCTCACCATTAAATCTACCATTTCCTAGAATTCATGTCTTCTAAATTCTAACCTATAAAACTTGTGGGTTGAAGAAATTCGTGAATAAACTTATGGGTTGAACAAACCTATGGCGAAAACGAAAACCAGCACCATAGCAACAGAAGCGAGAAGCTCAACATTCATCTTTCTCTCTTATCTTTGAGTTACAGTGAGATTCAAACAACTGCAAAAATGGTGAAACAAGAAGAGAGAAGAAAACCAGCAAATTCCTATATAAATATATATATATATATATATATATATATATATATATATATATATATATATATAGGAATGAGATCTTGTGAAAACAGCCATAAAGCTAAAAAATGAAAACAGAAGATCTGGACCATTGAAATTAGATCCCACGGCTAGGATCAAATTCACAAGATCTGGGCATTACAATATCTCCTCACGAGCCCTATTTTCTTTCTCTCTTCACAACCCGACCCCAACCCCAACCCCAACCCCAAGTTCAACAATTCCCATTCTCATATCTAACTATGAATTCATCAGACAACAATTCAACAATGAAAATCGCGATTTCGATCTTCCGCACAACTCCTCCACCTTCGTCTCCCCGGATTCCTCGAATCTCGCTCCCAATACGATGTAGACGTCTCCTTTCTTCATCCTATTCGCCGCGACGCCATGTCTAAGCTTGGTGTCGCTCGCCGCCGTCAACTTACTCTTGATTCTGACCGGGGCTTCTCTCTATTTATTGGTCGCTTTTTTTGTTATTTGTACTTTCTTTTAATTGATGAAACGTGAAAAAATATGTTATTGTCTGATAATTTCAAGGAAACTTCATATTATAGCACTGATGTTGATTGTTGATTAGAGGAACTTTCTGGTGCTAATTCTAGCTTAGTTTTGTTGATGCTGATGATTGATTTTATTTAAGAGATTGGCTAAGTTATGGAACTGCAATTTGAACCAATTAGAATTTTCACATTTATATGAAAGTTGAGAGAGAAAGAGTAAAAGGAAGAAGATGAAGGTTGAAGAAGAAGGTGCGGAAAAATATCAAGGCTTAGAGTTACTCTAATTAATCAAAGTTACTGTTATACTACTCAAAGTTACCGTAAAAAAATAAAAGTTCATATTAACATGATAAAGTTACCCTAAAAGTGGTAAAAGTTACTCTTATAATATATAAAGTTGCCCTTAGAATATATAAAATTCTCCTTAATATAATTTAGTTACCCTAAAACGGGTAAAAGTTACCCTTAAAATATATAAAGTTTCCCTTGGAATATATAAATTTATCCTTAAATTAGTTACCCTAAAACTGGTAATAGTTACCCTTAAAACATATAAAAGCTGCTTAAAAGTGGTAAAAATTACCCCGTTTTCAGTTTTCAGAATAAGAGTTGTTTTCAATGGATCCTACCCCTATATATATATGTATATATATACTTCCTCCGTTTCAAAATAGTTGCACCGTTTGCTTTTTCACGTTTGCCAAGACGCTTTTTTAAACGTGAATATCTCTAATTGCGTATAAGTAAAAATTATAAAAAGTTGATATTTGGAATCCTCGTATTGAGACGAATTTAATAAGATCCCACTTGACTATGTTTTTTCTTTTATAATGATGAGAGAAAACTTGTTAAAGTTGGTTGATGAATAGTGACCAAATGCCAAATGGTGCAATTATTTTGAAACGGAGGAAGTATATATATATATATATATATATATATATATATATATATATATATATATATATATATATATATATATAAAGCTGAAAACTGAAAACAACAGATCAGGGCCGTTTAGTATTATCGTGCGGACACAAGCATTTAGCTTCCATCTCTCTCTCTTCTAAACAACAATTTTGTTTTACCAAATACTTTCTCTCTCCTGCTATCTCTTTTAGATCTTGCTTCTCTCCACTATGCTCACTTATCCTGCTCTGTGAAGCTCTTTTTGCAGCATTTTTCAACCTCCATTAAAGTAAGACCTCCATTGAAGATTAAGTAAGCTATCAATTTCCTTTTTTTTTTAGGTTTTAGGTTTTATTGAAGATTAAGTAAGCTATCAATTTCCTTTTTTTTTAGGTTTTAGGTTTTATTGAAGATTAAGTATCTCGAAAATTAGGGATTAGGAAATCAAAATTCGAAACAAATAAATAATTTAATGTCTTTTAAAGCTTGATTCGGAAGTTCACATCACAATTCATTGATTTCGAATGAAAGTATCTCGAGGTTCATGGGAAGGAAGTTTCAATGTTTTAGAGAGAGATAGAGAGGATCGTACAATGTTGAGATGTGTCACTAATCTGTGCGAAATCTAACTGTTGATATTACATTGAAGTTTCCAACAACTGAGATGGTTACTTTTCAATTTTCAACCTCCATTGAAGATCTCCATTGAAGATTAAGTAAGCTTTCATATATGAGCAAAGATTTGTAAAATGAGCAAAAAATCACTGAAATTGAGCAAAAACATAATGAGCAAAAGTCTTTGAAATTGAGCAAAAACATAAATGAGCAAAAGTATCTGAAATTGAGCAAAAATCTCATAAATTGAGCAAAAATGTAAAATAAACAAAAATTACGTAAAATGAGCAAAAGTATCTTAAAATGTGTAAAAATTTGCAAAATGAGCAAAAAGATAAAATGAGCTAAAAAGGCCGATTTTCCGCTTTCAGCCTAAGGTTAGTTGTCAGTGGATCATATATATATATATATATATATATATATATATATATATATATATATATATATATATATATATATATATATAATATATTAAAAAAATGTAACAAAATTTAGTAACAACAATTAATATAGTTATTAGGGGTTTGTAAAGGAAAATTTATCTTGATCTTGTTTGTGTTTACTAAGGTAAGAAAATACCCTCGTTCCTGAGGGAATATCTAAAGAGTCAAAATACACATGACTTGCGTCTTAATACAAGTCTACAATAGTAAGTTTTTAGGATGTTTTGCTCGAGGTTGTCCCAAATTATCATTAAGATATGTGACTAATAGGCAATAGCAAATTGTGGGGACATCGTAATATGCACTATACACATATCTTAATGATAATTTGTTAATTTCATTGTTGTTTCTCTAGTAATCTAAGTGTCGTTAGAGTTCCAACTTCCAAAAACGTCCCATAAAGACCTAAAAGGACCAATCGTTTTAAGAATAGTCCAAAGGCAAAGATACATAAAACTGAACAAAAAATTATCAGAAGAATATAAAAGAACTCTAATTTATTGCAGAACCCCAAAACCAACATAGTTCTATTCTACGATAAACAAAACAAGAGAAAAGATATCGACTTCAAATAAACTTTAAGATCCTCAGCCTTCAAGAAAAAAAAGCTGGTCGAAACAGAGAGTGAAGGAGAGATCTCAGACACCAGCAGACCACCCCCATCATAGAACAGTAGCAAGGCCTACCATTTTGGGTTCTATTTTGTTTCCTGGAAAAGCATTGCGCGATACATCCACCAGTGCTTTGAAACTATAAGGCTCGTGCATCGCCAGTTCTGACAACACCTTTCTGTTTAACTGAATATTCTCCTTCATCAGCCCACACATGAAGTTACCATAATTTACCTGAGGCCAAAATATACATGCAAATTGCTCATAAGATAACTTGGACTAATTTTTCTTTAAAATTCATTTTCACACTTTAGTCAACACCCCAAAACTGATACAGCAATATTATCTCAATGTTCTACAGATAATCCTGGTTAAACGTATAATAAAACAAAGGTGGTTTCTCATACATCCTTTTTCCAGATTATCTGCTACTTCAATGAATTAAAAAAACCAGGGGATTGTATGAGTCGCATTGTAAATAAAAAACAGTGAATTTTCAACTCCATTGGACTTGGTATTGATTGGCCCTCCCCTCACCCCCCCGACCCAAAAAAAAGGACTGACAGAACCTGTTTAGCCGAATCCAGCTCTAGTAGCACAATAAGAATAACCTCGACAAGAGCTTGTGAGTCGTGATCTCACCAAGCAATTTAAGGTAATTTCCTCTAATAAATCACAATTATTGTTCCATAGTTTCCTAAGCAAGCCAATTAGCTTTTCATCAGTAAAAAAGAACAAAGACTACAGATATATTGAGCATGTACAATGAACACCACAGGGGCAAGATGAGCATGCCTCCACATATTGTTATAGATATAGGATGAGAAACACCTCAAATATTTTCTCAAGGACAGACCAGTGATCTTTCCTTAGAATGTGTATCACAATGTTCAGCCTCCACCTACAGAGTATGGTTTTATCGCCAATCAGGTACCCCTTCTTTAATGCTAACCTAGATTACCCTCTTAATATAGAAGTCCCCCTCGCCTCAGCCTTTTAGACTAGTCAAAGTCTTCCCCCAAGCAAAAGCTTCAACTTCCCAAGGTCTCTTCTCTGTTAAAGATCTCAGCTACCAAAATGTTCAAGGAATTTTATCTTAGAATTCATGTTCAACCTACATCAAGTATGCCTAGCTATATCAACACTGCTTTTATTTCTTTAACGTTCAAATTTCGATTAGAAGCAAGAATGCATCTAATAAATCTAACCTAAAACCTCAATTAAGGTGACCTAGCTTGCTGAACCTAGATGTGCCTGGAAGTTTCTGGATTCTGATACAACGAGAGTACGAGACCATCACCTTATGGCACCTCGTGCTCAGGCATGCAATTCTTAAAGAAGGTTTTACTTTCCTTAAGTACCTTCAATAAAGGTTATGCTTGTTGGGTATATGATGTCATATGGAGCTCAATGTGTGTATGGTGTGGAGATGAGGTTGCCTGAAACTCATTTTGGAGTGTTTCAGCTGAACTGCAGGCCCGCCCGATCGGATCGGGCAGTGTCGCCCGATCGGGCGGGGTTGATCTTCTTCGCAGGTGATGGAAGCATGGGCGCCCGATGGAATCGGGCGGTCTCGCCCGATCGGGCAAGGTACCGTCTTCATCGGGCGTACGACCGGGCGAAGGTCGCCCGATCGGGACCGAGAGCAGTTTGGTTTGGCGTTTTACCGCCCGATCGGGCGGCGGTTTATTTCACGCGGGGAGTGCGATTTCCCGATTTATGTTATTATTAGGTTTAACCTATTGCCATAACTACTTGATTATTCATTATTACTCTAAGATTCAAGAGAGGAAAAGTTAGAGAGAGATCTTGGAGAGCTTTTGTAACCTTTCTTGAACATTCATCGATTCCTAGTGCAGATTCGTGGTTTTTCTCCCAGTTCTTGGGTTTCCACGTAAAAGTTCTTGTGTGTTCTTTCTTGCTTTGTTATTTGTTGTTCTATTATTGTTTGCTATTATTTCTAGATTGATAGTCAATAGAACTTACAAGTGGTATCAAGAGCTAGGTTGGTTTATTGTCTAGATCTAGAATAATTAACAATGGAGGATGCAAAGATTAGAATTGAGAAGTTTGATGGAACAGATTTTGGATATTGGAAGATGCAAATAGAAGACATCTTATATCAAAAGAATCTGTATCAACCTCTGTCTACAAAGCCAGATGACATTGAAGAGGCTAAGTGGAAGGTACTCTATCGGCAGGCACTAGCGGTGGTGCGATTGACATTGGCTCGGTATGTGGCTTTCAATGTCAAGGATATCAAAACAACGGCGGGATTAATCAAAGCTCTGTCAGATATGTATGAGAAGCCCTCGGCAATGAATAAGGTATATCTGATGCGCCGTTTATTTGATTTAGAGATGAATAATGGTAGTTCTGTTGCTGCTGAACATATTAATGAATTTAATTCAATAATAAATCAGTTATCTTCGGTGAATATTATATTTGATGATGAAGTGAAAGCCTTAATTTTGTTGTCCTCCTTACATGTTGCTTGGGAAACTGTAGTAACTGCTGTTAGCAATTCTTCTGGTAAAGAAAAATTGGTGTATGATGTTGTCCGTGATCTGATTTTGAGTGAGAGTATTCGAAGGAAGGAGAGTGGAGAAACATCTGGAGCATACAATACTGATGGTAGAGGGAGGGGAAAACAAAAGGGAAAAGGAAAGAACTTTCAGGGTAGATCAAAGTCTAGCGGCCGGAGTAAGTCAAAAGGCAGGGCTAGTATTACCTGTTGGAATTGTGGTGAGAAGGGTCATCCAAAGAGGGAGTGTCCACATCCCAAGAAGAAGGGTGGAAAGTCTGACCATAATGATAAACAGGAGGATAGCGATAACTCATCGATTTATTCTGCATCGAATGAGATTGAGGATGCTTTGGTCCTAAGTGTTGATAGTCCCATAGAGTCGTGGATCCTAGATTCGGGGGCATCGTTTCACTCTTCACCTATGAGGGAGTTGTTTCATGATTTCAAAGCAAAGAAGTTGGGTAAGGTCTATCTTGCTGATGACAAGACCGTGGACATCATGGGGAAAGGAGATGTGTTTGTCAGGACTGCGAACGGGGGAACTTTAAAACTGCATGATGTTAGGTACATTCCAGGCCTAGCAAAGAATCTGATTTCTGTGAGTCAACTGGACTCATGTGGTTACAAAACTGTGTTCTGTGAGGAGAAGTGGAAAATTTCCAAAGGTTCCATGACCTTGGCTAGAAGTACTAAGATGGGAACACTATACACTATTGCGGAGGTGTACAGGCATTGTTCTTTGCGGCTACGATAGATGAGACTAAGTTATGGCATACTAGACTTGGTCACATGAGTGAGAAAGGGATGAAGATTTTAGCTTCAAGTGGCAAATTGTCAGGGTTGAAATCGGTTGACATGGAATTTTGTGAGAGTTGTGTCTATGGCAAGCAGAAAAAGGTGACTTTCACAAAAGCCAAGAAAGAGTTGAAAACTGAGAAGTTAGAGTTGGTGCACACTGATTTGTGGGGGCCTTCCCCAGTCAGATCCCTTGGAGGCTCACGTTATTTTGTTACTTTCATTGATGACTTCAAAGGGGAAGGTATGGGTCTACTTCATGAAGAGGAAATCCGAGCTTCATGAGACCTTCAAGAAGTGGAAGGGTCGAGGTAGAGAATCGTACCGAAAAGAAAATTAAGTGCATTAAGTCCGATAATGGAGGTGAGTATGAATTGGCGAGTACACAAAGCTCGTGAGGAGAATGGCATTATTCGCAAGAGGATTGTTCCGGGGAAACCTCGACGAATGGAGTTGCGAGAGGATGAACAGGACACCGACCGAGAGGGCTAGAAGTATGAGGTTGCATGCGGGGCTACCAAAAACATTCCAGGCGGATCGGTCAAGATGCAGCCAGCTTACTTGATCAACGAGGGGGACCATCGGTTCCATTGGAGTTCAAGCTACCAGAGGAGGTTTGGAGTGGGAAGGAGGTAAATCTTTCTTTTCTGAAATTATTTGGTAGTGTTGCCTATGTTCAATCTGAGAAACGCGACAAGTTAAACCCAAAGGCCGTTAAATGTTATTTTATTGGGTATGGTTATGAGAAGTATGGGTATCGATGTTGGGAACCTAAAAGTAGGAAGATTTTGAGACATTGTGATGTCACTTTTGATGAGACTAAGGTGTACAAGGATGTTTATGGTGATAAATCTGAGATTACTGATCAAGTGGGAGCTCAGGAGGAGGATTTTGTGGTGACTGAAGGCATTGATGGAAGAGATGTCATTGTTCCAGAACGGGTTGAGCAACATGGAGATGAAGCTCATACTCCCCGCAGGTCTCGATTCGGATGAGTCGATAACTCACAACAAGGTAATTCGAGATGGTGCTTCTTGTCACACCACCAAGAGGCTCCAGTTCTAGTACAGGGAGAATAGTCTCTAAAGTTGACTTGAGAAAATCCGCAAGGGTGTCCAAAGCACCTAATCGATATTCCCCTTCTATGTTTTATTTGCTACTAACTGATGCAGGTGAACCAGAATCATATAAAGAAGCAATAAATTCGACTGACTCATCTAAGTGGGAGTTAGCCATGAAAGATGAGATGCAGTCCCTGGAAAAGAATCAGACATGGGAGTTGTTTGCATTACCTGCAGGAATGAGCGCACTTAGCAGCAAGTGGATCTTCAGATTGAAGAAAGAGCCTGATGGAAGTGTCAGGTATAAGGCGAGATTAGTGGTAAAGGGGTTCCTACAACAGGAGGGCATTGACTACAACGAGATATTTGCACCTGTTGTAAAATTGACTACTATACGTATCTTGTTGGCTATTGTTGCTGCTGAAAATTTGTTCTTAGAACAGATGGATGTTAAGACCGCGTTTCTACATGGTGATCTGGATGAAGAGATCTACATGAAGCAACCGATGGCTTCAAAGTTCGGGGAAAAGAGAACTTGGTGTGCAAGCTCAAAAGGAGCTTATATGGATTAAAGCAGGCTCCGAGACAGTGGTACATAAAATTTGACACCTTTATGTGTAGCAGTGGGTTCAAGAGAGCCGATAGCGATCATTGTTGCTAATTTCAGAGGTATGTAAATGACTATGTTTATTTACTTCTGTATGTTGATGATATGCTGATTGCTGGTACGAGCATGGAGGTGATAAATAGTGTGAAGGGAAAACTGTCACAGAAATTTGAGATGAAGGATTTGGGTGAATCCACGCAAATCTTAGGTATGAGGATTTTCAGGGACAAGTCTACTGGCATGTTGAAGTTGTCTCAGGAAGATTACATTCTGAAGGTACTTAAGAGGTTTAACGTGGGAGATGCAAAACCCAGAAATTCGCCGCTTCCTAGCGATCTCAAATTGACAAGGGAGCACTCACCAACTACAGAAGAAGAAAAGGAGCGGATGGCCACTGTTCCCTATGCTTCGGCGGTTGGTGGCTTGATGTATGCCATGGTTTGCACACGGCCAGACATTGCTTTTGCAGTGGGAGTTGTGAGTAGATTTGTTTCTAATCCAGGTGAGAAACATTGGGATGCTGTGAAGTGGTTACTAAGGTACTTGAAGGGCACTTCAAGTATGGGGCTTTGTTTTTGGAAGAAAGGAGTGAAGCTTGAGGGTTATGTTGATGCTGATCTCAGTGGAGATATCGATACTAGCAAAAGCACGTCTGGATATGTCTCTACTGTTGGTTGTACTGCAGTGAGCTGGATGTCCAAGTTACAGAAGTGTATCTCTCCCTCTACTACAGAATCTGAGTATGTGGCTATGTCAGAGGCAGGTAAGGAGATGGAATGGCTTATTGGTTTTCTTGAAGAGATGGGCATTAAACAGGAGAAAGTGGTACTTTACAGTGATAGTCAAAGTGCAGTGCATTTGGCTAAGAATCCTATGTATCATTGTAGGACCAAGCATATTCGTCGGCGCTTTCACTACCTCAGGAGTTTAGTGGAGGAGAATGTGTTGTGTCTGGAGAAAGTGTTGGGTGCTAAGAATCCAGCAGATATGCTCACTAAGAGTGTGAGTTATGACAAACTAAGGTTGTGTCGAACCTTAGTTGGCCTTCGGTAATCGTTGATGAATGTGGTGCTTTAGGAGTTGAGATGAATGAAAGGAGGATGATGGTATAAGGTATTCTTCACTTACACCTATCTCCAAGTGGGAGATTGTTGGGTATATGATGTCATATGGAGCTCAATGTGTGTATGGTGTGGAGATGAGGTTGCGTGAAACTCATTTTGGCGTGCTTCAATGAGCCCGCCCGATCGGACGGGCGCGCCCGATCGGATCGGGCAGTGTCGCCCGATCGGGCGGGGTTGATCTTCTTCGCAGGTGATGGAAGCATGGGCGCCCGATCGGGCAAGGTACCGTCTTCATCGGGCGTACGACCGGGCGAAGGTCGCCCGATCGGCGAGCAGTTTGGTTTGGCGTTTTACCGCCCGATCGGGCGGCGGTTTATTTCACGCGGGGAGTGCGATTTCCCGATTTATGTTATTATTAGGTTTAACCTATTGCCATAACTACTTGATTATTCATTATTACTCTAAGATTCAAGAGAGGAAAAGTTAGAGAGAGATCTTGGAGAGCTTTTGTAACCTTTCTTGAACATTCATCGATTCCTAGTGCAGATTCGTAGTTTTTCTCCCAGTTCTTGGGTTTCCACGTAAAAGTTCTTGTGTGTTCTTTCTTACTTTGTTATTTGTTGTTCTATTATTGTTTGCTATTATTTCTAGATTGATAGTCAATAGAACTTACAATGCCCACCATATCTCTTATTACATCATTTTTTATACTATTTCTTCTGATTGACTCGCACAACCGATGGAGCATCCTCATTTTGTGATCATTTGACTTAGGGACTACCGGACTAGTTCATGAAGAAACCATTTCACGATTTTCTCCATGAAAGAGATAAGATATATCAGGAATAGCTTCCCTCAAGAACAAAAGGTTACTAAATTTTGGACCTAGTAGAACTTTCGGCAAGGATTTATCATGCACTAACCCAAGCCACCTATACAGTTCACATATGTCAGGCCCAACAAAGGGAAGGGTAATTCTGGGTTTCTACCTGGACTCAGTTAGAGGAATGAAAAGTGACGTGGTGAAAAGTGACGTTGGGGAGTTTGTAAGGGGTCAGATAGCAGCAGGTATTAGCAGAGAATGTCAGAAGGGGTGAGAGAAAAATACCTAAGTAGGTTTATAAATGAACGAGTTTGCAATCATTAGGAGTATTCCAGCTACTCATAAGCTGAGAAACCTTTTTGCCTTTGGCTACTGAAATACAAAGTTACAATCTTCCCTTCTCCATATTATATTTGCTTCCTATTTTCTGACTAACCTCTGTTGAGCAGTGAATTCCACCAGTATATAACAGGATTTTAACTAAACATATGATGGGGGAGAATGCACAAACATATTGAACAGCTAGAATACAAACACAGCACGGAAAGATCTAGCAAACAGCTATAACACACCGTTTAGCAGCCAAATCATGCAGCAAGCAATACAAATATGTCAAAACCTAATTAGTCTTTCTCTACAGAAAACAAAATCTGTGAAGTTACTATTCAGTGAAAACTGTGATTCAAACAAAAGAATTTCTCACTTTTCCTCCTATGCTATTAATTTAAGAGCCCAACAAACTATATAACTCTCAAACAATATCAAAACCCAGAACCATTAAAATTTCTAACCTCAATCTATGACATTTTTAAGTTAAAACTCAACAATCAACATAAGTTTGAAAAAGGAACATTATCTGCAAAAGAATGTCACTTTCCCACTTAAGTTATTATTTTGGGAGCCAAACAATATTATCATTTTCCCACCCCTTTATATAATGTAATTCTTAAAGAACTCTCAAGATTTATATTTTTATATGAAAATTCAAACTAATCAAAACAAAATAAAAGATAGAAGGGATTATTACGCCATGTTGACGGGTACCGGCATTGATGCGTTCAATCCAAAGAGAGCGCATATCACGCTTCTTGGTTCGGCGATCTCTATAAGAGTACTGAAGTGCCTTCTCCACTCTCTCTCTTGCTATCCTTATGCAATTTTTTGCTCTACCTTGGAAACCCTTAGCAAGTTTAAATATCTTCTTCTTGTTCATTTTTGTCTCTCTCTAGCAGCAGTGGTGATTATACGTGAGAAGAAGACTAGTACTTGGCACTGTTTGCAAAACAAGCAGCTTGTCACAATTGTGATTATTGCCAAGGAGAAAGAACCACAGCAGCAGCATGACACAGAAGCAACACCAAAAAAAACGTTTGCAGCAGAAAAGAAGTTACAGAAGCAAAAAAAGAAGCATCGGATACTAAAAGCAGAAAGTTTTATATCAGCACAAATCAACAGTGGTGACAGAAAACAGAAGTCTACACAAAAGCAGTAGCACCAGCATGGCAAAACAGAAGAAACAACAGCAGCAGACATAAGCAGTTTTAGACAATCACATTGTGGAAGGACAGAAAACATAAATGTTCATGTATTGAAATTTGAAAGAAAGCCGAAATTCGGTGCCTGAATGATTGTTATGCACCCCATGCTGTATAAAGGAGCACTAGTAGAAAAACACAGGGAACCAGCAAAATTAGAAAATAATAAAGCCATTACCAATGAATCAGGGAGAAGAGCTGAAACCAACTTGCAGAGTGATCACACTAAAGGTGAACTAACTGAGTTATAGCGCTACAACCTAGAATTAATCTTAGAAATTAGCTTATCAAAGCAAAAAAGGGGGTAAATCAAGGCAGATTTGCAATAACAGCAGCTTGGCAGAAGCAGCAAAAGAGCAAGCAATCATCTGAGAAAAACTAGAGCAAGGATATCATGGGCTTTTGATCGAGCTCAAACTCATGCAGGTACAAATTGATTGGTTTATGCTCAGAAAGACCAAGTTCTTCACAAGAAATGATCTATACAGACCAATAAAATTGGTCTTCAATAAGGTTTTCATCAATTCAAGAAAGAGCCAGTAACTGAATGACAGTGAAGCCATTTCCACCAATATAAGTACCTCAATAATTATAATAAAATCCTCAAATGAAAAGATCATCCAAAGATGCAGAGAACATGCAATACACCACACAGTAGCTAAATATTATAGGAAAACTTGTAACCGTGTAGGCAACTGGCTAATCCCATATTCTTGTTATATTTACAACATTCGTATACTTCCTACAAATTATAGCTAAACCTCTACATATAGAGCCTGCACAGCTATGTTACTCCGACACGGATACGGGTGTCGTATCCGAGTAGGGATCGGAGGATCCGACACTCTACTCCTAAAATTAAGCCGATACTCCGAAACGGTCAAGAGAGTGTCTTGACCAATTTTCTAGACACGTCTATCAATTGAAGTGTCGGAAAAAAATTCCCGACACTTTATATTTTCCAAAAAAACAAAAAAAAAATATTATTATCTTATAAGTTATAAGTGTCAAGTTCTAAAAAAAATTGAATAAAGGAATGATTCATATAACATGTAAATAACGTTGAATCTTTTGTATTTACCTTTCTTTGTCACTTACCTTTTTTTTTAACCTTGGGACCCACACTTTTACTTTTTTGAAAATCAGCATATAACTTGCTGGCAAAAGTTAAGGACACTAAAAGTGAAGAAGTCAAAAAAGTAAGAAAGAGAAAGTTAGAAGAGAGAGTAACTTTATTTAATAAGAGTCTCACCCACTCACTATTATTACTCAAATCAGTGGGGAAACGGAAGATATGGAGCAGTGAAGATGCATGAGCAATGGCCCCGTGCCACCGCTGCTCTCGCCGAAAAAGATTTCCGGCAGCCCAACACCTAGAAATCATACCAACCAACTCGACTCATCCTCCTCAATAAAAGCCCCAACAATTGAGCTCTTGATTTGGTAAATTATATCTCCAATTTCCAGATCTAGGGTTTATCATTTGAACCCTAGATCTGAAGTTTTATCTCCTTCTTTGTCAACCTCGACACTTGATTGCCGACACTTTGTGGATACGCGTATCGACACCCATTTCCAGGAGGGTCGCGCGTCGTGTCGCGCGTCGTGTCGAGTAGACACGCGACACTCGAGGTGGAAGAGGGTGTCGGAGTAACATAGCTGCACAGCCTTGAAAATCAGTTCATTTATCAAAATAAAATTAAATATAAGCAAGGGGAGGGTTACATATCTGTTAACCTACTTAGTTCAGGAACAAGGGGAGGGTAATACACTAAGAGCATGCCCAGCCATAAGGATTTACCCATCCTCATGGTGTTTCTCTCTCCTCTCCTCCTTCTTACACCTCACTTTCTCTTTCTCTTTCTCTCTCCTCCTTACATCCTATTTCCTTAAGGATTTTCTAACCTTTTTCCCCATCCATGAGGATCCTCATTACTCACTCTCTCCAATCACAAACATACCCCACAACCAATTAAAATCAGATTGGGCCCACAACTAATGGGTATTTACAATTAAAAGAAAAAGGAAAAATCCGCATGGCCTACTTTTAGCACAAAGGCCGAGCAACACAAATCCTCCAAAAATGGAGGTCCTCCACCTTCTCTCCTCCATCCTCATGAAATGAGGATCCTTATCAACTCTCCCCCATCCATAGGGAGCTCCTCATAGAGGAGAGAGAGTACCATGAGGATGGTAAATCCTCATGGTTGCGCATGCTTTAATACATACTTCCTCCCTTTCAAAATAGTTGCACCATTTGCTTTTTCACGTTCGTCGAGACACTTCTTTGAACGTTAATATCACTAATTGCGTATAAGTAAAAATTATAAAAAGATTTGAAATCCTCGTACTAAGACGAATTTAACAAGATCTCACCTGACTATGTTTTTTCTCATATAATGGTGAGAGAAGGCTTGTCAAAATTGGTTGATGAATAGTGATCAAATGCAAAAAAATCCACAATTTTTGAAAAAATAACAAGAGCTTAAATGCAAAATCATTTCGCTGCAAGATAAGTGCAATTCAACATGATAATCTCATCAAACAATAAGAATTGAATTACATAACTTAATCAATTAAACAGTCCTTAATTTAAGATTAGGGTTTACGAGAAATTAACACAAAGATTAAAAAGAATACTCAAAAAGAAGAAGGCGGCCACCAATAATGGAGTTCAGACCACCGGAAGCAGTGAAGCCGCGCCATTAGCAGCAACAACTACGTTTTTTTTTAACTCAAAAATGGTGTCGACTGAAAATATGAAGGAAAAAAAAAAGAGATACAGCAAAGAAAGGAGAGAGAAAGCAGCACCTGATGGTGGTCAGCTAGCTGGGCAGCCGATGGTCGGGAGAGTCGATGGTGGGGAAATTTTGTTACTTTGGTGTGGCTTGTGGCCTTATGGGGGCCGTGAGCCCGTGACCTCGGATCACAATTCACAACGCCTAAGATTGGGCTGAGGTGGCAAACCGATCATACGGGTCGGGTCCTTCCGGGTTGGGACATATACTCATATTTGGGTCAACTTTGTGCTCGGGACGGATGTGCGTTTGTTTAGTCGGGCCAACATCGGTTCGGGTCGGGTCAATTTGGGTCAGGCCAGCTTTCTTTTCTGGCAAAAAATAAAACACATAAATTAATGTTTACTAATATATTAAAACGCGTGCGTGACAATGTATACACGCCACGTGGCACCTCTCTTACTCTACTAGAATTGTCCAATGTGTACATATGTCATGTCAATTAACAAAAGTAAAATTGGCATGCAACAAGATTTGAACACGTGACCTCAAGCTATTATACATAGCATGATTACCATCTCAAGCAACTTTTAATCATGTTTTAAATGTCCATAGTATTATATTTGTATCTTTTAAATGTTGATTTTTCTTTAATACATTTTAATGCGAATGGGAAAAAAATACATATCAAGTTTGGAAAACAATATCACCCGGGGCAACGCTCGGGCCCAACTATTAGTTTCATTATTATTTCGGGTCGGTTCGGTTTTGAATCGCTTCGGGTAGGGTAGATTCTAGTCGCGTTATTTTGGTTTATGTACTATTTCAGGTGGTCACTTTCAGATGAAAAACGGGTCTCGTGTCAGTATTTCGAGTCGGGTCAACGTGTACGAGTCTATTTTGCCGGCTAAAATTGGGCAAGATTCATTTGGTATCCTCGCTAACTTTAAAATTAGCATAACTAGATTGTACCAGTTATATATACTTCCTCCTTTTTTTTAAGATGCTACGCTTGAATAGTAAATACTATTTACATTGTTCGAATTTGTTATTCTTTATATATAAGAAATAACAAATTCAAGTGGGATCTTGTTTGAGTATCTTGATTGCATATTGTCATAATATAACTTTTTATAATTTTCCGCGATGTTTAATTAACGATATTATTGATCAAAGTAATGCATTGGAAAACGTGAAAACAAGAAGTGTAGTAACTAAAAAACAGAGGAAGTATATTTGGAATGTGCATTGATGTGAGAAAAAAGACAACCTCAGTTCATGTGCTTCTTTCTCTATTGAGGACGACGTTTCTTGAAAGTGTAGTGGTGAGGAGTATGAGAGCATTTATAATTTTTTAAAAGATGCTGGTAATTGTGCAATCTTATATTGCAAGTAAGTTTCGTGGGGTTTTTCGTTCACATTAATGTTCATTGTGGTTAAAAGTACGACCAATGGAGATTCAGCTTGCTCTAGATTTCCCCATCATGACTTCATATTGGGTCAATGAAACAAAGATTGAGTTCGGGGGTGAGGATATGACTATGATCAGGAATCGAATTCTCCTATTAATTGTTGGCCTCTACTTAATACGAGTCATGCTGTAATGTTATGCATATAAACAACCAAATAATATGTTCAAGCATTCTAAAAGTGGATCTATGTTGGTTTATCAAACAAGCAAAAGACTAATATTTGTGGTATGTTCTTTGAACAATCAAATTAATAGGAACCTAATCCAATTGTCCAAATTATATTACTTTAATATTTGAACATTTAATTAGGTCTTGATTAATAAAAATAAATGTATGAGGTGATGAAAGCGATAAACACATAGGCATGCATGAATATGATATATAGAAATATATAAAAACTGACAAGAAGAAGAAACTAAACGGTAGGAATTAAAATATTAATGACCCTCAGAAATATACCTTTGTCGCCTAGGTCTTGAATAACGATCAGCAGGGGGAGCAATCTTGAAGCTTGACTGGAAATTAATAGAGATTGAAGGTTGTGTTTTTGAAGTGTTTAAATTTAGTGTATTAGGCCCTGTTCTTTTGAACTTATTTTGGCTGAAGTGAACTGAACTTATTTTATTTTTGCTGAACTGAACTTATTTATACTTATTTCTGCTGAACTGAACTTATTTTTACTTATTTTTGCTGAACTGAACTTATTTTTACTTATTTTTGCTGAACTTAACTTATTTTGGCTGAACTGAACTTATCTTTGCTGAACTAAACTGTATTAACATAATATTATCAATACTTATTATTATTATTTATTTTATTTTATAATAATAAATAATAAATAATAAATAATAAATAATAAATAATAAATAATAATAATAAATAATAATAATAATAATAAATGATAATAATAATAATAATAAATAATAAATAATAATAAATAATAAATAATAAATAATAAATAATAAATAATAAATAATAAATAATAAATAATAAATAATAAATAATAAATAATAAATAAATAATAATAAATAATAAATAATAAATAATAAATAATAAATAATAAATAATAAATAATATATAATAATAAATAATAATAATAATAATAATAAATAATAAATAATAAATAATAAATAATAATTAATAATATAATAATAAATAATAAATAATAATAATAATAAAAATAAAAAAAATAAAAGAATAAAAAAATAAAAAAAAAAATAAAAAATAAATAAAAAAAAAAATAAAAAGAATAAATAAATATAGTAAAAAAGTAAAAAAAATAATAAAAAAAATAAATAAATAATAAAATTCATCGTTATTATAATTATATTATTAATAATAATAACAATATTAATAGTAATATTGAAAATAAAAATAATAATTACAACATTAGACAATACTGAACTTATTTTTGCTGAACTGAACTTATTTTTACTTATTTTTGCTGAACTGAACTTATTTTTGCTGAACTGAACTTATTTTTACTTATTTTTGCTGAACTGAACTTATTTTTACTTATTTTTGCTGAAAATAAGTCCAAAAGAACAGGGCCTTAGAGGAAATCGTGAGGTGAAGTCGTGTCCCGAAACCAAATGAAATGAAGTCTATTGATAGGGAAAATCAAAAAATCAAGATAAGACGGCGCAAGCCAGATGCTGCATGCATCAGCTATGCGCGATACAAATCACTATGCACGGGAACACATTAGCGATGCGTTTCTAAATTTGATGATTATCTCGATGTTGCTCGTGCGCACCGCCTGGCGGGGTTTTATTTGTTATCCGAAATTTTAAAAAAAAAAAAATCTTTCATTAGATATTATCATTTGAATTTGGAAATCACTTATCGAGAGGATAAAACTAATTTTTATAATATCATTTATTTTAGAAAATATTTATAAATAATACAATTAATAATAAAAAATAATTAATTGGCTTTCCGAAAATGGGCTTAAAAATTAATTAATTATCGAATAATTAATTGGGCTTTTAAAACTGGGTTTGAAATAGTTTAAATTAAACAAATAAATAGACTTTGCGTTCTTAACACGATTATGGGATTAGTTTTTCGGACTGCTCCGTTTTGGATCGGACCAATTAGGACAATGTTGTGTATTATCACTAGGTACTAAACTGGAAAGACACGATTATATGTCTATAAAATCCGACTGATGTTTGTAAAACCAAAGTCAAAGTAGCATGTGTCGGGAAGGATAACAATTCTAGGTGCTTTGCAATCTCAAATCGGTCTATATATCGCTAGTTTTTGCAAAACAAAGTTAGTCTGCAAGACAATAAACACAAGCAATTTGATTAGCCTGCAAAAGAAGATGTTAGCAAACAGGTGCAGACAACTCAGATAGTAATGCAATGATGATGCAATGATGCAAACTTAGACTTTCTAAGGATGTATGAGATGTTATGCAATGTTAGATTTATCCAAAGCTAAGAGAAATAGATTGATGAGACGCTATGCAAGGTCAGGGTTATGCAAAGCTATGAGAACTGGATTGATGGAAATAAATTGATTTTTGAAATTGATTTGATAAAAAATCATGGTCCGCAAGTAGGAGATTACAACTCTTCGGGATTTTGGTTTAGAGGAATCACCACAAATACAGAAAGCCCACACTTTGGGAAAGCTTGACTTGAATTAGGCACTCTGAGCCTAGATTAGAAGGTATTTGACTTGAATTGAGCATTCGGAGCTATTGATTTGAATGGCACTTGATCTGGATTGAAGTAAGGTCAGATATTGCTAGAGATCATGGAAGCATCGGAAAATCCTTCAGGGACAAGGGAAGTTTGAATTGAAAAAAAAAAAAAGGTTGAATTTGTGACTCACATAGATATAGGTGGGAGAAAGCTTTGATGTGGCTAGGTTCATATTCGAATCTATGTCAAAATCTAGAGAGAGTATGCTTTTGAATTCTAGAAAGTCAAATCATCATACCTTGATTAATTTATTTTATTGACGCGGCCGGACCTCGAGATGAGGATTCCTACTCATCCTTACGAAATCAGACCATTCGTAGTTCTAGACCTATACTTTTTGTGCCCTGGTTTTTGCCTAAGCCGCCCTTTCATGTTTTCAACCTAGCGGGCATGGACATATCTCGAAGGAGTTAGAATTGATATGAAAGGTTTGAGGTTTAAATATTTAATGGTTGAATTATGCACAAGACCTAATTTGCTCGGAGAGGTAGTTGACAATCAATTTGCAATAAAGGCAAAATAAATGTACGAGATATAATGCAAAAGTAAAGAAATGATTAAAGACAATTTTACGTGGAAACCCTTTGGAAATAGGGAGAAAACCACCGGAGAATCGTATCATGCCAATTCACTATGTATGTTAAGTTTGAGTACAAGAGAGATTGAGAGTGAGAGAGTAAGTGAGCTATAGTGAGATGATGTATTTTACAAATTACATGGGTGAGCTTTATATAGTCCACCTATTGTTCTGTTAGTCAGCTTAGCCGTTGCCTTGTTGAAAACTCCTAGATCCTATTTTGTAGGGATTTTGGTGTAGTCTTTGCTAGGCGGTTGCAACTTCTTCACTTATCTTCCCATAATGCTATGTGCTTCCTCCTTAGGGAGAACAAAACAAACCTCCTGACACATCAGCAATAATCCGTGTTCTCTGGCCTTGGCCGACCACTCGCTGCTAGGGGTGTTCACAAATATCCGATCCGGTCGACCCGATCTGTTTTTTTGGATATCCGATCCTATTTTTTTAGTTTTCGGATATTTTAAATCGGATAACCGAAAATTTTCGGTTCTGAAATTTCCATTTTCGAATATCCGAAAATAGCTGTAACATGAAATTTTTTGGGGGGTTTGTTCAGATATTTTCGGATATCTGACCCGAAATATCCGAAAATATTTATTTTGAAGGCCGGATATCCAAAATATCCTATCCGATCCGAAACTTATTGTATGAACTTTTCCTTTGAAAAATTCAATTTTTTAGTTTTCGGATATCCGATTTTTGTGGATTGGATTCGGATTGCATTTTACCGGAATCGAATATCCAATTGAACAACCCTACTCGCTGTCACCTGGACTTACAAGCAAGCACATCTGCTGCCACTAAATCGTCGCCACGTGGACGAAAATTTACCCCATAACACTACTTACTCCAAAATGTACATTTTTCCCAAGCGCAAATTATATAAAAATATCCCAAAACTCTAACTGTTGTAGCCTAAAAATCTACGGCTCCTTTAGAGGCACTTGGGCTCATCAGAGCCGTACACATGTCCTCCCCGAATAAATATAAAGGATTTAACCCTTGGGTTGTATTCAGTTGGGAGAAAAGGCTTACTTTTCTGGCCCAAAAGTTAGTTTGAGCCCAGCCCCTTGCAGGTGGCTGCAAGTGATTGGTTGATAAACTCTCACAAATCATGGCCTGCCACGTGTCATGATATGATTACTTAGCCAATCAGATGCCACTATTCTAGGGCAGTTTTTAAGGATAGTTGTCATACTACAATCACTATAAATACCCCTGAAATTAGGAGAAAGATGATTCAATGCAAACAGTGTAAACTTACTCTGACGAAATACTCTATCACTTTCCCTCTCTATCTCTACTTTCTCTTACAACTCCTGATATCTGACTTAAGCTTCGGAGGGCGAACCACCACCCAAACCTCCAGGGTGGGTCCCTTTTTGCAGGTTCGGGAACGAAGCTCGGGTTCGGACCAGGCAGATTTAGACATTGTTGCACAAGTCTCCAAGTGAAGAACATCTAAGGAATACTAGTTTACTTGCGAGACAAGAAAGCTAAACCTGTAGCTTACTTGTTGGACAAGCATACTAAACATTTGGCGCCGTCTGTGGGGATACGCAACGATGACTGACTGTCAATCGTCCAATGTGGCTAGAAACCGAAGTTTTCTGGCCAATGTCGAAGACATAGTAGAACATGAGAGACCGCCTCGAGGAAGGGATAGACCTCAGTCCATCGTCCATGTCCCTGGACCAAGCCAGCAGCCTGTCATTCAGGAAAATCTTGAACGTCCAGTGACTGCTGTCCATCTAGAGAGCGTCCTGAATGACTTTCAGACTAAGATGGCAGCAGTCGTCCAGGAACAGATTAAGAGCAACATGCTGTTTTTCCATATAATCCGGAGTCAGCCGCTAACAATCTAGCCTCTCCTAGGAGACGTTCCCAAGAGAATCGTCCGGGTCCTAGTCGACTTGTTCGTCAAGAACCTTCTCGGAAGATGGCCAAGGGAAAGCAGCCAGAAGGCAGTGAACAGCGAAGGAAGATGGACTGGAATCTGGTGGTAAGGACCTAAGATCAAGCTTGTCTGAATGGACACCGAATGGAAACAGATGCCAGGGAATACCTAGAGGCAAAGAGGGCTGTGGCACTGCAACAGTCGGCCACTGGCTCTACCCCATACTTAAGAGATCCTCCTTTAAGGATACCTTCCAGAACAAAAGGAAGGAGTCTGGGTCCCTCGCTTGTTCGTCCAAGACAAGAGAAGACAGTGGTTCAACCCATGGTCTATAGGCGTCCAGTACCAGCAAACACTTCATCTAATCCTGTGTTAAAAGAATATCGGAAGGAGTTCATACCCATTGGGGGATAGCTGGGAGCCCTTCGGATCAATTGGCCTACTCCATTCTCGGCCAGGATCATGGAGGCGCCCCCCTTCCCAAAGGTAAAACTCCCAACAATAGAACCTTTTGATAGAACAACGGATCCAGATGATCACTTGTCCGCTTACAAGCATCAGATGTACGTCCAAGGAGTAGATGATGCTACTTGGTGTAAGAATTACCCGGCTACCCTGAAGGGTGTAGCTCAGAAGTGGTTCAATAATCTTCCCCCTAATTCAGTCAACAATTTCACCGAACTCAGTTTCTTATTTACTAGTCATTTCGTTGCTAATCATCAAGAACAAAAGACAAGCATGCACTTGGGCAAGGTCATCCAAGGACCAAAAGAAGCTCTTAGAAATTTTGTTAAGAGATTCAATCTAGAAGCCCTTCAAATTCAAGATCTCAATGCTGGAGTGGCCTTTGACGCCTTCATCAGGGGTCTGAGGCCAGGAAGTTTTAAGTTTGACCTTGTGAAGAAGAAAATCAATACTCTTGTCGAAGCTTTAAAGGAAGCCGAAGCTTTTATACATGCCACTGAAGTATGTGCTGAGGCAAAGCATCCCGAGTCCAAGAAGCCTGAAGAGGTTGCTCAGCCAAAGAAAAGCAACCCCAAAAAGGCTGAGACTTGGGCCATAACCTCCACCACTACTTCATCCAAAAGAAGCAAGAGGAAAGAATCTGAGCCAACTTCATCCAACCCCATCGAATTCAGCAAGGACCAATACTCCATTCTCATGGAGATAAAGGACCAATATGAGTTGAAGGCTCCAGCTGAGATGAAGACTCCTTACAGAAATAGGGACAAGAGTAAATACTGTCACTTTCACAAGGACTGCAGTCACGAGACTAATGAGTGTAAGCACCTTAAGAGGGCTTTGGAGGATTTAGCTCGAAAAGGAAAGATGAACTCCTATTTGCCTCAACGGGGAAGGAAGTTTCAAAGGAAGGATGATCGGCAGCCCAAGAAGAAGGAGAGTGAAAGCACGGACGAGGATGTCGTCCTCGTTATTTCAGGAGGATTTACTACCGGAGGACCAACCAATAGAGGCCACAAAAACTACCTCAGGGAGCTCGGCCAAGTCCTATTGACTGATTAGACAAAGGCCGAGCCCTTCGCAAAAGTGGTGGTTAGCGAACAAGATCGAGGGAAGTTGAGAACCCCCCATGATGACCCTTTGGTTGTGGAAATGAAGATAGCAAATTTGAGAGTACGAAGAATTCTGATTGACACCGGAAGCTCTACTGACATCATTAGTGCAGATTGCTTGTCTAGATTGAAGTTTGATGAGAAGAACTTGGTTCCCGTCCACCATCCCATCATAGGGTTTGGGGGAGGAGTCATCCATCCTATGGGAAAAGTCACGTTGCCCGTCCGAGTTGGAGAGGAGGACGCCTCGCGGACTTTGTTTGTCAAGTTCTTGGTTGTCCGAGATTTGACAGCCTATAATGTCATACTTGGACGGCCAACTCTGAATCATGTTAAGGCAGTAATAGTAACTCACTTGATGCTCATGAAGTTTGAATGTGATGGAGGTCAGATCGGCTCCTTGTATGGAGATCAGCAGGCGACTAGGGAATGCTACCTAACTACTTTAAAGCCTTCATCCTGGAAAGCATACAATGAAATCCAGACGAAGATCGCTGGCGGAAGGAACCCGTCTGAAGTCGGGAATGGCCAGGGATAAGACGAAGGTTGCTGAAGAAAGGAAGGCGTCCGAAAATGTAAGGGAGCATAGAATGGCAATTGAGAGTCCTCGGACGCCGATTGCTCCCTCAAGGAAAACGTCTAAACAACTCCCCAGCAAGAAAAGAAAGTTTGAGCCCGTCAAGGAAGAACCTCCCTCGTCTGAAGAAGTGATGGCCATCATGGGACTAGCAATAGAACGTCCAGAGCCGGTGGAAGTCCCAGAAGATGTCTGTTTGGATGAGGCTCGTCCAGAACGAACTTTGAAGATTGGTTCTTCGCTCTCTCCTGGTTTGAGGGGTCTTTTAATCAGCTTGCTGAAAGAATTTCAAGACGTGTTTGCTTATTGTGTTGAAGAAATGCCTGGAATTGATCCAGAGATAGCCGTCCACCGGCTGAATGTTGATCCAAATTTAAAACCTGTTCGTCAGAAGAAAAAGACATTTAGGACCAGCCAGGAATCAGGCAGTCGACCAGGAAGTTCAGAAGTTGTTGGATTCGAAATTCATCAGAGAAACCTATTATCCAAAATGGATAGCACATGTGGTCATGGTGCCAAAGCCTAATGACACTTGGATGATGTGTGTGGACTACACTGATCTCAACAAGCTTGTCCCAAGGACAGTTTCCCTTTCCCTAAGTTGGATAGTCTAGTGGACTCCACAGCCGGCCATGCTTTACTAAGCTTCATGGACGCCTATTCAGGTTTTCATCAAATCCCCATGTGATCAGAGGATCAGGACAAAACATCCTTCATTACTGAAAAAAGGTTGTATGGCTGGCTGAGGATGCCTTTTGGCCTCCGTAATGCGCCGGCCACCTTTCAAAGATTGATCAATACTGTCTTTCAGCCACAGTTGGGAAGAAACATGGAAGCATATATCGATGATATGATTGTCAAGAGCCGGCAAGAGGAGAGACATGTTGGTGATTTGATAGAAACTTTCGAAACTCTCCGAAAATACAAGCTAAAATTGAACCCCAGCAAATGTGTCTTTGGAGTCTTGTCCGAGAAGTTCTTAGGCTTCTTAGTAGATCAGAGGGGAATAGAAGCCAACCCTGAAAAGATCCAAGCTATTCTAGACATGAAATCCCTTCAAAGATAAAGGAAGTTCAACGACTGACGGGTTGCTTAGCTGCCCTTGGACGATTCCTGTCTAAGTCGGGCGACAAGTGCCATCACTTTTTCGCTACTATCAAAAAGAAGGCCAAGTTTGAGTGGACAGCAGAAGCTGAGCAAGCGCTTCAGCAAGTCAAAGATCACCTTCGTTAGTTGCCTAGGTTGGTCAGTCCAGCCGAGGGGGAGAAACTATTTGTATACTTGGTTGTGTCCACTCAGGCTGTGAGTGCAGTTCTACTGGATGAAAGAGAGAGAGTGCAAGTCCCAATATACTTTGTGAGTCATGTGCTCAAGGATGCGGAAAATAGGTACACACCAGTCGAGAAGTTTGGATTGGCCCTTGTCATGGCCAGCAGAAAGTTAAGGCCCTATTTCTTGGCTCACAGTATACTCGTATACACTGACCAACCCTTGAAGCAAGTTTTGCAAAAGATGGAAGCCGCCAAACGGATGTTAAATTGGGCAGTTGAGCTTAACATGTTCGATATATCATTTGAACCAAGGAAAGCCATTAAGGGGCAAGCCTTGGCTGATTTTATAGTTGAGCTTACTCGGCCAATTATAGAACCAATACTTGATCCAGCTGAAGGAAGGAAGCATTGGACGCTCATGGTTGATGGGTCGTCCACTGCCAATGGGTGTGGGGCAGGAATCATTTGTCAATCTCCAGAAGGAGACAAGTTTGAATATGCCCTAAGATTCCAATTCCAAGCGTCCAATAACGAAGCTGAATATGAAACACTTCTATCTGGAATCAAAATGTGTAAAGCGGCAGGAGCTCTGGAAATTGAGGCCAAATCGGACTCTCTCTTGGTCGTCAGTCAAGTTAATGGAGATTTTGAATGTAAAGAAGCATCAATGGGAAAATATATGCGTCTAATCAAAGATGAGATTGAGCCTTTGAAACGATTTGTTCTCGACCAAGTACCAAGGTCAGAAAATCATCAAGCGGACGCTCTCTCAAAATTGGCCAGCTCGACTGAAGGTGATGCGCCAAGAACAGTGTTTTGGGAAGTTAAACCCAAAAAGAGTATTGACCAAGAACAAGTCATGTTTCTTAGCCGAGGGGCAGTTTGGATGGAGCCTATAATAGAATACAAGAAGACAGGACGGCTGCCTTCAGACCCTGTAGAGGCCAAGTATGTGAAGGCTCGAGATAAGTGGTTTGAACTGTGGGATGAGACTCTTTACAAGAAATCATTCAATCGTCCTCTCCTCAAGTGCATCACCAGGGAAGATGCTCTAGAGGTTCTGAAAGAACTTCACGACGGAGCTTGTGCATCTCACATTGGGGGAAGAGCTTTGGGGGAAAAGACTTTAAGGACGGGGTATTATTGGCCAACCTTAAAAGAAGACGCTCTCGTCTATACAAAGAAGTGCGACAGTTGTCAGAAGCATGGAAATCTGCATCAGAAGTCGTCCAACTACCTAACTCATATCTTGTTCCCTCTGCCTTTTGCCAAATGGGGCATGGATATCCTAGGACCCTTCCCTGTGGCCACTGGGCAAAAGTAGTTTGTAGTCGTAGCAGTGGACTACTTCACTAAATGGATAGAGGCTGAAGCCATGCGGGGTATAACAACGAATGATGTCAAAGGCTTTATTTGGAAAAACATTATAACTTGTTTTGGCATGCCGCAGTCCATCGTCTTTGACAATGGCCCACAATTTGAAACACCCAAGTTGAAAGATTGGTTGGCAAAAAGGGAAATCAAAGCTCACTTTGCTGCAGTCGCCCACCCACAAGCCAATGGGCAAGTAGAGTCCTTTAACAAGATTCTATCCAATGGAATCAAAAGGAAGTTGGATAATGGTAAGGGACAATGGGTTGAGGAACTGCAGCTAGTGTTATGGTCCATCAGAACCATTGTCAAAAATTCTACAGGGGAGACACCCTTCATGTTGGTTTATGGCACTGAAGCCGTCTTGCCCATTGAGATTGAAGAACCCACCCTACGAGCAATGTTGTACACGAAAGACGCCAATTGGGCTGCATTGCGCACGGCTTTGGATCAAGTACCAGAAGTCAGGGGCAATGCCTTGTTAAGAATGCAATTGTACAAGCTGCGAATGGCTCGAGACTTTAACAAGAGAGTCGCTCGACGACCATTCAAGGTGGGGGATCTGGTTCTAAGGAAAATGGAGGCAGTTGGACGAGCCAAAGAGCTGGGGAAACTTACACCAAATTGGGAAGGACCATATCTGATTGTCCAAGAGGTGTGCAGCGGAACTTTTCGTCTCCAAGATCTGGATGGACGACCAATACATCGCACTTGGAACTCAGACACTCTAAAGAAGTACCACGCCTGACTCAGTTAATCGCCAAGACGCTAGCCAGTAGTTTGTAACCACTCCAAAGTGTCATGGCACAAGCAAAAGAAAGAATTGTATACATGTATCTTGGCACTTAGTCAAGCAAAATTCATATAATACAATTCCAACTTCTTATCTTTGATTATTTTTTACCAAGTTCTTCACTGTGGGGGATTCTATCAGTTAAGTCTAGTAGTCTAAAAGTGACTATAACTTGGACAAAATTACAAAGAAAAATAAAATGTGAAAAATGCTCTGTCCTCAGACGTACATCACTCCCTCGAAGAGACCGGCCAAAGTCTAACAACCTAAAGGTTAAAACACAAATGGTTAACAAATTGACAAAAATCTCTAGTAAGAGAAACGTCAAAGTTTCTAAGAGAAAGCTGATCTGAAATAAGCCCTTAGTAAAGGATACTTACTTTCGAATACACGGTCAGCTAAGTTGTAAAGACCCTAGTAAGGGATCTCTACTTCATGACGAGTGTTGCTCCCTCAAGGAAGCCGGCCAAGACATGATTTGCCCATAGATCGAAAGCTCATCCTTAGAAATTTCAACGGGCTTGGCCAATGTTGGCCGCTCTCTTCTTGGACCATGGCTCGTCCATCAGATTCAGATGAGCTAAGCCCAAGAAGGGGGGGACAAGACAAGCCTGTAGGACGAGCTACAGTTGCACTTGGCCTCGATTGAGGGAAGTCAAAGGTCGTCCAAAGACCAGGACGAACTAGGCAATAGATGCCCTTGTAATGGTCCGCTACTTCAAGACGAGTGTTGCTAACTCGATAAAAACGGCTAAAGCATGGGTCGTCCATAAACAACAATGTATTGGCCGCTTTCTCTCTTGGGGCAAGACTCGTCTGAGTTTGTAGACCGTCCACATTTCCAGGAGGAGTCTCTTTTTGTACTTGCATAGATTTTGGAAAGATTCACGATCGTCCAAGGACAAGGATCAGGGATGACAAGCTGACTTTTACTAAATTTTGCAAACCATCCAAATGTCCAAGACGAGTCTCTTTTTGGAAAGATTGACGATCGTCCGAAGACAAGGACGATGCTCTTTCCTTAAACATGTGTGTAGATCATTCAAAATTCAGTCTCATTGTATACTAAATAAAAATTGAAGTGCAATAAAAGGAAGGAGAAGCAATTGGCAAAAAGTCTTTTCATATATACTTGGCAAAAAAATTACAACTTAGAGCTAGAAGAGACAAAGCTACGACGGCAAACAAGCCAAGAAACTTAGAAAATAAACCTAAAGCTAGGCATTTCATTCAGCAGGAGTTTCTTGGCTATCCTCAGGAGTTTCATCCTCGCCTGCACCTTCCTCGTCCGACTCAGTGAATTCAGGAGGTTCTTCACCGGACACCAATGCACGGTGAACACTCCCCTGATATTCCAGACGCTGGACAAAGCTGGGACGACGTAATAACATGAGCCAAGGCTTCTTTGGCGTCATCAAAGGATTGGGTCGCTTCTTTTTGCAGACGGGCATTCTTCGCCCTTAGGATGATATTCTCCTTCCTCAGTTGGACCGCGACCAGAAGAGCAGTATCCCTTTCACCCTTCAACTCAAATGAGAGGGCGTCTAAGACCATTTTCAGCCGGTCTTATTCCTTGTACAGCTGGTTGATGGTAACAAGATAGTTCTTGTTTTCGGATTCCAGGACTGCTGATCTCTTCTCCAAGGCCTCTAGTGATTGGCGATGGAGAGTGTTGACCATCTCAATATCATGCGATAGCCTTGTCACCAGCCGTCGTAGCAAGGTGGACGAGTTGCTTATTTTATTTCCTAAGCTCCCTCGACCACTCCTCAGTCAGCATACTGCGAGCAAAAAGCTGGAACAATGAAAACAAAGCAAGTCATTAGACGAGTTATAATAGCAGGGAATTTTGTACAAGTATAAAACAAAAGCGGCAACAAGTTATACCTCAGCAGCCAGTTGTGACATGTAGCCCACATGCCCGGCTGATGCTCCCCTTAGCCCCTTAATATAGGATTCAGGGTAACATATGAAGAGCTCCTGCTTGAGCCGATCTCGTTCTACTTTTGACATTTTGGCAAAAGCAGCAGAAGACTCCTCATCCGAGTCTAAGTAGGGAGTAGCTGTGGGTAAAGCGGGGCCTTTGCCCTTATCTGAAAGAGGGGGGGAGTCAGTTATCTTGATGGGAAAGACAATGGCTTGTCTATTGGACGGACTCATGGACCGTCCGTCGACCCGCACTGTCCTGACTCTATTTGGATAATACGACTCACCAGACGAGATGGAGGCCGTCCTAACGGATAGTGGCATATGCAAAACCAACTTCGTTACCGAGCCGCTGAAGCCTGGGTAGTTCTCAGTAGCCGTCTCCGGCTCCGGAATAACCAAAGCCAAGGCCGACTCTGATCTGATTTTAGCAGAGTCAGCAGAGCAAAGTGTCCAACTGACCAGCAGGGTCAGAACTCTTCTCCCCCTCGGCAGGGACAGCAGCGGAAGGCTCCTCTTTCAGGACCTTGTCCTTCGGGGGAGGCATGGCCTTCTCTCCAACTCCTACACCAGCCGGAGTAGTCTTCTCCGTCTTCTTCCTTGTAAAACCCTTAGGCTTTTTTGCTGGAGGCTGGTCCACGGCCGCTGTAGGCCTCTTCTTGGACGAGGATGACTTCCCAGGCGGAAGTTTGTTGGTAGGGGCATTTTTCTGCAAAAATGAACAAGTCATCATACTGGTCGTCCAAAGAGCAAAAGCTATAAACTATTTATAAGGCTTCAGACGAGAATCACCCAAAGAAGGAAGGCGTCCTAGAATGGACATCCCCTTTCCTAAGGGAACCTCATCCAAAGTAGTTTCCACATGCAGACGAAAGTGATGCAAAGAAGGAAGCCGTCCAAAAGTGGACGGACTGAAATAGTTATCGTCTAAGGACTGGAAATCAACTCTTCGTACGGTATTGGAACTCAAAGTCGCTCAGATGAGAAGGGCCCAAAGAAGGTGGCCGTCCAAGTATGGACGCCTTCCTTCTTCGGGTGATTCTCGTCCAAAGAATGGAAACCGACTTGGACGAACCCAAACGATACTCGTCCAAGGCCGATCAGCATCTTAGACGAGAAGGGCCCAAAGAAGGTGGTCGTCCAAGCATGGACGCCTTCCTTCTTCGGGTGATTCTCGTCCAAAGAATGGAAACCAACTTGGACGAACCCAAACGGTACTCGTCCAAAGCTGTTCAGTATCTCAGACGACAATGGCCCAAAGAAGGTGATCGTCCAAGGCGCATGGATGCCTTCCTTTTTTGGGTGATTCTCGTCCAAGGGTTGGAAGTCAATTCTTGACGAGTCAGAATGATCCTCGTCCAAAAAATAAAATAAACGGTTATTTCACCAAATACCCCTGACAAATAAATTTATTCACCAAATACCCCCACTTTTTTCAAAATTCACCAAATACCCCCGACCTTTAAAAAAATTCACCAGATACCCTTATTATTAACGGACGTTAGTGCGCCGTTAGCGTTTATTTACAAGTTTTCCCTTAATTTGTGGCGCCATTATTGTTATGTTGGTGAGATAACCTGACATAAATTTCTTCCAAAAAAACCTCGCCTTTTGAACTCCCCCTTCTTGCTCTGTTGTTCATGCGTGTTGAAGCATCAAAGGATCCCTAAAAATCTACTGCAACCTTGAAGATTTGTTAACAAAAAGCTGCGAAATTTGAAGACAAAGAGGACTGCACAACATTCTTGCAATGGGTGTTCTTGAAAGGACCCGAAAAACGCGATTTTGAAATTTCAAAAAGAGGGTTGCAACGCCAAAAAAAGGCAATTTTGAAGGTAAGTAACTTCATTTAGTGTTTCTTTGTCTTAAAACCTTTAACTGAACTGCAATTGTGTTCTGTTAGGGTTAGTTCGTTGTAGGGTTTAATTTGATTTTGCGATAAACCTAGTTTTGATCATGGGAAAAATTTGATATTTCTTGTTTTTGTGGAATGTGGTAGTTCAATTACTTAGGTTTTGTTGTGGTTGTTTGTTGTTTGTTTAGGATGGCCTCAATTTGGTTGCTTGTCCATTATAATGGCCATGAATTTGATGTAAGGGTGGAGGACACAGACTTGTGCCATTTAATGGGATTATATGAAGATTTTTTTGAAGAATCAGTTAAACAGAATGTATATCTCCCCAAATCCTTTAAGATATTGGTGCATAACCCTAGGACTAATAGGAAGATGGAGATAAGTACTGATGCTGATTTAGGGAAGGTATGGAGTTTTAGGAGGGCAACTGACACCATAGAGATGTGGGTTGAGGAAACAGATAACCCAGGGAAAGTGTTTAGGGCATATGTACATCTAAGGGATCAGGCTGAGAGAGAGAGAAGGCTGAAAACATTAAGAGGGTGCAAGAGATATTGAGGAAAGAGAGGGAAGAGGAATAAAGGAAACAGAAAGAGGAAGAGGAGAGACTCTAGAAAGAAGAAGAAGAGGAGAAGGAAGCTGAGGAGGCTAGGAGATACCTAGTTTCAGTTGAGGTTCTTGTACTCTCAGTGGATGATGTTACCATTTGTGAGTACATGAGGGTGTACCAATCATAAGAAGTGTTATTCCCTCGAGATTCCCAACCTAATCCCCCTACCCAACAACAAACACCATCTGCCTCACCAATGAGGGACCCAACTCCACCTCATACATCCCCTGCCTCACCTGTGAGGGACCCAACTCCACCACCTACATCCCATGCCTCACCATTGAGGGACCCAACTCCACCTCCTACATCCCCTGCCTCACCTGTGAGGGACCCAACTCCACCACCTACATCCCATGCCTCACCTGTTAGGGAGCCTTCACTACCTCCTACATCCCCTGGTTCAACTGTGAGGGACCCAACTCCACCACCTATATCCACTGCCTCACCAAGACTACCCACACCACCCCCTGAGCAACCAAGGGAACCCAGACCAACCCCTTTGCAACCAACACAAACCCCAACACAAACTTCCACTACAACCAAGCCTAAAAGACCCCCAAGAACAAGGCAAGTTGGGTTTAAAGTTCCTAAGAGCATAGCAAAAAAACTAGGGACTTATGTGCCTAAAGAGAGGGGCAGTTGTTCTAGGCGTAATAGCAGCAGTAGGTCAAGGGGTAATGGCACTGCTTTTTCTAATGCTGATGAGGGAAGAAAGGATGAGGAAGAGAGTGAGGCAGATGAAGATTTTGAGGTTGAGGAAAGTGAGACTGACTCAGATGAAGATGCTATTTTCAGTTCTGAGTTTGTTGTTGAGGAAGAAATTGATTTCTGTGATGATAAGCTTATGAGCCTGGGTTTGAGGATTGTTAAGATGGTACTTCAAATAAGGATAAGATCTACAAGAATGGGAAAATATGGACTGAAGTTCCATATGGATCCATAAGATTGGAGCCTTGGTTGATTTTTACAAGCAAAGAGGAGTTTATGGATGTACTTAGGAACTTTTGTATACAAGAGGAAATTGTCATTACTATTGAGAAGGCTGACAGAAAGAGGTTTACATGTTGCTGTGTAATGGAGGGTTGTGATTGAAGGATACATGCTGCTAGGTTGGCAGATAAGGTGAGTTGGGCAATTAAGACTTTGAAGGGGCAGCACAAAACATGTGGGAGGTTAGAAGATAATCCCATGGTGTCCTCTAACTGGTTATGCAAGAATCTATCGCAAAAGATTGTTGCAAACCAAGAAGTGCCAGTTGAAGCCCTACAGAAGGTGGCCATGGAGAGGTTTAGGATCAAGGTGAAGAAGAGGCTGCTTTATAAGGTGAAGAGCATGGCTAAAAGGGAGATACATGGAAGGTATGATGAGTCATATGCTCTTCTTCCAAAGTATGCTGAAATGATCAAGGAAACAAACCCAGGATCATATGCCTTGGTTACATGGACAGGGAACACAGAGAATGTGGTTCCCAAATTCAAGGCATGTTTCTTTGCCTTTGCTGCAAATGTTAGGGGGTTTCTAAGTGGGTGCAGACCTCTAATAGGCATTGATGGGGCTCACCTTAGTGGCAACTACAAGGGTATACTTCTGTCAGCCTAGAGGTGATCATGGGCCGGGCGGAGCCAAAAAAAATTTGCCCATTGACCGGGCCGGGTCCAAATCCTGGGCAAAAAATTGTGCCCAAAGCCCGTTATTTCGGGCCGGGCTGAGCGGGCTTTTTCGGGACAAAACAGGCCGGGCCGAGCAGGCTTTTTCGGGCCAAAGCGGGCCGGGCAAAAAAAAAATAGACTAAAATGTCTTTTTTGGCTTGTCCAAAGCCCGCCCAAAAAAATAAAACCGGGTCGGGCTGAAGTTGATCGGCTCTATGTCTGCCCTAGGCATTGATGGCAACAATGAGATTTTTCTCATTGCATATGCCATTGTTGACACTGAGAGTACAACCAGCTGGGCATACTTCTTCAGGAACCTGAGGATCTGCTTTGAGAAACTAGGATGCAACAGAGATAATTGGACATTCATCAATGATAGAATGAGGGTAAGTTTTGGACATTTCTTACATTGCAATGTCTATTTTTTCTGCTATTATTACACTACTAATTTCAGTTGCTATTCTCTTGTTTAGGGTGTTGACAGTGCAGTGAATGATGTATTCCCAAGAGCAACAAGGAGGGTTTGTTGTCAACACTTGTACATGAACTGCAAAAATGCAGGGTACAGTGGGACAGCCTTCCACAAGCTCTTCTAGACAGCTGCTGATGCATACAATGAGTATGTCTTTAAGAAGTCAATGTAGAAGATTCATGCATACAACCCTGAGGTTGTGACTTATTTGGAGTCATGCACAGAGCAGTGGTCAAGGCATGCCTTTGATCCACTAGTTTGTTGTGATCATAACACAACAAACTTTGTGGAGAGCTTCAATGCCTGCACTAAATCATACAGGGACCTCCCTGTTTTCACTTTGCTTGAGGGTAAGTGCAGTTGGGGTCAACTTTTTTTTCTTTGCCTTGGTTAAATTGATTAGATGTTAACATGTTTCCTTGTTTATGCAGCCATAAGAAACTGGTCCATGAAGAGAATTGGGCCAAGGTTTGATAAGGCAATTGACATGGATGCAAACATGCTCACTGATTATGCAAACAAGGTCCTACAAACTAGGAGTGATGAATCTAGGTTTTGCTTTGCTACATCATGTGGGGGGTGAATTGGAGGTCAAAGATAGGAATGTGAATTTCCCCATTAGGCTAGTTGATGGGAGGTGTGGATGTGGAAAATGGCAAGGTTGTGGTATACCTTGTAAACATGCCTTGCGAGTAATTTTTTATGAGAGATTGGAGGCTGCTGATTTTGTATCCCCTTATTATAAGGGAGCAGCTTACAAGGCAACCTATGGGGAGCACATTCACCCCATGGCTGATCCATCTCACTGGCCTGAACATGACCAGCCCCTAATTTCTCCCCCTGATGTTAAGAGAAGTGCTGGGAGATCCCAAAAGCAAAGGAAGAGAGGTCCTAATGAAGCCAAGAAGGGTAAAAGGCACAGCACTGTTAGGTGCAGCAAATGTAAAGAAGTGGGCCACAATGCAAGGACCTGTGGAGGTGGACCAACTGCACAAACCAGGAAGGAGAAAGGGTCTACATCAGCTGCAACAGGGACTGAGAAGAGAGGGAGAAAAAGGAAAGAAACAGATGCTGCAAGTGCCTCAACCAGCCAACCTAAAGCTTAGAAGACAAAGACCACCAAGAAGAAAGCCTGAACAGTGTTAGGATGCCTTAGCTTTTTTTTTGTTTTTTTGTGATTATGTAGGGCCTATCATTTTGTTGATGCTACAATAGGAAGTGGTTGAAATGGTGATTTTTTGCTACATTAGGTTTTTAGTTGATGCTACAACAGTTTAAACATGCTAATTTTTTGCTAAACAACATTACATTGGTCTTTTGCACCAATTACATTACTTCACTTAAATATTACAAATATTACAACTACAAACATCAGCACTCCTACTTTTATTGTTGCATTTACTAGTTTTTGTTGTTGCTTCAGTTTCTTCTTCAAGTGCTTCAGCTCTTCCTTCATCTTGTTCTTCTCTGAACTTTCTCCCTCATCTCTGCATATTGGAGAATCATGTTGGCTGCTCAGATTATGCTCCACACTCCCCTTGCACCATCTGAAATTGTTGCATGTATCACACTTGTAATACAGTCGCTGAGGATTTGTTGTTGTTTCAGAGTTTCGTATTGCAAATTTTCTTCTACAAGTACAATAGGAGTTAGGTACTCTTATGTATGCAGATGGTGTGGATGAACTGTTTGAGTAACTCATGGCAAACCTCCTTAGAATTGCAATAACAAAAGGGTGAGGAAAGGGTATTGGATCCATGTATTTATAAAGGCAGCAGTTAATGCAACATAAAACTAACGGCTAGTTTCTAAAACTGGAAAAATAGCCGTTACAAGTAATTGAAAAATAAGGGTATCTGGTGTATTACTATTTTACTTAGGGGTATATGGTGAATATGTATTTTTCACTAACAGGTCACTAACGCCCGTTAGCCAAAAAGGGCATTTTGGGTATTTCTTCAAATGTCAGGGGTATCTGGTGAATTTTTTTAAAGGTCGGGGGTATTTGGTGAATTTTGAAAAAAGTGGGGGTATTTGGTGAATAAATTTATTTGTCAGGGGTATTTGGTGAAAAACCCGTAATATAAAATAAATTTTAAAAAAAAAAATTACCAGTGTTTCAGCCCTCTTCTCCGCACTGCTCTTGGCGTACTCCTTCCATAAGTTGTCAGAAAACTTCGACATACTTATATCCCCCGTCCAAGAATGCTTGAGACGTGCTCTGGCCGACTCTGCAAAAAAGAAATGAAAAGGGTTAATCCGATATGGGCTATGGACGAGGCACTTTACTTTGGGGATTTAAATGTATACCTTTATCTTCGGCCAACCGCAAGCCGGCGGCGACCAAGAAGTCATCACTATAAAACATTTCTTTAAAGGGTATCCAGTTAGCTGGCCCTTTAAAGGATGACTGACCGGGCCTGGAGTACTCTTTTATCCTAAAGTACTCCACTACTTCTTCGTCGAAATGGTCCTCCAGCTCCAGCCAGGATTGCTTTCGCCCAGTATTCGTGATGGCTCGACTATAAAACCGATAGCCCTCAGTGACGTAGTTGATGGCCGCCCGTAAGAAGATGAAGTCGGCTTTCCATTCGTGCATCTTCGACGGCTTGCCCCATGCAGTGAGAAAGCCGGGGCGGTTGCAGATGCTGAGCCATGCCCCGTCCACGGCCCCGGGTACCTTAGCCGTATAGTGAATATGGGTAAAGGCTTGGAGAGAGAGAGCCAGGCCGCGCAGCTCGCAGACGGCTATGAAAGTTAGAACATTGTACTAAGCGTTAGGCGCCAGCTGATTATGGCCGATGTTGTAGTACTGCAGCATTTGTTCTATAAAGTCGTGGAAGGGGAACCTTAATCCCGCGTCCAAGGCCAGCTTGTAGACGGCGAAGTGGTTCTTTGGAGCACTCAGAATCGTGGTGTCCTTATGTGGGATGACGAAGGAGAAGCCCGGCATCGGCATGTAAGAGGACAAATAACTAGGGTCTGGTCCTATCTTCTCTAACCATTTACGATTGACCAAAATAAAGGCGAGGTCAGAAAAGCGTTTCCTAATCTCAGACGAGGTAGTGGAGGCTTCGTCCGACTCATCGGCAACGCCAGATTCACTGCCGTTATTGTCTTCGTCGGTTTCCTCCATATTGACGTCCCTGCCAAAAGGACTGGCCTCAGGGTTTATTTGGGAGTCTTCTAAACTGCGGTCAGGGGAAGGAGGCCTGCCCAAAGGCTCAGCACTTTGGGCCCCCTCGCTTCATCTGGAACTCGTCCAGTAGATTCCTCCATGTCTGAACTATTTGATGGGAGTATTACCTTTCGTCTTAGACGGGCCGTTTGCTTAACGAGCGCCAGATTTACCTGCACAGGTAAAGACTGGGTCGTCTGACTTTCTCGGCCAAAACCACAAAAAAATATATACTCGACCAGAAGAGGCCCAACTCTAGAATGTGCCGAAGAAGAAGTATCGGTTCTAGGGTCAAGAACAAGCTCTTGGTCGGCTAGGATTATTTGACGAAGAAGATTCCATTTTATTGATTTTCTAAGAAAAAATAAAGAATAAAGAAAAGTAAAAAGAACAAAGAAAAGATACCTGATGAAACGCCTGGACGATTCGGTGAAGAAGACTGAGAATAGACGATCACTCTCTCTCTAGAAAATAAATTTGCAGAGCTTCTCTCTCTAGAAAAAATGTGCAGAGCTTCTCTCTCTAGAAGAAATCTCTCAAGGTGTGAAATGATTTAACGAATTCATACCAAGGATAGGGATGGCAATGGGTAGGGTCGGGTAGGGTCTGGGTAGGGTAAGGCTAGACCCTTACCCATACCCTACTCATACCCACAGGGTAAATTTTTTTAGGACCCTTACCTGTACCCGTAGGGTCCGGGTAGGGTCTAGGGTCTAAAAGGGGTCCAACACAAAAATAAATCCGCTTACACTTTCCTATGTATATATAATCGTTAAGCACAATTTCATATATTAATTTTGCAATTAGCACACATAATATCACGTACATTCCACACCAATACATATTTTTTGCACATCCCAAAAGTCACATATATCAAAATATGAATAAATATATTTTTACGTGATTGCGGTTTGCGGCTAGGGTTCCTAACTGAGGGAGGGTTTTAGTTTTATTGGAAGTCTTCTGGAAGGATATGTTTATATATATATATATATATTTTTTAATTTTAAAAAAATAAAAATATATATTTTAGTTTAGATTATACCTGATCAACTCCAGCCCCGCCCGGTTTTTGGGCGGGTTTGGGCAGTTTTTTTGGGCGGGCTTTGGACAAGCAAAAAAACACTTTTTAGCCTAAATTTTGGGCTCGGCCCGTTTTGGCCCGCAAAAGCCCGCCCGACCCGGCCCGAAATACCGGGCTTTGGGCATAAATTTTTGGCCCGGATTTGGGACCGGCCCGGCCCGCAAGATGGGCACTTTTTTTTTTGCGCGGCCCGGCCCGGTGTTTGATCAGGTCTAGTTTAGATGGGTCTATGGGTAATGTTTGGGTAGGGTCTGGGTATTTGAGGAGTGGACCCTTACCCTACCCTTACCCGATAGGACCAAGACCCATACCCTACCCTTACCCATAGGGTCCAAAAAATTAAGACGCATACCCTAATTTTAGGGTAGGATCTGGGTGGGTCTAGGTAGGGTCCTGGACCCATTGCCAACCCTATATATATAGGAGGGTAAGAAACCCGTTGAGCCGGTTAAGGATAACCGGAAAAAGTTTAAAACGGCCAATTATGACCGATAAAACCTTGAAAAGGGCGCGTCATTGCCTCTATTTTGAATTTGAATAAACTACCGTGGGTAAAAGGTTATTAACCGTCAGATAGGCCAACAGTGAAAACCCTTTTAGGGGCAAATGTTGTAGCCTAAAAATCTACGGCTCCTTTAGAGACACTTGGGCTCATCAGAGCCGTACACGTGTCCTCCTCTAATAAATAAAAAGGATTTAACTCTTGGGTTGTATTCAGTTAGGAGAAAAGGCTTACTATTCTAGCCCAAAAGTTAGTCAGAGCCCAGCCCCTTGAAGGTGGCTGCAAGTGATTGGTTAATAAACTCTCACAAATCATGGTCTGCCACGTGTCATGATCTGATTACTTAGCCAATCAGATGCCACTATTCTAGGGCAGTTTTTAAGGATAGTTGTCATACTACAATCACTATAAATACCCCTGAAATCAGGAGAAAGATGATTCAATGCAAACAGTGTAAACTTACTCTGAAGAAATACTCTCTCACTTTCCCTCTCTATCTCTACTTTATCTTACAACTCCTGATATCTGACTTAAGCTTCGGAGGGGGAACCACCACCCAAACCTCCAGGGTGGGTCCCTTTTTGCAGGTTCGGGAACGAAGCTCGGGTTCGGACCAGGCAGATTAAGACATTGTTGCACAAGTCTCCAAGTGAAGAACATCTAAGGAATACTAGTTTACTTGCGGGACAAGAAAGCTAAACTTGTAGCTTAATTGTTGGACAAGCATACTAAACACTAACTCTACCACTAGATTACCTTAAAATAAGACAACTAAGTTATTTCAATGGAAAATTTGGGTTGGAAATTATTCCCTAGTTAACTAAGTTAAGTTGGGTGTAAATGACGCATTAATTATTTTATAAATGGTGCAGATTACGTCAGCAATTTTCATCAATCTTCATATGTGATTTTAGTTGCAAATTACTTGACCTGTTAAGAAATAAGCAAGCAATGGTGTTTTTCTCCTTTTTCTACATTCTTTAGAAATTTTGGAAAAAAATCGAACTTCAAACTCTCATTTAGAGTTTTGGAGAGATTGAACCATAGTGCAATATTAGAGTTTTGGATTCTTTCTAAGGCCCCATACTTTAAATTAATAATTTTAAGGTGTTCTCGTCAACGTTGAAATTTACAAGTACCTTTGAGGTCTAGGAAGTTTCATTTTGAGACAAAATCCTAACAATATAAATTTTTCTTATAGTCATAAAGACTTGTATAACCCTACCTTCATGCATTTGTTAATGAGTTTTTTTTGGGGGGTAATCAAAAGAAATTTGGTCTTAATTAAGAATCTTTTGCATGCAATCTACAAAACGCACGCAACTAATGTCGTTGACATAACACGAAGTTAACCTCTATTAGAATTTTTCACAAACTAAATAATAATAAAAAATTATCTTACTAATGCTTAATAAATATATAAGTTATCAAATGGTTTCTTTTAGGAGAAAATGGAAGAAAAATAAGTACTACTAACTTTTGTTGAATAAGATGTTACCTAACAACAGAAAAATGTTAACTAATATTTCAAAAAAAATGAGAACTAATGGATATATATATATAGATGGTTTTCTTCTGCTGGATCAACTTTTATAATTTTGGTATAGAGATAAATGATAAAAGAGTTCATGTGTTTAGAAGAGGAAAATTAAATAAAGAAACCATTAGCATAAAAAGACATGTCGAAATTCTATCAAAACTCTAAAGACGGGAAAAATGTTGCAACGGACAAAAATAAAGTAAATATTATACATAGACATGTGTAATTATATAGTAATAATTTTTTTGAATTATTAAGAACAAAGTTTATAAAGAGGAATTTGAAAAGAGAGAGGCTAGATATCTAAATTTGAAATAGAAAAATAATGAGCTCCACTCCAAGTAAAATTACAAAAAATATCTAATAGACTCATCTTTCGATATCTAAAAATCAATTTATATAATTAGTTTTTCTCAATTGAACTACAAACGTTAAGTCTGTTAACTCTGTTAGGGGGAGGGAAGGGGAGCAATGAATACAAATATACAATGATCAATTGATCATTATTGATGCATACTTGTATAGTTGCATAGTCACAAGACTACTTTACAGTTTACAGTATGTAAGTCATCAAGTGAAGCGTCACAAAGGAAATAATGGAGTGAAGGACGATCATAACGTGAAACATGAGCTCACTCCACGTGCTACAACTGCCTACAAGTACGAGTTATTTCACCAAGTACAATGATTAATCGAGATCTCGCTGCTAAGGCTATAAATAACACTTATATGTTCCACAGCACATTACTCCAAGGCAAAGCATATAATTACTGTTGAAAATCTTTTGAATCCAAGAATAAAAAAGGTGTGAAAATGGCACAGACACCAGTAATCATTTGTCTGAAATCAGCCCAAAACAACAAATTCTTGCGTTATAGGTATGAAGATGTTCAAACTCATGGCCTTCTTCAGTTTGCTGCTGATAAAATGGTGGATCCATATGCTCATTTTGAAGTCCAGAATTCCAAGACTTATGATGGTCTTGTTCACCTCAAAGCCAGATACAATAACAAATATTTGGTCAGGTAATGTTCATATAATTCGTCATGATCACTTTGTATAATACTTAGGAAAAATGGAAAAGAATAATCCCACCTTTTGGCGGTCTTCTCATAATAATCCCTCATTAACTTAATTTCAGAATAATCCTACCTTTACATCTAATCTTCTCAAAATGAGCCTTTAACCGATTTGTGAAATTAGTAACTTGTTTTAGAAGGTGACTTGCCACGTGTCACCTTGTGATTGGTTTTTTTTTTAAAAAAATTTAAAAATAAAGGAATTTGAAGAAAAAAAAATTCTTACTACATCACTCCCCTGCCGGAGCCCCTATCCCCCTGTCGGAAATTAACCCTCCCCACCCCTAGCTATCTCTCTGTTCTCTTTACTTCATCGCTACCACCACTACCCCCACTCTCCCTCCTCCACCCCTTCCCACTCTTATTTCATCTCTCTCCTCCCCCCATAAACCCACAACCTTAACAATTGTTGACAGCAAAAACATGACAGCAGCAACAACAACAAGAACAGTAACAACGAAACCACCATCAGCACCATCCCCGCACATAATTGAGTGATTTTGCAGGAATGAATCAAACCCTAGGGTTTTTGTCTCTTCTTCTTAATTCTTAATTCTTTGATCTTCATCCAATTTTTGTTTCTCACCGGTTTTTCACCCATTTGATTATTTTGTTTTCTGATTGAAATTGTAGCTTTTCTTATTGTGGTGGTGGTGGTGATAGAAAACGAGGTGAGAGAAATGATGGTGGAGGGGGCCTTGGTGGTCGGTCATGGTGTTAGCAAGGGCATTGTGCGAGTATGGCAACGGTGGGACTGGACTGGGGCTGGGGTTTTGGGCTTTGTCGATGGTGGGGTTAGTTGGGGCAGTGTCGAGGGTGGGGCTGGGTTTTTGGCGAGGGTGGGGCTGGGGTTGGGGCTGTGTATATGGCGTGAGGAAGGAGAGAGAGTGGAGGTGGTAAGGGAGAGAGGCGTGAAGGGTCTATGAGGTGGTGGTGGTCGGCCATGGTCTCCGGCGGTGGTTTCAGGGGAGGAGAGGTTGGGGTGTCGAGGGGTCCATTGGGGTGGGGTGGTGGGGAAGGTGGTACAAGGGAAGGGAGGGAAGGAGCTGTATTTTTTTTTTTTAAATCTAACCTGTTAAACAGGTTGTAGGTCAAAAGGCTCATTTAAAGCAGATTAGGTGTAAAAGTAGGATTATTCTGAAATTAAGTTAATGAAGGATTATTATGAGAAGACTGCCAAAAGGTGGGATTATTCTTTTCCATTTTTCCTAATACTTATATATAATACTCCCCTTAGTTTTAAATATAATACTGCCCCTAGTTTTCTAAGTATAAGTGGTACTGAAAAGGACTATTCAATTATGTCATCTAATAATATTAACTTTTATGCATATTTCAAAAAATAATCACTTACTAATTTAGAGTGTGTATTATTTCTCCTTTGATATCTACAGGTGGTCCCCTAATCATAATTGGATCACTGCATCGGCTAATAAATCGGATGAGAACCAAAATAATTGGACATGTACATTGTTCAAGCCCATTTACATTGATCGTGATACCCGAAAAATGAGACTTGTGCATGTCCAACTCGGTCATTATGCAAAATTAATGTCAATACAATCCCCCTTCGATTCCTGCTTATTTGCAGGATCAAAGGAAATTGATGCTAGTTCAAGCGACGTTTTCACCTTAGTATATTGGGAATCCGTGTTTAAATTTCTCAATCGTATAACTTTCAAAAGCCAGAACGGGAAATATTTAAGTGCATCAATGAGCAACGGGATTCCATATTTAAGATTTTCAAGTGACAATCCTACCGATCCAACGGCTGTCCATGAAATGTATACAAATCCTGATGGTACACTTTTCATAAAATCCATTTACTCTGGGAAATTCTGGAGGATGGGAAATAATGGTGATTGGATTTTAGCAGACGCAGATGATCCTCGAGGTACCAACAATACTTCCGCAATGTTTAGGCCTACGATGCTCGACATTAACGTCGTTGCGCTTCTAAACATGTCCAAAACTTGGTTTGTCAAGAGCTTCACTAATAGTTTCTTGAATGCCGCAGCTCAAAATGTGGACAAGGATGCCGTGTTAGAAATAATAGACTTGGAAACGATGTGCTCTAATTGAAGTTGCAATTGCTTAAACGTTTTGTTGTTTATCTAGAACTTATATTTAATATTCGCTAATTAACCCAACCCCACCAATTCTCGCGCCAAGCAAAGTTGTGTTCGGACTGGTAAGATAGCAAGATGATTTTACTTCCTAGGATATGTAAGAGCAAGTCATGCTCACTTCGGCACTAGTTTATATTTTGTTCTTCGTTTGAATGTAATAATGTCCCTAGTTTGTAATTCAAGTTTTAATTAATGCAAAATTTTCTGATGTCAAAATATATATTTGCTAATCAAGCATGTCATATTTGTAGCGTAATTAATAAAGTATGTTTGTGATAATTGACTCTGCCATGGGATGAGATGGATGACAATCAGTACTTTGGATTGTTAAGTTTGATAACTATGAGTTATGAATATAGTAATTTACATTTAAAAGTGTGAATGTGTTTATTGTTGAAATTGTTATATTCTATATAGGTATTTTGATATTGTGTCGTTTCTTTTTTGATCGATCAATAATTATAAATGGGCGATTACTTATATGATTCAATATTTCAAACTTGAAAAAGTTCTCAAACTAGTAGGGTTCGTTCTGTTCAACTTATTTTAACTTATATAAGATTAATCAGATAAGATAAGATAAGATCAGATCAGATAAGATAAGATGTTAGACACACTCAATAAACTATCTTATAAGATAAGATAAGATCTTATAAGATAAGACAAAATAAGTTGAACAGAACAGATCCTAAAAAGAAACAAAAAGAACAGGGAGCATGGAGGGAGTACAATATGTGTATGAATAGTGATGATGCCCCGATGCACTACTTTGACTATTAATATTTTTAATTGTGTATTAGAGTAAAGTATAAAATTTAATTTTATGAAAATATACGTTGAGACGAATCAAACAGCATATTACATTATAACATTTGCTTTTATCTAATATTCCCTCCGTTCCATTTTAATTTACTCACTTCACTTTGGGGGAGAACCAAGGAGAAAGTGCAAAAGTATGAGAGAGAAACTGAATAGATGGAGAGAGAAATTGAAAAGTGAGAGAGAAAAACTAAAAAGTGGGTTAAAATATTAAAAAATGGATGACATGGGTAGAAAAAGAGGAGAAAGTAGATGTGACATGTAACCAAAAATAGAAAAAGCAACAGTGTGTAGATTAAAAAAAGGGATCGAAAAGGAAAGTGTGTAGATTAAACAGAAACGGAGGGAGTAGTAAATAATGCATGGTCAAACCTCATAGATAAACAGTGGAATTATCAAAGTATAGCGAGTAATTCGAAAAGGAAGAAGTAAACATGATTGCAAAGCCACGACTCTACAATGAATATGAAAATTGAAACCCATGATTTGTGATTGGGAGCATAGATATAGTCGATACTCTTTGTAGACTTTATTATGTTTGCATTTGTTTACACCTATATTTTTGGAGTTAGTATTCTCACGCTTCGTTGTCATTTGCTACTCTAACATCGTTATAGTTAATCCTTTAATTAGATTATTGTTTGATGAAGGAGTAACTATCAGCAACACATGTCAGGTTATTATTGGTTTGCTAGCTCATGATTAAGGGTATGTTCTCTTCAAATTATTTCGAACTTATTTTGTTTTTTTATATTTTTCTTAACTAGTTTGAATTTGAGCAAGAGCAATCTGAACTTTTATTAACTTTCTAGAACTTTTCCCAGATTTTCAAAAATACTTTGTACTTTTTCCCAACCTTTACTTATTCAATCTAATTTTTTCTAAACTTTTCATAGTCTCTCATAAATTAAGTGGATAAGTTAAAGTGAATAGACCTCGATGTCATATTGTCATTCTATGACTTACTCCCTCCGTCTTTTAAATGTTGCTACATTTTGCCATTTAAGTGTGACTCAATTTAGTTGCTACATTTACAAATATTTCCATATATAGTACATAGGTCCCACACTTTATTTACAAGTTTGCCATCACTTTTGTCTGGTGGGGGTGGTCGGTGGTGACGGTGGTTGTTGGTGTGGTTGTCGGTGGTGAAGGTGGTGGTTGGCCCGGTGGTCGGTCCGGTGGTTGGAGATGTATGTGGTTGCTTGAATTTTCTAGTTGTAAATGTAATCACTTTAATCAAATAGATTAAACCCATTTACTTTTTGCTTAATTCACCCTCTGTACACTGGCCCCACTCCCTCCTTGGTCTGTGTGAAAAAACAAATGTAGCAACAATTAAAAGACGGAGGGAGTATTTCATGGTTTGGTATGGAAATTGGAATGACAAACTCTAATAGGGTATTTAATCATAAGCACAGGACAATCTCATTATTTCTTAGCTCATGAACAACTTTTATAACTTAAAATTATATGAATGGGGAATTGGGATGCTCTAACGAGTCATATACTCATATGCTAGAAGTATATGAATATATGATTATCTCTATTATATATGGGAACTCTTGAGGACTCTGGTGTCCACCTGTGTTCCCAAAAATACCCTTTATGTTTTTATTTTTCCAGGATAACTTATGAGGGCAAAAAAGTCATAGAACTTTTTTTAAACAAAAGCTCTAATGTAATTACCAGATTTCCCTCCCAAAAAAAACTACCAATTTTTTTTTAGTTAAAGTAACTTCCATATTTTTTGAAAACAAAAAAAACATTTTCAATATCACCGCGATGTTCGCGCACGCATCGCGTGCAAAAAATACTAGTATCATAGTATGTCATTTAGCAGTTTAAACCCGTGAACCAAGATCCCATTAGCTAGAGCCTGAAAGTGGACAAATGGACATGTATATGCTGCCCTAATACCCTCACATGAACTCACGAAGTATGTCTAAACTCTAAAGTCTAAACACACACATTGAAAAACAGGGAAGGAAGAGAGAACGGAAAAAAAAAAAGGAGGGCAACAACAGTACCACGACAAGTAGGAAGAAGGGCGGCTAGTTTGGTGTATCAGTAATCAGTTTATATCAGCCATCAAGGCTTGGACCAATTATAGACATGTACTGAGGCCAAAAAGTAGCTTAATGTAGATTTTTTTTTTTATTATTTAAGGGGGTTAAGGAACATGATTTTAATTGTTTTAGTATGATTCATGTTAGTGTTGAAATTTTGTAATCATCAAAGCTTAAACTGACACATTTTCACTCGTCTAGCTTAAATTTATAGAACATATTTACAAAGTTAGGAGTTGGAATAGCAACCTTATTCTTTAATTTAAAAATCTCTTTGTTGAAGGACACCATTAATTACAAGCTTGGGGTGTCTTTCACCATCAATTTCAAGTTTTATTTATTTTTCAATTATTCCAAATTTAAAGTGTATTTTAGAATTGGTCTCGATTAACAAGCAACCAATCTATCTATCTATACTAATAAATTAAAAAGTGTTCCCAAGGACGTATATGTGCTACGTGTCACCATCCCTCATTCAATAACATCCTATCCACGTCTTTCTCATATAGTAAAAAAAAGAAGCAGTGTTAATGTGCATATTCAAACCCACAACCTCAAGTATGAAAGAAAGAGATCCAACCATCACTCCACCATACTATTGTTGCTTATTTAATCAAAATTAATGATGATATATGAATGGAAAACTTTTGAAATCCATATAATGAATTAGATGATTTTTTTAAATGAGTATGAGATGACTTATTTAACTACTACTAAATTGTAGCACAGAGAAACCTCGGGACATCGCTCGGGCCTAAATACTAGTCAACAAGTAGGAAGAAGGGCGGCTAGTACATGGTAATTAATAAAATAGACCAACGTTAATCTTTGGATATTGTACAAGTCAAAATATTGCAATTAAAAAAAATGAGTTCTGATACATATTAATGTAGCCCTATGGAATGTGGTATCAGCAAGTGATATAATAAACTTCGATTAGTATCATACTGTCATCAATGTTAGCAAGTGTTGAATATTTTCACTTCTTTTTTTAGAAGGTTCATATTTTTACTTTTGACTTCTTATATGCCGTCCTAAGGACTTGACATAGCACTTCCCTTGTAAACAGTATGGAATTAGCAATAGAAAATAATCATATGTTAATTCACCTTATTTTTCCTTATAATTTGAAAGCTTACTATTCATATTATTATAAACATTAATATTGTAGCTTATTATTATTATCAAAGATCGCATCGTCAAAGCAATAGTAGTAATAACTCATATAATAGCTATTTAATTTTTTTTTAGTTGGAAAACTTCACTTTCACTCTTCCATATCCAATAGAAAATAAGTCAAAAAAAATCTAGTTGAGGCTCATATGTAAATAAATTTAGGTGAATTAAAAGAATCAAACATAAAACTTAAATTAGAGGTGATCAACATTAACACGGCCTAGCTTGAAAATTAGCGGGTTTTCGGCCCGCAATTCGAGACCGACCAGATCTTTGGGTGAAAAAATGGGTTATCAACAATCCAAATATGAAATTTTATTTAAGCTAAATTTCAAACAGGCCTAAAAATAATCCAAAAAACCGCTTAGTCGACCTGAATAGTGAGTTTGGCTTGGTAAAATCAATATTGTCACATACTTTAGCCCATGATAACTTTTTTACCAAACTCCAAATCAACCCAACCCATCCCATTATCACATCTAAATATAACACAACTTTTTTGAAGATCTCATTAGCTAAATCCTACCCTAGCCCCTAGGTGAACTATTAGACATGTTACATGTATACCCATGTAAATCTAAAATGTCACAACTCACACCCTAACATAAAGTAAAGTCAAAACAAACACATTGAAAAAAAAAAAGTTACAAAAAACAAAAAAAAAAAAGAAGTTATATAATGCAAATACAAGCAACAGTAGTACGACAAGTAGGAAGGGGCAGCTTAGTTTGGTGTATCAGTTTATATCATCAGTCTCACGCTCTTCGTATTCTCCGTCCTTCCCCTACCACTCTCTCCCTATTTTAACCCCTTTTCTTCTCTCTCTCTCTCTCTCTCTCTCTCTCTCTCTCCTCCTCTCTTCTGCGCAGTCACATTCTCTCACTCTCTTTTCCTCTCTTTTATCTCTCCTCTCTTCAATGGCTTCCATCACCGGATCATCCGTTTCCATCAACTGCCGTGCCCAAACCCGTTTCCCTTCTTCGGTATAAAATTTAAAGACTCTCTCTTTTTTAATGATCTGCAACTGTTTAGTTTGGATCTGCTAATCTTATGTTCCAGTTTTTTGTTGATCTGATTTTTTTGGGTTAAAGTTGTTAATTGATTGTTTTTTATTTTAGCATTGGGTTGATCTTTTCTAGTATTGGGTATTTTTCGGTTGGTTGTTTGGTTTATTAATTATTGATCACCTTGTTTTTTAATTTCAGTGTGATTTAAATGTAATATTGTATGACTAATTTTTTCTAATTTGTTCTATGTTTTGATATTCTGAATGATGGTGACAAAAAGATTTGTACTTTCTCTTGGGATTTTTTTTTGTTTTTGTTTATTTCTGGTGGGTTTTATGTTGGAGCTTAAACCTCTCTTAAATTTCGAGGTTTTACATTGATTATTTTAGGGAAAAATAAAATCTTTTAGGGGAGATCTGCTAGTAATTTATATGTTACTAGTTAAGATTCTTTGAAATTTCTGAGCTTTTTTAGTACAGATTGGATTTTTGTAGGGTTTAGTGTAATTCTATTAGCCTGCCTGTTATCGACCCGTAACCTGCATGGCAATACCCACTTTGGCCTATTACAAAGTTGTGTTGGATCTTCAATTGATAGAACGAATTAGGAGGATCAAGTTTTTTTTAACTGCATTTGCACTTAATTGGTTGCTTGATGATAACTAATGTATCTCTTACGTCCCTTTTCATGTTTGCTGTTTTTTTAATGTTTTGGTATGAATTTCAAATCGTTTATTTTGGTGTGTTGGCATCAGAAAATTTCTGGGTTTATATTCATATGATTTCGAATTTTTTGTTATGAACTCATGCTCTGTCTTCGATTTCTTTGGACAGTTTACATCCAAAAACTATGCCTTGGTGCCGTCTGTGTCATTCTCAAGGACAAGCCAGATGAAGTCGATTCGCTTGAGTGTCTCTTGTGCTGTATGGTTTCTCCTTTCACATCTTATTCTCTTTGCTTTTGTGTCTTTGTGTTTATTTTGAAGCAATATTTGAAGAATATATGTTTTATAATATGATGAATTATTTGCCTGTCATAGACAATTTGTAGATCAGGTCTCATTCACTTGGATCACTTGTTTAACATCATTATACTTTCATGGGCCGAAATTCTCCTTTAGTGTTTATTTGGGGTGGCATTAGAGGAGCAATACTTAATTGTTTCGAGCTTGTCTTTGTAAATTGAAATACTCTGCATTTGCTTTCCTTAACCAGGCAAAACCAGAGACAGTTGAAAAGGTCAGTTGTATAGTGAAGAAGCAGTTGGCTTTGGCGGATGAAACTCCAGTCACGGGTGAAACAAAATTTTCAGAACTTGGTGCTGATTCTTTAGACACAGTAAGTATAATTTGTTATACCTTTACTGTTACAGAAGATTTAACATTAAAAAAACTCGTGCTTTTATGCATTCTGTAGAAAGTGGTGAACTTGATGCAACTCTACGCCATGATATAATCTAAAATCAGAACTTACAGAGTTCTAATTGTGGCTGTAACCTATATAGATTTGATCTACTTTGTTCAAGGAGTTGGCAATGAGGAAGATCACTAGCAAAAGCATAGGGAATTGACCATTAGATGTAGTTGCGTACATGGGGATTTCTTAAAACCCTACTTGAGCATAATACATATTTCCTCCGTCCTTTAAAAAGTGAAAACACTTCTCTCAAAAAGCTCTCACATGTAAGAGGTAAGTGTTTCACTTATTTCAGAACGGAGGAAGTATATCTTTTTGGGTTTTTATTGTTGTTGATTGGAGGACAGGTAATTATAATCTGAATCGGATTTCTTGAAACCCTACTTGAACACACTCCATATACGTGTTTTTTTTTTTTTTTTTTTTTGTCGAGTGGAGTATAATCTGAAACAAGCTACTCTATCTGTGCTATTGTGTACCTAGTACACATACCCGTAAGTGATACGAGTAGCTGGACTGTAAATTATAGCTTTCCATCGTCCATTCCCCCTCATCTACATCGTCTGACAAATTTTTGGTCTTTTTATATCACAGGTTGAAATTGTGATGAAGCTCGAGGAGGAATTTGGTGTCGGTGTTGAGGAAGAAAATGCCCAAAGCATTACAACTATTCAAGAAGCCGCAGATCTTATCGAGACACTTCAGAAGTAGACCATCCATGTTAAAGTGGATGGAAATGTTTGGGTTTGTAGGATGAGTATTAAAAAATTTTCTTCCCGTTTCCTTATCTCTGTGTTATCTTAGATTTAGTAGACCTTATCGTTGTTTGAACGTTTTGACCAGTATATGAAATTGGTCGTCTTGTATGAGCTCATAGTTTGTGTGACTTGATTTTTAATTACATAAGTATTTGCCTATCTAGCCAAAATTCAATCATTTTTAGTTGATGGTAGAACTATGATATTGAAAGCAACAAATTGACCTGATGTTGGCTTCTCAATTTTGCGAGATTGTCTAAAAAATCATGTGTTGGCAGTCTCTTTTGCCATTGGCTAAGAGCTTCTTCAATGACTCTCACTCTGATTTGTTTGATTCTGCGTAGGAAATTTGTCAATTATTAATGGGTCATTTCGTGTTTTTTCCAAAAATAAAATAAGATTGAAAACTTCTATTTTTCCGAACATTTTACATTTCTTTTTTCTACCCCAATATGATCCAATGGAACATAGCAAGAGGTTGTAAGTCACAAGTAACCAACTACAGAAAAATTAGTAATTAGTTCAATACTAGGAGTAAATACTTTCCCGGAAAGAAAAGAATTATTGTACTTTATTACATTATTAAACATGGTTGGCACAAAGTCTCCATCACATGTTCTCCAATTGTGTTTCCATGAAATCCCCCTTCTAGTTTTCTGAGATCTTGATCCCCCCCCTCTTAGTCTGTTTTGTATTTGATTATTATCTTTACATGTATGATTTGTAAGTGGCATCTTTTTTTTTGATCCATATGAGCCACGAAGGCAGTACAAAGTACAAAGAATGGGAAGGGGGATTCAAACTCATGACTTATCGTTCACAGCACCTCAATCTTAACCACTAGGCCAAGACATCCTTGGTTGTAAGTGGCATCTTGGTATTACTTGTAAGTGGCATCTTTACATGTATTGTGAAACATTAATTGTTTTACCCCTTCGGAAATAAAGAAATTGCCATCCAAAATGAACAAGTTTAAATGCTGTGAGATCGTCTCGTACGAGACTTTGCCCTTTTGGATTGGATTAAACTAAGCACATTTTTTTGGGGTAATACTTTTCATGGCTACTGGAAAGAGTTAAGAGACAGCGGCGGCCCTTATCATTTTCACTATAGACTAGTCTTTTAACAATTACGAAAAACCAAGAGTTGTTCTACATGGCAATTCAAATATTTATTTATACATACAGACATGATAAATTCTATTTACAATCAGCAAAAAGAAAAATAATGTTTAGTCATTTTTAGTCCCAATCAGCATCAAAGAATCCAGCATCTTTCATCTCAGAGTAGTACACATTCTCCAAGTTCAAGTCTTCCTCCTGGACAAGTCAATCTCAGGGGTATTAGAAGGTTGCACATTCACCTCAGGATAGAAGGATTACAAGATTTGTACTGAACCAAACCAAAATATACTACAAAAAGACGACCAAGTAGAGGAAGGGGGGGTATAATCCTGGCTCCTGCCACCTGCAGGTTTATGGAGTGGGGTTTCGCCTTGTCCTTCCCCCCTCCCCCGGGCCTAGCCGCTAGACTGGACTAAGGAATCATAAAAATTGAGGCCTTATTGGGTCCCATTACCAAAATTAACAAAAAAGAAGATACAAAAAAAGACGTAAATTACCTGAAAGAAATCTGCTAAAAATGTCACATATATGAGAGGAAGGTAAAATCCATGGTAGCATATAGATAGGGTGTCGTGCAACCTGGAAAAAAAAATTAACAGTCAGATTAACTACAACTTGTGAATTGGACTGCCATTAAAGTGGCAACTAATAAAAGGAGAATCCACAGAAATATTAAAAGCAGTACCAGAACCCAAAACCACTTCCACTGAGAATACAAGCTAAAAGCGCCAGTGCATTTACGCCGCACATGATGGTGATGTACTTGTGATACGCAGGTCTTGCTGCACAGCAATAAATGACATGTTAAAGAGGGAGGCAAATTACACCGTAGTTGTTCCAAGTTACCAATTAAGCACTCACCTGGCAACCTCTCTCTCCAGCTGGAATGGTACATGAAAAGTATGAGGCCATAAACTGAAGTCAGCACTAGCTTGTGCACAATCCACAAGCCCCACTTCATTCGATGAGCATCACCATTCTCAATGAATAATGGGACTCCAAATGCAAACACATATATTCCCTGTAGGGAAAAATAAAAACTTAGATCATCATTTAATCCATAGCACAAATCTGCATTACCATTTAGATTACGAACCAAGAAACGATGTTTATTTGTTAGCATTAACATTTTACAAGCACACATATATATAGTTGAAATTATGTATGCCATGAGAACATGGAAGTCATATCAAGTATCAAACACAAAGATGTGTCAAATAAAGAAGGAAATCCTATTGACACAATAGAATAATGAAAGACATCAGCAGATATCATAGAAACGTCAAGAAGGAAAAAAAAAATAGTATAAGAATACAGTTACATTGTAAAGTGTTAAGTAACTAAATACTATCAAACGTGGTCACAATAACCGCCATTCATGTGGAACCAAAAATTAAAGGGGAAAATCCTCTCAGATCTAACAGGCATTGGTCTTTAACCTGGACATTTAAGTGATGATTTAGATGGGTGATCATCAAACTTCCATGTCCAAAGACTAGCCTTTCTGCTCTCTGGCCTGGCAAGAGGTGAACTTTCTTGCTGCTCTAATACAGAATCACAAGAGCACCACATATCTCAAAGATGAACTTTCATCCAAAACACAAGTCAATAATGCCATTGCCATCACATTGTATGCCCTCCCATTTTCTGTCAAACAAAGTTGACTAGAATCCTTCATGTGAATCCAGTATGCCTTTTTCTTTATGTTTTGGAGGAAGAGGATGGGAAAGAAATAGCTCTTGAAGAATCCACAGAAGACAACCATTAGGGTGGCAAAGTAACATCAGAGGAGCAACTCTCAGCCAATTTCAGGAACACTATGAAAATGCAAGTTATGCAACTAAAGGTTGCAACAACTATGTGAACTCATCAATCCCTCTGCTCCCCCCAATGCCCTTGACCGTCCATATCCATAAATTACAACTTACACATTATAATGTCACCCTGATCCTCATACATTCACACAAATTCATCACCAAAAAAAGACAGTATATGAGTGGATACAAAAGCAAACTTCAATGAAGCAAAATAAATGAAAAGTCAAAAGCAAAAAAAAAAACATATTAGATCCTAAGAGCTGTGAACAAAAATTCTTTAAAGTAGGAACATGGAATACCTTGAGAAAGACGTCCAAACCAACTAGCATTGCGGAAATAGCAAAAGTACGATTTAAAGCTTCCGTCCCACTTGTATAGTTTCCTTGAAGAAGAAAAGCGATCAAACTCACTTCCAGAAACAGCAACCCTGAAGTAGTGAATAGAGATAGAAGGTTCCAGGCTAGCGTCTTTCCTGGTGTACACTCCCAAGTCTGTCAAAAACAAAAAAAGGAGCTAAGAAATAGATAACTGGAAGTCTTAGCAAGTCTCACAATACAAAAAGAAATATGATTCTTTGGCACTCAATATATCAACCAGTGACCTGGTTCCATCAATTATATACTTCTTCTGTTCTGTTTTACTTGCAACCAAGTAGGTTGGCACACAGATAAAGAAAGAGTAGGGAGAAGAAGGTGTAATGAGAGAGAAAGTAGGTCGGTAGTATATGAGCATTTTTCCCACACAAAAGTTACTGTAGTCTGTAGATGGCTTGGTAATATTGTGACATTCCCATTCAAGGGAAGTGTTCAAATATTGTGGAATGGAGAAAGTATTACTCAGTCTCTGACAAGCAGAAATATTCGGGGATAATCTTTTATTTCAAAGCCAAGGTAATCAAATAATCGGGGATAATCGGAGGTAATTACAATTAGCAAATTCTACAAGTGATTCCTACAAATGCCAAACTGCAAACTAATGAGATACATAGAACAAAATTCAACTATAAGAAATAATAACTACAGATCAGCAGGTCAAACAGCATTAACAAAGAAAAGAGTGTTAAGCAGATCTAGAATACAACAGTAAAAAAGATCACATGAAAACCACATCAAGCTACTATAGTTTGTATGGGAAGTGAGATATAGAGCGAACATAACTATTCCAAAAATACTACCTTTTTAGAAAAAAAGAAAAAGGAACTGTTCTGAAACTACAATGTTTGATTCCCAATATACATAATCAGTAAAGTGGCACATGTGCATTTCATTAAAACCAGACAGCAAATTAGCCAGAATCTTCTCAACTTAGAAATAACTTGGTAGCACAGCTGTACAAGATCAGTAATCATCGACATACAGGGTCCATAAAACATGTAATGAGTATCTCATCATATGATAAGTATCTTGTAATTCATAAAAATTAGGGACAGTATGTAACCTAATAAGGCCATGCTAATGCTATCCAGGTTTCAAGCATTAAAGTACATTTTGAGCATGATGATTAATTGATTATCACACCAGATTCTCAGCATATCATAAGATCCCAGTTCTTGATAATCCCATGCTCTTCCAAACCCAGAAAACAAACGGAATTTCAGTAATTTTCCTTAGCCCAAAATATTTCAAAGCGTACCTCTTCTGGATCACCTAAACCATACTCTATTCTTACAGGTAAAACAGACTAGCTCACAGCATCAATTCTCTGCAAAAATCAACTGGTAAAGGGGCAACGATTTAATACAGATTTGTTCCTCAAAACTAACTTTGTCTCCCCCTTCCCTCTCCTCACATCCCCGCCAAAAAAAAAAAAAACCTCATAGTCTTGACGCAAAGGTTTATACTCCTACATACTGTAAAGAGCTCACTTTTCCCATCACAAATATTTATATCCTTAGCATCCTTAGGGCTCATAGTTCAGTTCCCATGGTGTGGAATCAATCTATGAGCTCACCCTTTCTCAACTATATGTGCATGTTTTGTTCAAGTCATGGATTGGAAACGCAATGTAAGCAATTAGAGAAGCGGAATGGTAATAATAATTGTTACCTTTATCGAGGGTTTGGTTCCACAATGGAAAGAAAAAACTTAAAGCACACTTGGTTCAACATTTTTGCTCTCTGAAAAACAAAATCAATTACCTACTCCCTTTCTTCAACCCTCCTAAATCTATTACCAATACCATTACTAAGCGGTAACAAACTTCCTCAGTTTGTGACCTTTCCCTCCTCATTAAGTAACAAAATCCATTTCTCGGTGGTAACGATTACCTTTCCACTATAGAACCAAGCACTCAATAAAGGCCCCAATATTTGTTACCAATTACCCCCTCTATTTGATTCCTTCCCATTCCGTAGCATAAAACAAACAAGCACTTAATGTGTCGGATTGAGAAGGGTAACGTAATGTGTTACCATTAAGTTGAGATGGGTAATACACTTTTGGTGGATATATTTAACCACAAAAACCGAAAAGATTTTCCCACTTGTCATACCAAACAACATGTAATATAGATCGTTTCTTGTTTCCTTTTCCTACTCAAGAAAACTCATTCCAAAAATACTCTTTAGTTTATAATCTATCAGTGTCACTGCCACTCTAGATTTTAGTCCAAAATAACACCATCATTCATTTCATGCAGCTAACCTTATGCGCAGGAGCTTAAAAATGCTAATGAAACCCACAAATCAGATGATAAACATTAACAAATTTCAATTACTCAACTATAGCATACAAAAAAATAAGTCAACAGAAAATAGCAATAATTTTAATGAAAACCACAAACTAACCTTTTGGCCAACATAAAACAAATTAATTCGACAAATCATTCATGAAAACAACACAAAACATGCAGAAAAGAGGAGAGAGAAAAATCAAATCAGACAGAAAATTTAGTACCTGAAGACAACACCAAGTGAAATTAAGGAGACTAACAAGCCAAACAATCCCATAATAAGAATTAATAATGTGCGACCTTCCAACCCAAAGTTTTCTATAACTCTTCTTCGCTTGAAAAGCCAAGTAAAAAAGGAACAAAGCAGAAGGTAAAATTAGGAATATATTGTGCCAAAATCCATGACAATCCAATAACCAGCTGTAATTTCGATAATCATTTGCTTTGACACTGATAGTTTCTGCGATTTCGGCAGAAGAATTTGATGATTCCGATGAAATTGGGATTTCAAGAGCTGGGGATTGTAAAAGGGACGACATTAGTTTAGGTCAACTTAAGGTTTTTCAATGGAGGATTGATCTGAGAAGGTTGAATTTAGGGATTTTGGAAGATGATGCGAACCCTAATTAGTTTGGCAATTTTCTCTCTAGTGCTGGAGATTTGGTTATAACTGAATGAGTAGTTGATTGCTTGATTAAGAGAGAAAGTGCAATTTTTTCCACTTTATTTGTTTTGACGGGTGGGGAATTCAACGACACACCACAATGCACATGTGGAATGAGGATAATGATTATGAGAATTGTATTTTTGTCATTGTCCTGGCCGTGCTAAAAATAAAAGTGGACCCGTGTTTAAATTAGAGGTTTAAGGCAAATCGTTTCATAAGAATTGCACGAAATTACATAATTATGGAAAAAAATCGTTTCATAAAAATTGCACAAAATTGTATAATTACGGAAAAAGAAAAAAACCTGAACAACTTACATCAGATTGAAATTCGTTTGGGTCAAAATTATCATCTATTAGTATCAGATTAAAATTTGTGAATTATGTCTTCTATATGTCTTTTTTTCTAACGGTAGAAAGGAGGAGGAGAGAATATTTTAAGAGATAAAAGTGTTTTCTAGAAAGAAAATGATAATGAAGGTTTTTTGGGTTGCGTTAGTAAAGTGGGGCTGTATTTAGTAACCCCCTATTATTGATCTTAAAAGTACACTAAATGATTTGATGATGGGAGCTATTGAGAAGCCCAATGTTTGGGAAAATCTTGATATCAATGCACATATTCTAAAAATGTATATTTAAGTGGTAAAATTATCCTAAGTTTTTGAAAGAGCAAGAATAAGAATAGAAGATAACCTGCTAGATGAACCTGTCTTATTGAGCTATAGGTGGAAAAAATCATTCTTGTAATGACTCGTTGAGAAGTATGTGAACTAGCCACTATGATTGTTTAGGGGTTGACCTCGCCTCCCTATGAGGTTGGGGTTCTAGGAGCCAACTTCTTTTCTAGACCTAAGAGATAGGAAAGGCAAGCTTATGACGTGGAAGTCAATAGGATAAGTAGTAAAAGTAATAACTTTTACACAGTTTTTGGAAAATTTACATAGACAAAACTGCAACAAAGAACTAAGTGAATCTATGGCTTATAAGTTATAACCATCTCGATCTCTTATGATGTGAAATCCTCCTTCCTTAAAATTAATGTTGCAAAAATAGCAGTCTAGTTTCCTAACCTATAGTCAAATTTGGTGAAAAGCCATTTTCAATAGTAGTGGATATATCCTAAATGTTACACAATAGCCACTAATTTTTCGACATTCCATACTCATATGGTAACTAGGCCATGACAATGGTATACATTAAATGCAAAGATAGTCAATTTCACGACGGAATACGATATTTTTTTTCTTCCCACTTCCTTTTCATATTACTGATTTATGATTAAGAGTTATATTGAGGAAGGGCTCTGAGTTTTTCTAGTTACATGAAGTACTTTTTAGGCTTAAGGGATATTTACATCAAGCTCCACTTACTTTTTTCTACAATCATCTAACTAATAAAGTGATGCAAGCATCGATACTATTACAATGGGAGGGGGGAAGAAATGGTACAAATGGATCAAAATGGGAGATGATGACTTGGCTAATGAGCTAGCAACAAAGAATCTGAAAGGGGAATGAATGATGGGAATGAATGATGCAGCACGTGGAGAATAGAAGGCTAGATTTGTCCTTTTCTAGAATTGTCCTTTTTCTTTCCGTTATTTTGCAGTAATTTTGTTAGGAGGGAGATTATTCTCTATTTTCTCCTTTATTTTCCATTGGAATGTAAGGCTATATAAAGCCAACCTTTGCTGTGTAATCATTATGATATAACGAATACAATCTTCCCCATTCTCTGAAATTCTTTCTCTCTCTAAGTTCTATTCTCAATTATTGATCCTATCCTTGAAAGTTATTTTCTATCCTAACTTTCTGGATTTATCCATACTAATCCTCATCTCTTAATTGAGGTTGGATTAATTAGCTCATTCAATACAACAGTTTGTAAGTTGTATCATTGGTATCAGAGCTGACTGATTCCTCGGATCAATCATGCCACCTAAAGTTGCAAGCAAAAGTAATGAAGAAGGAGAGGCTATTTCATCCACAGATCTCCAGAAATTTGAGGTAGCCATCAAAAACCTGTTAGAACAAAACCATATCAATAGTAGCTTGAATATTGATAAAAACACCAGACCATTGCTAATATTGCAAAGAAACTTGATGAAACCCACACATTGAATACTTTGAATATTGATAAAAATGTAAAATCGATTTCTGAGTTGAGTGATTTGATGATGGGATTGTCTATTCAAATCACCAAATTAGTGTCTGAAAAAAGATACTGAAGATCAGACTAATACTATATTGACTCCTCATACAAATGGGAATCAACCTTATCAATATTCCACTAAACTTACCAAGATTGAATTTCCTAAGTTTGAAGGGGAAGGGTTAAAATCTTGGTTATATAAGTTTAATCAATTCTTTGAACTGGATAATGTGAATGATTTACAAAAGGTAAAGTTAGCAGCCATTCATTTAGAAGGGAGAGCTTTGTTATGGCACCAAAGCTATACCAAGAGTAAAGGAGTGGTTAGCTGGAGTCAATATATTCAGGATATAACTGATCGTTTTGGAGAGCTCTATGATGATCCAATGGCTGATCTAAAGGCCCTTAAACAAACTAGTATTATCCAGGAGTACCATGATTCATTTGATAGCCTAGCTAGTAGGTTAACCTTATCACCTGAGCATTTGCCGAGTTGCTACTTGGGAGGACTGGAAGATGAAATCCAGTTAGCAGTGAGGATGTTTACACCCACTACCATCCAACAAGCCCACTGTTTAGCAAAATTACAGGAAGCGGTACACAAGAATAGAAAAACCAAACCATCTCCACCACAAAAAGCCTTACCTCCCCTTTTACCCACACCAAAAACCACCCCTAGATTCAACTCTTCATGGAAGGGAACCAACAACTCAATTCCACAAAAATTTAGCTCCACAAATAACCCAAATAGGAAGACCTTCACTGCTGCTGAAATGAGTGAAAAAAGGGCCAAGGGCCTTTGCTTTTGGTGTGATGGAAAATATGAGTATGGGCACAAATGTAAGGAGATCTAAGAAACCTCAATTATTTCACATTGAGGTAGAAGATGAGGAGGAGGAACCAGAAATAGGAGGTGGAGGAGAAGACACTACTGAGTTGATGTGTGCTCAGATATCCTTGCAAGCATTAGATGGGAATTGTAATTTCCATACCATGATGATGGTAGGCCAGCACAATAAAAAGCCTATACATGCCTTGTTAGACAGTGGAAGCACTCATAACTTCCTAGACTCTACCACTGCAGCAAGGTTGAAATGTAGGGTAGAGAAGGTAGCTCCAATGTGGGTGAAAGTGGCTGATGGGGGTCAAATCAAATGTGACTCCATCACTAGAAACTTTGAGTGGAAAATGTACGGATACACCTTCACTGCAGATTTGTTACTCCTTCCCTTAAGTGGGAGTGATGCAGTCATGTGTATACAATGGTTCACTACCCTCGGACCAGTCCTATGGGATTTCAAGAACCTAACCATGGAGTTTAAGCAGGATGGCAAGAAGGTGAAACTGAGGGGGGCCACTGCAAAGAGATTGAAGGGATTACAATATGAGCAGCTCATGAAACTGATGCAACACACAGGGGAGCTCTCCATGATGCAATTAGTTACAGTGCACACTCAGGTAAAACCACAACTAGTTGCTTTACAGTCTGAAGATGACTCACACCCTGACATTGTTCACCTACTGCAAGAATTCTCTAGTTTTTTCAAAACCATCTCTGAATTACCACCTATCAGAGAAAGTTTGACCATAAAATCCCTCTCAAAGACAGTACCCAAGCCATAAATATTCGACCCTACAAGTACCCTACCACCCAGAAAAATGTCATTGAAGACTTGGTACAAGAACTGTTGGACCAAGGCTTAATCAGGGATAGCACCAGCCCTTTTGCTGCCCCTGTGGTCTTAGTCAAGAAGAAAGATGGAGGGTGGAGAATGTGTGTAGACTAAGGGGGCCCTCAATAAAGCCACTGTGAAGGACAAGTTTCCCATACCTGTCATTGAGGAGCTGTTGGATGAGTTACAAGGTACATCTTACTTTTCAAAGATTGATCTTAAATCTGGGTACCACCAGATTAGGATGCATGATGATGACATATATAAAACTGCATTTAAGACACATTTTGGCCATTTTGAGTCCTTGGTCATGCCATTTGGGCTAACAAATGCACCATCTACTTTTCAGTCTTTAATGAACTATGTATTTAAGCCTTACTTGAGAAAATTTGTACTAGTATTTTTTGATGATATACTAGTTTATAGTCCCACTTGGGAACAACACCTTAACCATCTACATGTTGTATTAGAGGCAATGCAAAGCAACTCTCTTCATAGAGATGGCAATTATCCATGGGTGAGTGGATTATCCATCCATCCGCCCCGAATAAATGGGTGATCACCCGCGGTGAAGCGGGTGACGGACGGGTGATGGATGGGTCGGGTTGGATATGGATAATGTTTTTTGGACCCATCACCCTCTCCATCCATCCATCCATTAATATATTCATCCATCCACACACACACACACACATATATATATATATAAAGAAATTTGTTTTTTTACTGCCACGTGTCATTTAAGATAATTAAAAAAATTGTTTTTAAGGGATAAAAAAAATACTTATAATTACTTTTTGGTGTGTAATAAGATTGATATTTTGTCGCTTTATTGTTAATCTATGAGACTATGATTAATTTTTTATATATTAATTTCTTTAAAATTGTTAAGTCTAAAATATATTTTTTGTTCCTAGTATCACTCGTTTCCCACCCGCCCCACCCGCGGATGATGGGTGGAGCGGATATCGGTGAAATTTTTGGCGGGTGATGGATGGTGTGGATGGAGTTTTGGGTCGCGGGTGATGGGGCGGATGGAGCTCCACCCGACCCATCTCCGATCCATTGCCATCCCTATCTCTTCATGCTAACTTGAATAAATGTTCCTTTGGATCCACAATGATCAACTATTTGGGGCACATCATTTCTGAAGAAGTGGTCACAACTGAACCTAAAACGATCCAGGCTATACTAGACTGGCCCCAGCCTAAGAATCTCAAGCAACTTAGAGGGTTCCTAGGGCTGACAAGCTACTATAGGAAGTTTGTGAAGGATTATGGGAAGTTGTGCAAACCACTAACAAATCTGCTCAAAACAGATGCATTTCATTGGAGTGCAGCAGCAACTGAAGCATCTGAGCTGTTGAAACAGGCTATGACTAGCCCACCTGTGCTAGCTTTGCCAAACTTTTAGAAATCATTTGTCATTGAGACAGATGCATCTGGCTCTGGTATAGGGCCAGTTCTCATGCAAGAGGGGCATCCTATTGCTTTCATTATATTAGCAAGGGTTTGTCTGAGAGAAACCTCCACCTATCAACTTATGAAAGGGAGTTACTAGCAATTGTTTATGCTGTTAGAAAATGGCAGCATTACCTAGTGCTTATGCCCTTTGTTATTAGGACTGATCAACAAAGTCTTAGGCATCTCTTGGATCACAAGATTGTGACTCCTTTTCAGCGGAATTGGATGTCCAAGTTAGCAGGCATGGACTACATAATTGAGTATAAAAGTGGGGGAGAGAATAAAGTAGCAGATGCACTATCTAGGATTGATTATCCTCATATCATGACTCTACTGGTGTCTACTCTAAACTCTACCTTGCTGGAGGAAATTCAACAGGTGTGGCTAGCAGACCCTAATATGCAGACCATCATCCGGGAACTCACAATAAACCCAGATTCTCATCCTCATTTTTCTTGGCAGAATAACCAACTCAGGAGGAAAAGAAGGTTGGTTATTGGGAACAACTCTGCTCTCAAAACCAAAATACTCACATGGTTGCACAACTCATCTGTGGGAGGTCATTCAGGAGTGGAAGCAACTATGAGGAGGGTTAAAACCTTATATTACTGGTCAGGCATGAAAAGAGAGGTGGCAGCTCACATTAAACACTATGAAGTATGCCAGCAGTGTAAATATGATCATAGTGCCTCCCCGGGGCTGCTCCAACCTCTCCCCGTTCCAGAAAGAGTATGGGAGGAGATAATCATGGACTTTATAAAGGGTTTACCAAATTTCATGGGTAAGACAGTGATCATGGTGGTAGTAGACAGGTTAAGCATTCCATTATCCCATCCTTTCACAGCTCTCAAAGTGGCCCAAGCTTACTTAGACCAAGTGTACAAGCTACATGGGTCACTTAAGTCTATTGTCTCTAACAGGATAAAATCTTCATTAGTGGGTTCTGTTCTGAACTAATGAAGTTACAAGGGGTGCAACATAAGCTATCTACTGCTTATCACCCTCAGACTGATGGACAAACTAAGGTCCTAAACAGATGCCTAGAAACTTACTTAAGGTGCATGTGTACTGACACTCCTCAGGAGTGGGCAAGGTGGTTGGCACTTGCAGAATTTTGGTACAACACCTCTTATCATTCAACTATTGGCTTAATTAACTCCCTATGAGGTGCTCTATGGTCAGCCTCCCCCTACACACATTCTTTACTTGGTTGGGACAACACTTATAGACATTGTAGACAGAAGTTTACAAAGGAGGGAGGAGATGATAGCACTGTTGAAAGAACATTTGGGCAGGTCTCGCAATAGAATGAAGCAACAAGTAGACAAAAAGAGAAGTGAGAGGGAGTTTTTGGTTGGGGAATGAGTATATGTCAAGCTACACCCTTACCAGCAGCAATCAGTCCACTATAGGTCCAATCAGAAATTGGCACCTAAGTATTATGGTCCCTTTGAAGTCCTAAAGAAGATTGGGGTAGTAGCTTACACCCTCAAATTACCTGCTTCTTCAAAGATCCATCCTACTTTTCATGTTTCTCTCTTAAAGAAACATCATGGCCTGGCCCATTACCTAACAGGCTTGACCCCAATTCCCTCCATATACCCACTTCTTCTGAGGATAAGTATCTCATGGATGTGATCAACAAAAGAACTGTCAAGAGAAGCAATCACGCTGTCACTCAATGGCTACACTAGTCTAATGCTGACCATGAGGAGGCAACCTGGGAGGATGCATCAACTATTGAAGAGCAATTTCCTTAATTTGATCCTTGGGGTCAAGGATCAGATCAAGGGGGAGGCATTGATGCAAGCATTAGTACTATTACAATGGGAGGGGGGAAGAAATGGTACAAATGGATCAAAATGGGCGCTGATGACTTGGCTAATGAACTGGCAACAAAGAATCTGAAAGGGGGAATGAATGATGGGAATGAATGATGCAGCACGTGGAGAATAAAAAGCTAGATTTGTCCTTTCCTACAATTGTCCTTTTCCTTTCTGTTATTTTTGCAATAATTTCGTTAGGAGGGAGATTATTCTCTCTTTTCTCCTTTATTTTCCGTTGGAATGTAAGGCTATATAAAGCCAACCTCTGCTGTGTAATCATTATGATATAATGAATACAATCTTCCCCATTCTCTGAAATTCTTTCTCTCTCTAAGTTCTATTCTCAATTATTGATCCTATCCTTGAAAGTTATTCTCTATCCTAACTTTCTGGATTCATCAATACTAATCTTCATCTCTTAGTTGAGGTTGGATTAGCTCACTCAATACAACAGTAAGTCAGTTGTATCATAGAGTAATATAATTTACAATTCTTTTGAAAGTGGTTTGATATATTAGCGTCCTATTAGGAATTGAGGTTGGTTCAGTAGTGAATTTTTCCATCTTTCCTAGTGAAGTTTAGGGTTCAATTCCTAGGTAACACGTAACCTGTTAAACAAGTTAATTTTTAATTTTGCTTTTATTTTTCTATTACAAAAATCAATTTAATTTTTATTCCATATGAAAAATTGATTTCATATTTTCTTAGTTGGATATTCAAAAAAAAGGAAAATTTGTCAAAAACAACCTTTTAAATACAAGTTTTTGCGAGAAACGACCTTTTAAAAAAAATCTGGCAAAATAAGACCTTAAGAATAAAATATTTTCCGAGAAATAACCTCGACCCATTTTCCGGCATTGACCAAGCATTTTCAGCGTTGACTCGTTAAAACCAAATATGTGGAGGGCACGTAAACTGCATCTCTTATGTTTTAACTCTTTTTTTAATCCATTTTTTGACATTTACCAAATATTTTCCGACGTTGAATTCATCAGTATATGAAGGGAAACGGGGTTGAAACATAAGAAATGTAGATTACGTGTCTTGCCATGTTTGGTTTTAGTGAATCGAAGCCGCAAAATACTTGGTCAATGCCTAGAAAATGGTTCAAGGCTGTTCCTTGCAAAAAAAATTATTTTTAAGGTCTTATTTTGCCAGATTTTTTTTAAAAGGTTGTTTCTCACAAAAACTTAGATTTAAAAGGTTGTTTCTTATTTGTGAGTCCTGCCTTTCACGCTTTTCGAGGCACATATTTTGAGACTATCTTATATGACGTTTTTACCTACTTTACGTCGTTGTTGGATAATGGACACTGCCAAGCACTACTAAGGAACACGACTTTCAATAAGCCGGTCGAAATGAGTAGCAATACTTCAATTTTTCAGGCGTGTGATTGAGACGATCTTAAACGGGCGCTGTTGACCTTCAAAACGACTTTTTTTTTTAAAATGTACTCCACGGAGCATCCCTTGATAGGCGCGGGTTTTGAGAATCCATTCAAAATGAGTACCAATATATCAATTTATGGGCACGTGTTTTGAGACGATCTTAAACGACATTTTTGACCTTCAAAACGACTTTTTTGGAACCAAGCATCCTTAAGGGGGTGCGAATTTCAAGAAGCTAGTCGAAATGAGTACCAAGTCCTCAATTTTTTGGGAATGTATTCGAGGTGATATCAAACGATACTTTTGACCTCTAAAACGGCTTTTTCTAGGAAAATGGATGCACCAAGTGCCTTAAAGTGGTGCGAATTGCGGGAAGTCGGCCGAAGTGAGTATTGAGTACCACTACGTTTTTTTTGGCACGCTTTTTTCTGATTTTTTTATTTTTAAAAAACATTTTCGCCATGTTATTTTGTGACACATCTCATTTTAACCAGTTTAGTAGGTTAAAAAAGAGTGAGACTATTTTGAGAAGGATGGAGTAATAGTTGGGATTATTCTCGGACTAATGAAAGTTGGGATTATATTGAGAAGATGGTCAACAGTTGGGATTATTCCTGTCAATTTTTTCCTTGTGTATATATCTTTCTTCCGAATTTTTGGATTTTTTTACTAGAATAATACAAACTTTTAGTTGTTCTCTCGCAATAATACAAACTGTTGATTATTATGTAATACTTCCTCCGGTCTTTATTAGTTTACCCGAATTCCCTTTTGGGATGTCCCTTATTAGTTTACCCATTTATTTTGATTTTACTTTTGGAATGGGAACACTAACTTTCCATCACACATACATTCAACTTTAATATAATAATAGTTTACCTTTCTTTCTATGTCCCACAACATTGTTTCTCCTAAAACTCTGTGCAAAAGAAAGGGGTAAACTAATAAAGACCGGATGGAGTATAACAAACTTTACATCAAAATTGCTAGAATAGGTCAATGTAACTTATAAGCTGTAAAACAGGGAAAAGTTTTATTTTTTTTTAAAAACAAAATCTCTTTCTCTCTCCTCTCCCTCCCCCAACCAACTGAAACCAACCCCACCCCTGGCCCCTCCCCGACCCCTGCCCACCGGAGACCCCCCCACCCTTGTCCCCTTCCCCCAACCCCGGAGACCCCCCACCCTTGTCCCCCCAACCCCGAGACCCCCCCCCTTGTCCCCCTCCCCCAACCCCGAGACCCCCGACCCCACCCTTTTGATTTCGTCTCCCTCTTCCCCCTCCTCTCCTCTTGCTTCACCCACCAACCGCCACCACTCCCGTGAACCCCACCTACCACAACCGCCTCCTTTTCCTCTTCATTCACAACCGACATTAATACTCATCGAGCTCCTTCCAAAGAAACCCTAATTTCTCCCTCTGACATTAGGGTGACGGTGGTGGCGTTGTTGACGAGGGAGATTTCATTGAGGTGAGAGGCGTTGATTAGAGGGAGGAGATGGCGGTGAGAGGAGTCGATCCCGAGGCGGATGAGAGAGAAACAGAAATGGTCGGATTGGTGGAGGAAGAGGAGTTTATGGTGGCGTTGAGCGGCGAGGATGGTTGGAGAATCCGGCGGCAATTTCGAAAGGGGAATTTAGGGTTTCTTTGGAAGGGGTTTCGTCGCCATTAGAGGAGGAGGTGAAAGAGTGGGAAGCCATGGGAAGAAGGAGGAGAGAGAAAATGAGAGGAGATCATAGAGGAGGAGTGAGAATGGAAGCCATGAAAGAGAGATAACCACTTGAGGAAGGGCAGCCGCTGGGCAGGGGCCAGGGGTGGGGTGAGTGGGGTTGGGGGGAGAAAGAGTGTGGAGGGGGAGCAGGAGAAGAAAGAAAAAAAGGATTTTTTTTTCAAATTTAAATAAAAATTTAAAAAACCAACTAATAAAATGACGACACGTATCTTGTCAATGCCACGTCAGCTTGTTTACCTCCTACAACAAGTTAACAACCGGTATTGACCTACTAGGGGAATTTTTTTTAAAAGTTTATATATTACATAATAATCAAAAGTTTATATTATTGCAAGAGAACGCCAAAAGTTTGTATTATTCTAATTAAAAAATCCTAAATTTTTTTAAGTTGCACCCAAAGGTTTTCGTGCATAACTTCTCTAATGCACAAGTTTTAATACTTCATCCGTTTTGAAATAAATGAAATAATTCTCTAAAAAAACCTCTCACATAAAGAAGAGAAACCTTTCATTTATTTAGAACGAACAAAGTATATAACTCTAGTTGTATATAAGTCAAAATTATAAAAAATTAATATGAAACTATTAAAAAAAACACGAATGAAAACTAACTGACCCTTGCCCGATCAACCCGACAGGGTCCAGTGTCAAAAGGACAAAGTATTGATCTAATGGAACGAGGCGTTAGACGGTTATTGCTCTCTAAGAATCTCGCATGCAACTCTCTATTTCCGTTACACGTACGAGGACATACACAACACAATGGAGGAGAGAGAAAGAGAGAGAAACCCCGAAGCACCCCATGATCCCAACGTAGATCTGACGTACTCAACTACGTGCACCCAGATCCCATGAAGCAAACTACCTTCCCTTAATCACAATTCACAATCCAACTTCGTTACATGTAATGCACGCCAACTGTTTGTTTAAATGCCTCAAACAAATTCTTTTCATTTCTTCATAACATAATGACATGATTTACGAATTCAATTATCTTTCTTTGATCAAGGTGTTGCAGTTTTGGTGAAAAGAATGGATCGGTTTAGGGCAAAGTACGATAGACAAAAGAGCGTAGACAGCCCTACTGCATCTCCTGTTGCAATGTCACCATTAAACCGTCATGCTCGTTCTTCGTCGTCTGTGTTAACCAATGCAAAGAAGCCTCAGAATGTGGCGGCTAAGGCAGCGGCTCAAAGACTTGCACAAGTGATGGCGCATTCTGGTGATGATGAGGATGAAGATGAGGATGATCTCTTGGTTGATTATCAACCTGTCGGCTCGCTTGGTGGCCGTGGCCTTGCTGCTGGAAGGTCTGCTCGACCTCGATCCCCCAAGGTGAGGTGATAGTTAAATATTGTACGTTACGTTGTTGTTTGCCTGCATGATTGCATGTGTGTATGCTTATGTTATGTTTTGTTTGGATAGAAGGTGATACAAGGTTAGGATTTAGTGAAAGATTAATATAAGTGGTGCTTATAAATTTATTACACTTTGGGTATTACCTAAGAACGGCTACAAATTTGTTTGAGGTTGTTATCAAATTATTATGTTGTGATTAAGGCTCCGTTTGGTAGGGCGTAATACATTTTTTGGAAAACTGTTTTCATCTATTTTCAATTTTACATTGTTTGGTTTGGAAAGGAGTGTAAAACCATTTTTCCAAGGATTAAAATTGCTCTCCCAATGATGGAAAACCATTTTCCCTTCAAAAGGAAGGGAAAGCCGTTTTCCTTCCTTTTCCTTACCTCTCTTAGACACTCCTCTCACTACCTCCTTACTTTCCCTGTTATTTTCCTTTGGTTTCATCATTTTTCTTACATGGAACCAAACAACGGAAAACTAAATTTGGAATTGCGTTTCCCATTGTAAATTGTTTTCCATGAAAATCATTTTACACTGAAAATGTTTTACCCCCAACCAAACGGAGCCTAAGGGGAAGTGGTTTTATCTTATAATTCCTGTCTATGTTTCCTCCTGAAAATGATTTATTCTTGGTTTTGATGGAGCGGTAAAATACTCGAATATGGAAGAAGGGGACAGAGGAGGTGGCGGGTAGGTGGGTTAGGCATGCTAGACTTGGGGCTAGCTTGTATGTTTTGTACTCAAATTATGGTAGTGTGTCCAGTGTAGCCATTGCTGATAGATTGCATTTATCTAATAATTTCTGCCATCTTATTTTTCCCCTTAGGATTATGATAATGGGGTTATTATGTGATTGCGCTGCTTGAAACACAAGTTGATGAACTCACTTTGATACTTTGTGTTGCTTCCTTAGTCAGTTCGTTCAGCTTCTACAGAGCAGCCTACATCAATCCGAACTCCGATGATTGCTCGTCCATCTTTCTCTGCTAAGACCAACGAACAATCTTTACCAAGACCATCTTCAGCAGGTCGGTTATCTCAGCCATCCATCAACCCTCTGGAGCCAAGGCAGTCATCAGCTCATCTAGCGTCAACAGTTAAAACTGCCAGGTCTTCCACAGATTTGATAGACATGGAAGAAGAACAAAATGAATCGAGTGGAAGACCATCTTTATGTGTTAGAACTAATGCAGAACCTTCTGGACGATCAGCTGCAGCTTTTCGGCCACCTCTGACCACGACTAATACAGAGCAAACACCATCAGCTTATTCTGTGTCAGCAGGACGATCCCCTATGTTTGCCAACTCTGAGGATCTCAATCTATCTGAGCGATCACCTAAGGTCATCAATCCTTCTGAACAGCCTCTATCTGCCCCTTCTACTGCGTTAGGCCGACCTTCAGGGCCTAAACTAGTTACTGTGGTGCCCCCTGCTGTTAAAGTATCTCTGAAGCAACAAACTGCATATAGTCCAGTGGCTGGCAGCGCCAGTAATAAGAGGTATGCAGACCATTAAATGGTTAACTTTATTGTGGGGATATGTAATATGTGAGTTGGAGGGGGAGGTAGAAAACGAGTCATTTGTTGCTTTCAGGTTTGCGTAATGAATCTTTAGCTGCGTCTGGCATATTTGCTTGCTAGCTATTTAGATGTACATATCTGTCTCCCCATGAGTTTCTATTTCGCCCACTATAAGTCCCCCTCTCACTTCTCTCCCAAACACTCGTAGCTTAAAGAGTTTCTGTGTTTCATACTTTCATTTCAGTATTACATGCTGTTCCTTGAAATATTCTATTTTTGATATTGATGTCTTTCAGCTTATTGCTCAAGTGTTTGATTCAGTCAATAATCTCTGTAGTGCTATTACCTTTAACCCATATTTCCCATTAAGTAGGTTGTCACTGGACTTCGGGAGTAGGATATCAAGAGATCCAAAAGAGCCTAATGATCAGCTTTCTACGACAGCCCTACAAGACGAGGTAAAAATTCTTGCTTTTTGGCCAATTCATAACACTATTGGATTTTAGACATGTTTCACCCTTATGGTATGCAAATTTTTTTAAATTTATGTGCACATATGTAAAACCGAAACATCTTTTCGTTTTTCTCCCTTTTGATATATTTCCAAAATATTACCTCTAAAATTGTGAGAGTTGATAGACCTTGGGTTTTACCCCCTCCTCTCCCCTCGTTTGTTTTCCTTTACCAGTTTGCTCTTCTTTTTAATAGTTTCTTTCCAAATCTCATTAATCTATTATGAAATTTTTGTGCAGCTTGATATGCTACAAGAGGAAAATGATAGTCTTCTAGATAAGGTGCAATACATCAATGATTTTCTTTTCTTCTTGACTTTTGTTTACGCTCTTATGCACAAGATTTTTGGGATATGCCTATGCTGCATTGTTAACTATAATATCTTTAGTTTTTTGTCTTGGTTGTAAATCCGCTTAGTAGGCATTCAACAAGTTGTGCTTGGCAAATATTATTGTGAAACACATCATCATGATGTGTTCTTCTCAACTAATTAATTTTTGAAGCTCTCAATTAATGCTTTTAGGTGTTTACTCTTTAAACATATAAGTTGAATGTTGGGGGAACAATTGATCTGTTAGATGGTAGTATGTGGGACCAAATCAATGTGTGATGACTCCCTATTTTCTGCATAAGCACATAAAGGCATCTTAACTATTGTTTTGTTACTCTCTTTTCACTTTATGTAATATGTTCCTTCAGCTTCGACTTGCAGAGGAACGGTTTCAAGAATCTGAAGCAAGAGCTAAGCAACTCGAGAGACAGGTAAACAATAATGTTGCAAGGGCTATCAAAGTGTAGGTTGGCATTGAATTTGAATGAAGAGATTTCTCTGACTTTTATAGATCAATATGTTAAAGCAGATTAGCAGTATACCGCAGTGGCTTGTTGCATTACATGGCATATTTTATTTGCGTCTATATGTCCCTTTATAGTGTGTTCTGATCACATGTTAGTCTCCTTGTCAACTGTAGTGCCTGTCGAAAAAATTTTAGTGGTTCATACAGTGAGCTTGAAGTTCAACCCAAAAAACTTAAATAATTGTTCTAATATGCTCTTAGAGAAACTCAATTAAGTAGACATCTCATCCTGTGAGTCCAGTGTGATATATTTGCATTAGTGAGTTCTGACTTATGGTAATTGGTATAGTACAAGATAGGATCTTTTATGAGCATGTCATGCTAATTGACAAGTGGTGGATTTATACTTAGAGAATCAAACAGACCAGATTCACTGTATTCTCTTTTTATTTGGCTGAGATTTTGGTTCAAACACTTACTCCGTATGTTTGGTTTCTTCAAAAATCCTTTCTTATAATGATAATTTTATTCTTTTTCTATATATACAGAACTTATGAAATCAAAATATGATGTTGAATTTTGTATACCAAATGATATCTCGCCAGTTTGCATATAAAAAAGCATAGCTCTCTAGAAATCAGTATAAAGTAGAAAAATATTTTCAGAATAAGTTGCCAGAGATGTTGACTTCCATCTTGAATTCAAGCATACAAAATGGAAAAAATGAAATGTTTACACTTAACCCATTTACACAAGGTTCCTCTCTCTTCCTATTCTTTGAGATGCATGATTGTACATTTGCAACAAGTCATTTTAACCAGTAGGATATTGCTACTAATATGCTGATTTGGCTTACAACTGATATAGAAATTCTGAAATGCTCTTCCTTTTTTTTATTAGGAGGGTAGTGGTAAGAGGTCCTCTTTGTTCTTGTAGCCTTTTCTTTTCTTCTTCTTTTATGGAAAAAGGGGTAAGAGGTCCTTAGTCTGATTCCATCGATCTTTGATTCAGAATATTTTTGTTCCAAGTATTTGACGTACAGTGGCTTTTTTAGTGTTCCAGAAGGGGAAAGGCTTTTTTTGTTCTTTTAGCAAAAAGGTTGTGGGAGGACAAGGGTGTATGTGTGTGTGTGTGTGTTTTTTTTTTTGGGGGGGGGTATTTCCCAAGGATAATGATTCTTGGACCAGTAATACAATCTTAAACAAAGCTCTTTCTGAGTTGGGTATGCACTAGAATGTTGAACGGGGTAACTAAATTGTTATTTGGATTGATAATCGGTGCTTTCATTAAGTCTTTTGGAAACCGTAGACTTTATTGCTCTTATATTTGAAGATAGTATCTTGACTAACATACAACTTGTAGTAGTTGTCTCTTCTCCCAGTTAAAAGCATGCTTCCTTGTTTTTAGGTTGCAAATCTTGGAGAAGGTGTGTCTATGGAAGCTCGACTTTTAAACAGGCAAGCATCAATCTTAAGCACTCCTATGTATATGGTCTTGTGATGTTTCATTATGCTCAAATGGTTGATATCTCTTTACTCGGCAGAAAAGAGGCAGCCTTGCAGCAAAGGGAGGTATGTTCCGCTAACTGTGTTATTGTATCTTCTTTTGCTCATATAAGCAGTTATGATTTCATGATAAATTTTTCCAGTTGCATGTTTATTTTGGCTTGGTATATGTACATCTGATTTTTTTTAAAGGGTGGCGTTAGCTCCTTGTAACTGAAGTGCAAGCATGCTTTTGAGCAATCTCCTTTTTAGCCTTGCCCAGTTAACCTGCTCAACTTGTCCAAGCCCGTTAAAGTCTTTAGTGGATCCGTATGTTGAATGCAGATTAATGGAAGAAAATTACAGTCAAAGGATCCCGATCTCTATGATGGAGGAGCTTTAGAAACGAAAATTCCATCTTCTCGTCCTCGTATACTCTCTTATGAAGAGTATTCTTGGCTGTTCCAAAAGTACTTCTGTCTAACTCAAGGCATCTTTCAGTTTGTTAAAATCTAGAGAAACAGGCTGTGCCCCATGTATCTGAATCTTTATTTTCAGTGTCCCACACCAGAGAATATATTTCTTATTATTTTGAAAACTTTACATCACTAGTGAGGCAGTGACTGACAAGTGATTACAACTACCAAGAGGATATATATGCATCTTACTTTGAAGATCTATGGATTATTGTTTTGTGTGAGCTTCCGAATCTATTGTCCTTTGTGCCTCTGGAGTCTGGTCTACCCAAAAAAAGGATGGGAAGTTAGAGCAGCTAATTGAGGAGGGGTATACCCAAGCATAGTTTGAAGGGGATAGTATATATGCTGAATCACACAAGCATATAACAAAATTAAATCAACTTATTGTCTAATTTCTTTTAAAGCATATAACAAGAGTTTTATATTCTTCCTAGTATGGGGTATCCATGACGGAAGCAACTTTCTTCAAGGCTTGTTGACTTCTTGATTTATCCTGGTTTATGAAATGTTTGCCTCATGTTTTTTCTTTTTAATCAAAGCATTATTTACCTCTCTCTTCATCTGTAGGCTGCACTGAGAGTGGCTTCAAAAAAATATGGCGGCAAAACTGGAGATATCACAGCACTCAGGATGGAAGCAGAGGTATTCAAATTTCGACGTCTCTGGGTGCTTCTCTTTTGGTGCTTAGATCTCATTCTCGTGCATTGTGATTGGCAATGACACTCATAATTGTGAATAGTCTGCTAGGGACGAGGCAACTTCTGCACTTGATCAACTCCAGGAGTCTGCATCTGAATTAAGATCCCTTCGGTCTGTGGTTCAAAGATTAATGTTGAATCAGGAGGAGATGGTTCGAGTTTGACTCTTCTATCACATCTTATTACTTGTTACCATTCTTACTAACATGGTTCACAGCGTTTGAATAGGAAGAGGTGGTTCTTAAGAGGTGTTGGCTTGCTCGATATTGGGGTTTATGCGTTCGACATGGTAATTGAATGACTTGGATTAAGCTAGTAAAAGAGCATGGTGACTTCCAACTTGGTTTTTCTCTTGTCTAAACATCAAGATTATGTTGCATAGAGAACCAAAGATTGTGTTTAACCCTCCATCTCTTACACATTCTAAGTTACTGTCCTAAACAACCATATCAACTTCTCATACTTGTTGGCTGTAAATTGTATGTCCCTAACTGAGACATAATCCCCTATTGCAACCAGCAATATGTTAAGATTGCAAATTTCTTTAATTCTTTCCTTTGCTAGATGCCTGCTTCTATTTTTTTTTTTTTTTTTTTTTTTTTGCTGTGAACAATGGAAGCTGATATTCCTGCTATTCTTTTGCCAATCATTTGTTAGGTATCTATCCAGATATTGCGGGAGCCAAACTTGATTACTGGTCATCCTTGGCCCCTCTACCTGTTGAAATTGTTATGGCTGCGGGACAAAAAGCAAAGGAAGACAGTCACTCAGGTGAAGGACTATTGTTATTTTTGTTGGTTGATATTTCAATTGAAGTATTTTAGCTTTCTTCTGACGACTACTGAATTACATCTTTTATCATTTTATGGAGTTTTTTTTTTCTACAACCTACCCCTATAGTTTTACTCAAACTCTTCAAAAATGTTACTCGTTACAGGTATCTGAAAATCGACATGATTAAGTCAATTCTTTTAGTTCGGAGATTATAACTGATTATTCAAATCCATTTTAGTGTCAAATATGTGTCCTGCTGTAGGTCTGTTGGACATGATAAATTGATGAGAAAGTACCTCTGCGCCCCTGCAAGTTCCACTTGACATCCTTTTAATCTTGTTCAAAATTCATTGACATGCTACCTCAGTGTTTTTGAATGGTGTTATAATGTAAACCTATTACGAAGATTGTTTAAATGGTTGGTGAAATTTGCAAAATTCATTTTAATTTTAGTACTTAACGAAATAATTTTTTATTTTTAAACAATCTGACTATCTGAATAATGACTAAGATATACTCTAAATTTAAGAATACAATGCAAAAATGCTAAAAAAAAATAAAAAATGCACCCTTCCTTAGCTCCCATCTCTTCTATGAGGACTTATGCCTAATATGTGTAGAACCATTATGAAGTTGTTTCTGACATTTTTAGGGCCATTTAGGTATTTCATGACCAAAAAGGGGGGACTTTTTGGGGGAAAAAGTTCATTTTCATAGATGGAGTTTTTGGGCTAAGGTTAGGTCTCTGATGGTCACCAATGGCTCATGAGAGAGTCCAGCTGGGATTTGGGGCTTCTAGTTGTATCTTAACAATTTTATTATAAATAAAATCGACTCCCTTCGTCTTAAAATAAATGAAACGTTTTGACTTCTCAAGGTCAAGAAATCGTCTCAAAAATATTATGTCAGATCTTTATAAAATCGTACTAGTGTATATCTTTTAAGATATCAACTTTTATACATCTTTAAATACGTAATAGAGATGTTAATAGTCAAAGGTGATCTCAAAAAAAAAAAAAAAAGTCAAAGGTGTGTTTTCATGTTTTAGAGACAATGAAAAGTACAAGGGTTTCATTTATCTTAAGACGAGTGATGGTGGTTTTCATTAAGGACGTGGACAAACCAAAAACTTGTGATTTTGAGTGTGAATGAGTCAATAGTAGTAATATCTTAGTGATTTTCCGAAATGAAAAAGAAACCATCTAGTTCTTAGTTTCTTATTACAGGATCACTATATATAAACTTTTTAAAGAGAACTCATCCATGATGATTCTCCGTCTACTTTTGTGCAGCTAACAATGATGACAGAAGGGAAAAGACTTTTCGTGATAGCAGTGAACTTTCAGGAGAGGGCAATGCTGAAAGCATGCTTACAGTAGAGAGAGGTCTGAGGGAACTAGCGGTGCTGAAGGTTGTTGCCATATATCTCTTTTCTGACTCCATATTGTTACATCTTATTGTGACTTTATGTGTATGGATTGCAATTTTCAGTATGTATTGTCATTGGCAAGTACGTAGCCAAGTTTCCACTTCTTTGCAACTTTTTTTTTTAATACGGCCAAAGTAGAGATTGTCTGTTGTTGTCTGGTCTATGCAACAGCAGCTGGTTTTGAGTTGGCTGTCTTTGCCTGTCTATCAAAGTTTTTTAGGCCACGTCTGACATCTACCTTGCAGTTTCTTTAGAATAGTTCTCTGCACGCCTTTTGGAATTAATTGAGAAGCTGGTTCTGAATAGATAAGTTTTGCTGGCAAAGTCTGACATCCCCTGGCATTTTCCTTAGAGTTGTTCTCTGGATACCTATTAGAATCAATCTTGAAACTGGTTCTGAACAAATGATTCTGTAACATCTGAAATTGTTGAGCTTGTTAAATAATATCATAATTAGTTTGACTGGGTATATCTCCATGGAACACAAGTTGCATGATAGTTCAGATAAATATGGGGATGAAAGTCACAAGACATTATGATTAGTAGCGTTCTAGTCTTTTTCGTTGTTACTACCACAACATCAATTGCAACTGTCTTTGGCAAAGTGGCCTATACTGCTTCCCTCCTTTTTCCTCACATAATAGTCTCAAATATAGATGTTATAAGAAGCATTGCTTGAGATCAGCTATTGTAAACATAATATATTTACAAGTAGTAGTTATTGTAAACATAACATAATTTTATCTGGTTTTCCTTGAAGGTAGAAGATGCCACCAGGCTTGCAATGGCTCAACACAGACGGAGGAGTATGCAGAAACCTGCTTTTACAGGTTTGCATGATGTTGCTGTGCTCTTGCTTTTTAATTCTCACTCATTTAGCGTGTGGCTGTATTTCTCAGTTGTTTACCTGCCTCAATGATTACTTGGTGCCAAGAGAAATGTCATGCATAAAGTTCTCACGTACATGTACATACATTAGGACACATGTGAATTAAGGTACATAATGGACTAAATAGAAGCACATTTGATAATAATATCATAGTGAAGCTTTTGACTGGTGTTTTTATAATTAGAGAAAAATCTGGGTGAGGCCATGTATAGCTAGTCCATGGTGAGGCCCAATGTTGAAGGATTTCTCAGTCTTTGTCATTTTATTGGGTTTTATAGCTTTTGATGTGAAGTTCGAAACCATTTAGTTTGAAGGCCATGGTAATAATATTTGAAGCAGTTTGCCAAATTCCTACCCAGAAAGGTAGATGATACTCCCTCCATCGACAAATAGAAGTCTCGTAATCTCTTTTGGGATTTCCACAAATAAAAGATTTGTTACCTGAAATATGCTTACTCCACAATGGGTGCTGTTACTCTCAAAGAGTAGACTAAGCCTAACTTCGTTACTTCATTCAAATGCCTACAAAATAACCTGTATTTTTAATAATACTATGCGCTGTTGTGCTAAATAAGAGTGATCATACAATGGGCAACACTCCTGAAGCAAGAAAGGGGATTGGCTAACCAGCCGTATTTCCTAGCAAAACCTCCTAATAAAGTAGTAGGGTAAGTAGGGTTGAATCCACACAGAGATGGTTATTTTAATTTAGCTTCTAAGGTATGGAGAAACTAAACAAGGTCACAAATATGAGGTGAAAGGTTTAAACTAATAAATAAGGAAAAGCAAAATAAAAAGATCTAGGGCAACGATTCACCATATTTATATTTCGAAATTCATCAAAAACACCATAAATAATTCAATAAGTCCATCATCTAAAGCACAAGTTAATCCTATGATCAGGTCTTAACGCTCTCAAATCAACATATGTAGTACGATCGCTAACATAATCAGATTTGTTAATTGTGGTAAGCCTGTAAGGGGTACTATCTCGATCTATGACTCGTTATTAGCAAGATTTAATCAAAAAATTGATCATATTGCAAAATTAACAAAATAAAACTAATTAATTAGAAATATCAATGACTAACCAAACCAACAATAACATCAATCAAGATTAATTGCATATAAACATGGATTCCCAAATCCTAGAAAATAGGATTACTCAATCATGAAATAAATAAAAAAACTACATTTAAAAAGAAAAACATAATTCAAAGAAATAAATAAAAGAATGTGAAAAAATCAATGAAATAAACTAATGGAGTTGATAAATTAATGAAGAAGAAGAAAAACTAGGGTTTAGTGGTTTACAACTAAAAAGCTAGAGAGACTGAAGAAGAAATCTAAAACTAAAAATAATTGATGGGAAAGAGAGTTCTCCATACAAGTGATTCCTAATATATATAATTATACAATCCTAAATATCCTAATATAAGTAGGAAAGTAGGTTAGAAGATAAGAAAAGTCGAAATAATTGTTAAATGGGCGGATTTAGTGATTCGCGCGTACAATAGCAAATTCCAACAGAAACAGTGCTAACTTCCGAAATGCATAACACTTTAACTAGAAGTGTCATCGGGTCGTGTGACCTATCATTGGAACTCTCTTTAAGTCTAGTTTTCAAATTCACTGGAATTATTCAATTCTCGAAAACACATCAAAAGTTGTGGTCAAAAGAGTAGACGTGACTCCTTTTCCACATTTCTTCTAATAATTTTCCGCTTTGTTTTCACTCAAACTCGTACTATAAATATCTCATAAAGATCCTTATCAATGTAGCTTCTTCCAAATGCTCCAAATGCTCAAGCTTAGCTAATTATACTCAAAATATGTATTCAATACCTGAAATTAATCAAAAACACGAAAACATACCGAATAGGAGTAGAATAAAATAATTTAAGAATATGTTGAAGTAATGAACCTAAATATGAATATAAATGCTCTAAAATGAAACTTAAATGCACCTAAAAACTATATATAACTATGACACATCACGGGTGTTCTCTTATCTCATAACCCAACATCAGGACTCAGGAGTATAGTGGGGGGAGTAGAAGCTCCATTTCTTCCCAGCTTAGTATTTCACTCATTGTAAATAAATCCATTCTTTTTGGTTTTCACATATCTTGTACAAGAAATTCACAAAACAATCATCATCCTTATTTATCAAGTTCACAAAAAAGTAGCTCCACAAAGTATATTCACCCAATACTCTTTGGTTTCTGTTTGGAGGCAGGACCTTATTAAGCAAAGTATAAAACCATCCTAAGAAATCTCAATGGATCGCCAATCTGATGATCCATGCTCTCGTAATTGTGTGAAACCCTCACAAGGATTTATAATTAATTATTGACTATATTGTTTCACCAAGGAAAGTTAATTAAATGATATTTCATAAAACACGCCATCAGCCATACAGAAATGCACAAGACCAACGTCTTACGCTTTGTGACCCTTTTCAAAAAGTCACTAGCACTTGAAAGAATGGCAGGAAACATTCAAAATATGACATAGATCTGGGTGTCATTTTTCAAGGACATTTTTCAAGCATAATTCATTATTAGATGTTGTCATATTATAGGTGTCAATTTTCAAGCGTTGTGTGTCACTTTTACAGGTGTCGTTTTTGAAATTTCAATGTTATTTATCAAGTTTTGCATCATTTTTTAAGGCGTCATTTCTAGAATGAGTCAATGGCATTATTTAAGCATTATGTGACACGAATATCATAAATTAAGTTCTGTGTCATTTGTCTGAGGCGTCCTTTTTATAATGTCTTTGTGTCATTTTTTCAGCATTTTTTTTGTCATTTTATAAGTTTTTTGTGTTTATGGATTTGTCCCTAAATTCAGGAAGATGCAGGTACATACAGTAATGCCACTAATGACGGGATGAATCTTAAACATTAGAATTTAACAATCCAGAGCTCCATAATTCTACTCACGCTATACAGAATTGAGGAAGATGCTATACAGTAATGACATTAACGACACAAAGTATTACAATTACTGGGCATTAATGATTCCATGGTTGATAAGTGTTTCACACAATAAGAAAGGAGTTCTATTTACTTGTTTAATTATTTTTGGGATCGGAGCTGAGAGGGAGAGGGACTGGGGGAATGGTTTTCCGCACCATTACCATTGACATGGTGAAGGGCATGCTATTGTAATTAATATTGTTCAACTTCCATAATTCTAGACTATACGCAGTAACTAGCCATAACTCATTAAACTAATCAATCAATTTTCTGAATTGCTGCTTCCTGAGAATTTCGGTGACAACTGCTCTGAGAGATTGCCCTCCGAGTATAAATGGAATTTTCACTAGATTGATTGTTATTAGACCAGCTAGTTGATGTGACATCATATCAGGATGAATTGCTGATTATGTCTCCTTAGTTTTCCTTAGATAATAGTTCATTGTTGTCTTTGACTGTTTCTCTAAATATTTCTAACTTTTCGGTGCAGATGACTTGAGATCTCCGAGTCAGAAATTCGCTGAAGCTTTTGGTGAGTTGCTTCTTTTCAGCAATTTTGTTCATTGGATTATTGGAAGTATAATTTTTACAGGAGAAGTGCACATGTTACAATTCTTTTCTTTCTTGTTTCCGATCTGATCCATGCAGCCACAATGTGAATATGTCCTGTATATCCACTTCCTTATTTGGAAATATCTGTCTAATGAATCCAGAAAGTTTGACAAATATTATGAAGCAGGGACCATTTTAGTTTGATAGATCAATATGTGATGATAAACTAGGTATCTGACTGAATTAATTTAGCGCAAGGAGAAAGAGAGACTTCAGTGTAAGCCCAGCACTCTATAATCTGAAAGGTTGAAATTTGTCTTGCCGGCTGAAATTGAATCATAAAAGTTCATCACATCGTATGTGATTGAGTTCTGACACTCGAAAATCATCACATCTATCACCCTATAAAACAGTTTATTATTAGAACCTTTCCTCTCTTAGTCATATACACCTAATTTGAATTTCAACTTTTTCCCTCTAATGATGCTACAACGCTCACAAAGTCTTGGTTAGGGAACTAAATCACATTTGCATTCATGATCACCATGACAGTCGTGCATCAAAGTAGCAGACGTGATTGCAATGTCTCATAATAAAGTGTCACAGTTGGTGGAGCTTGACATTATGTTGGTCGTATCAGCTGTGCCTGTATCAGCCTGTACTGGCCTTATTGTTTTCGTAACAAGACTAACAACGATATGTGCCCTTTACAACTTGGAAAATATTGGTTTTAGAAACTGATTTGTACCAGCATCCTATACCAGTCATTTTTGTTCCCTGGTATACATTGGTTCTAGACTCCAAGTTTCTACTAGAAATTCTATTTTGATTTTATGTGATATTTGGTATTGGTTAGTTCAGTGTTGGTTAGTTCCTGAAATTATTCTTCTTCCCTCATCATAGTTTTTAGAATAGGGTTATTGTTAGAACTTAGAAATTAAAAGTTGACAGTTAGATTAAGAGAAAAGCATAAATTTTTCCTTTATTAATAGGAGGCTTCCATTAATTGGTATTTGACATGTTATCTAAACAGGATTTCCCCTGCAAACACCTTTACACAAGGGCCAGTGGTTAATCATCCGATATGTGTGTGTGTGTAGGGAGGGGGGCGGGAGATGTTGAAAGAAACATATTCTCATCCGTATAGGAATTTGCGGAGTCACAAGCTTTAGAGCTGGCAAACGCAGTGGGACAGTGGGAGTCTTGTCTAAGTGTTCCTTGTAAAAGAGAAAAAGGTGTTTGCAGTTTGTGTTAACCTTCTATTATGCACCTTAAGAGTGAGAGTGAGTGAGAGAAAGCAACTGTATCAGGACATATTAATGCTTTGAGTATTTTGGCTCATCCTTTTAGCATCACCAACGTCCAACAAGAAGTTGCTACTGTTAGCCATGGTTATAAACTTAGATTTGTCACTTTATTACTTATTCTTATGCTTGCAAGTGTTCATCAAAGTCTGTACTTTTTTCAGAATTGAGCCAAGAAGAGTCTGAAGAAGTGCAGTTTAAGCAGGTACGGTATCACTTCCCTCAGAAGATGTGCGTTGCATTGAATGCAATTTGCAGCTAACTTCTTTCCAGCCTAGTAATATATAATTTCCTTTTGCAAGTAATATGTATTGCTTACTTCATCTCATATGTATGATCAACATGATCCATTTTGTTTGTTCTATTTCTATTATCCAATTTTAATTTTCTAAAACATGTACGACTTGTTAGCAGATATAGGTACTTTAGGTATGGGCAAGTGTCCATTGCTTGTAAAGCTTAATTCGATATATACTCTGAAATAAAAATTATAAATGGGACAGACGGAGTAGTTTCATTCCATTTTAGCATGTTGAGAAATGGTAATTCATGCACTTCAGCCACTATCTGAATCGCTTATGAGCTTGGAACTCATGTAATATGGTATTAAGAATAATATGCTATTAAGAAGATTTACCAGGTTTCTGACTTATATTCAGTAGGCTTTTTATTGAACTATCTGGATATGTATCGTAAAGAGTGCTCGATATTTTTCATACTGGTGCTGCAAAAAAAAAGTGTGAAGAAATGCCACACAGTCTACCATGACTACTGTCCGAAGTTGTGTGATCTTATTATAAGATAGCTAGTTTGTCAGTGTCATCTCTTTCTGTCATATTCATCTTTAATCCTTGCTTTTTCCGGATTGGCTAGTCAACCAAAGAATCCCTATGTAATATATTGCAAATTCATAAAACAGAAAGCAATGTTCGTCATATGGTATAATATTAGGTATCAGTTTGGCTTTCCATATTCTGATTTGGCGTAACATTGAGTAATGGCTAAATATTAGGGTGTGGGGGCCCTCGTGGCAGGTTCCTTGGGGAAGGGCACTGGTTGTCTATGCCCATCCAGGTGTTGGCTACTCACCTTTAAGTAGATGACAGGATAAGGGACCCAGTGATTATGCACAAAGAGGATTGCTGCATACAATTTTCTCCCTGTGTTCTATTTCGCCAGGCAAATAAGGGAGAGATAGGAAGAGGGCCAATATACACTATGCTGGTGAAAGATGGAGTTCAAGGAAGTTCCTATGCTTCTTTTTCAGTTTTAATTTTGTTTATACGGGTGCTCAATCATTCTTCAATTTCATGTTTTTTGTTGTTTTCTTGATGTAGTTTTCATCTTTTATTGTTAAAGATATTGCACCTTATATGATAAGATGGCGGTGATCAATTTTTTTGGGTTCGCCAGGCTTGGCTGATGTATTTCTGGAGAAGAGCTAGAAATCACGGTGTGGAACCAGATATAGCAGATGAGCGCTTGCACTTTTGGATCAACCATAGTGCACGAGCCAGTAACTCACATGACGCAGTTGATGGTATCTTGATTCTCTTCTTTGTGTTTCTGCTTCCTTTGTACGACACTGATAACCTTGTGTGTGCTTCTGCTATAAGAACCGTTCTGCGATTGTGCATTAGAATTTTCTTGCAAAAATCGCACATTGTCATGAAATTTCCTTGAACTAACAATTGCTCCGCAATCATATTCATACAACATCTGATAACTGAATCTTTCTGTTAGTATATTCTTTAAGCATCTCTGGTTATTAGAATTCAGTAATCTGAATTTTGTATATTGTCATGTTCGGCCAGATGTATAAAGGCCTTAATTTGTTTTCAAGATAATGATTATAGATAAGTGATCGAGCTTGTAAATGTGGCTACTAGTGCAGCTTCATATCCTCAATGATCTCTGTCCCCCGATTTTGCAGTTGAGCGAGGGCTTATGGAGCTTAGGAAGTTGGGGTTGGAAAACCAGTTGTGGGAAGAAAGCCGGAAATGGACTGAGCAACACTCCCATGCAAGAAAGCAGATGGACTTCTGAGTTTTTAAGAAAGCTTTCTTGTAGGATGACATAAACATATATAGGTTGTGTAAATGCGATTTTCCCCAAGTTGATAGTCTGTACTCTGTAGTATCCTCCTTTGGTCAACAACCAATGTTGAAAGTACAATTAACTGTTATGTTTTTTCAAAGGGTTCTTTGATGACGAACATCATCAAATAAAGAAAAAGGGCTAGATAATAGATATTCCATGGCTTATTCTAACGTTTGTATTTTTTAAGGATAAGAAAAATTAATACATATGTATAAAATACAGAGGATCAATGTAATGTTAGCTAAGTGGTTGTAAAACTCTTATTTTTCACCCCCCTGTTATTGATTTCAGTAATTCGGCGTGAAAGCCTCCACGTATATATGTTCGATAACCTTCTATTAGTACTTAAACCTTTTGTGAAAAGCTACTTTTTGAAATTGAACGTCATATTTTCTAACGTTTGTAAAAAGCTATCCAAAAGCTACTTGAAACTCTAAGAGAATACCCCATGATTGCTCTCCTTGTGGTTCATGATGAGAGAGAAGATAAAAGTAATATTAGTTTATTAGGAGAGAATTTTTTGCCAAAAAAGGGATGCCCAGTTCTTCATGGTGGACCAAGAGAAAAGAGGAGCAAAGAAGGAATTGGAGGAGAGAGAATATGGTGGGGTATGTTAAAAAGTATAAGAGAGAAATGTGATTACCACAAATTAGGGCAACCATTGGGAGTAAGAAATACTCCATCCGTTTTTTTTATTGTTACACTTCATTTTGGGGGAGAATTAAGGAAATTTTGCAAAAAAGCAAGAAGTACAACTAAAGAATGTTTGTTTTTGGAAAATGTAAAAGAAGCATTACAATATTGTAGGAGAGATAAAAATAGGGTAGGTGGGAAGGTTTTGGGTGAATTATTAAAATAGGTGGTGGGGTATATGAGGTAGAAAAGTGTAAAAAATTGATATGATAGGTTACCATTTAAAGAAAAAGTGTAATGATTAAATAAAAATGGCCAAAAAAAGGAAAGTGTAACAATTAAAAAAACCGGGAGGTAGTATATGGGATTGAAATGAAATGAGTAGGGTATGAATGAGGTGGAAGAGTGAGGAAGTAATAAAATAATTGATGACCACAAAACCATAGGTTAACCATTGGGTATGCTCTAACAAGTACTCCAACCTCTAACATGCCAAACATATAATTAGTGTATTGACTCAATCAAAATACTAAAAGTAAGTTGAAAAGTTGGCACCGAACAAACCCAAAAAATGCCCAAATTAGTACATATACACGTCCGTGGGGATGAGAACATACGCACGATAAACATGAAGGACTAGATTATGAACACAAAGACCAATATTAATGAACATGTATCAACAAAGATGTACATATATTCATTTGGCTTGTTGTCCATGTAATCTATGTACATTTAGCTTGTTATTCATGTATATATGCGCACTATATATTAACGTGTACACCATCTAGGCTTTGCAAAAAATGCGTTCGATATCACATGACGCATATTTGTTCGATGCCTATCCGACCTCTAATTTGCTTTGGGGGTAGGTGTGGAATCTAATTGTCTCTACTGTCTACCTGACTTCACAATTTCTCCCCATACTCTTCATAAAACACCCTCACCAGTCACCAACTCACCACTAACCATTTCCACCTTCGCTCGAATCTTCCATTCCTCTCTCTCTCTCTCTTTCTCTCTTCTCGTTCCAGGGGTGATCTGAGGTACCTTTTTTCTCTCTCTTTCTCTCAATCTACGATTTTCTCTCTGATTTCGCTATGATATTAGGGTTTATATATTTGTTCATACCTTGATGGTCAAAATCATTTCACATTTTGACGAATCCTTTTGCTTCTTTGCACAAATCTAACGTCTATTCATTCGTACATCTGTTCTCTTGCTAATTCGAAGTTAGAACCATTCCTTGATGGTTGTTGTCTGGTTCAGTTGATCGCTGATTTGAATTGATTTAATTTAATCAGTTGAAATTTGCAGATATTCATTTTTCTCCTTTTTTTATTTAATTTTTTTTTCTTTTGTCATTCTAGTTATATATCCGATTAATATAACTTCTAATTAACTCTCTATTTCCTCATATTTTTTAAAAAAAAAAAATTTCTAATGCGAGGATTTAAGACCTTGTCTGCATTTTGTCTTCTGTAATATGTATATGTTGGGGATTTGTTTTTCCGTATACTATAAGCTCGATTTTCCCCTTATTATTCCTAGACGATGTGATTATATATTGGATTTTTCAAAGAAACTCCTTAATTCTATGTAGATATCATAAATCCAGGTCTTATTTATCTGTATAGTCTGTAATCATGGTTTCCCTTCTCGAATATGTACTTAATTATTATCAGTGTTAATTTTTGTAGAATACACATAAACATGGGCAAGGCCGTGGTTGTTCTAAACAGCAATGAGGGTGTTACTGGAACTATCTACTTCACCCAGGAAGGAGATGGTAATATTTGAGATTTATTCTCTGGTTTATCAAAGCAATGATATGAGCGATGCGGAGATTTTAATTGTGTGATTGCGTTCTGTTCTAGGTCCGACCACTGTAACTGGAAACGTCTCGGGTCTTAAGCCTGGGCTCCATGGATTTCATGTTCATGCCCTTGGTGATACAACAAATGGCTGCATGTCAACTGGTATCATCAATTTCCATAATACTATCTTAAAATGACTATTTTCCGTGGAAGTGAAGATTCTGCCTGATGGTCCTTTTTAGTGTCTAATGAACTTCTCTGCAGGACCACATTATAACCCTACTGGGAAAGAGCATGGTGCTCCAGAAGATGAGGTTCGCCATGCTGGTGATCTTGGGAATGTCACAGTTGGGGATGATGGTATGTTGCTGCTCCCTCCCCCTCCCCCCTCTTGAAGATGTGATGTTCGTGTCCTCTGCATCTGAATCATGAACTCGTGAACGACTAAGCATGTGGGAGATGAATTTTTTGTTACGCTTGTTCATCATATCTGTTAATTTGTGGGAGTACCCTGGCATAAGCCTACTAACTTTAAGGAAGATTCCCCAGCTATTAGCATCCAACAACATTGCCAAGCTTGAATGTTAATATTGCAGCAAAAATATGCCATTAAGCACTAATTGAACTTATCCTTGCATGTTTGTATATTTAAAATGCTGTCGACTTAAAATTTAGGTATATAAACTTTCATTTATGGGGAATCCGATTAATATCTAACTTTCTAATTTGTATAGTCTTAGAGGCTAGTGGAATACAGTTTTAGTTCTGTTACGAAGAGCTTAATTCTCATGGGGATATTGGGTTCTCCTCCTGATACTTTGGGGTGTGTTGTATGCAGATCAGATACAAGTATAGAATTCCAGTAACTAGAACTAGTCTTGGCCTTTGGGTTTCTACTTTCCTGAGGGGCCCTGTCAGAATTGTTAGCTTTGAACAATTGATGACAGATTATTGGCAATTAGACTCTTGGGCTTTGATCTAAGGCCAGGGGATGTGCTTAGCTATTCTCACATATCTCCTTTCACCATCATTGTTATTCATTTTACCTTAGAAAACAATAAAGTTCTGGGGTCCATAGCATTTCGTTTCTTGTGCAGACTTCGTTGCATTTGTTTTTACTTTCTGTACCAATATGTTGGTTCCAATGTTCTTTTTTCATATGTGTGCCTCAGGTACTGCGACCTTTACAATTATTGACAGCCAGGTATCCTTTTTCTTCTTCTTCTGTGATTGAATTGACCCCTCTTCTCTGCAAATTTTGATAGTGTTATAATTTTGTATGCGGAGTTTTGTTTCACCTACTATAATGTTTGTTTTGTAGATTCCTCTTTCTGGACCCAACTCTATTGTGGGGAGGGCTGTTGTTGTCCATGCTGATCCTGATGATCTTGGAAGGGGTAATCTATCTATACTTCTGAGTTCTGATGTCTATCTATTAATGCCTATCCATAATTTTAACCACTTATCTCTAGTAAGGCATGAAGTTCACTTCATTTGGAGGAGCCTATTTTGAAATTGCAATTTGAAGGGTTTAACTAGGGTGGTCTGACTTTGGAGATTGGAGTCATTTTGATTTTTGCCACATGTTCAGAGTAGCTTCTTACTGACCCGAGGGGGGGGTACGTAAGAAATACGGAATGGTCTTGACATTGCTCATTGACGTACAAATGTGTAGTTTTCATTGCATGACATGCTGAATGACTAAATGGCTTCCATTATGTTTTTTCCATGTAATGTTAAATTTTCGCACTTTTTGCAATCGTGAATATCCTTGATGAATAAAAGAGATGAGAAGGAGAGGTACAAAACAAAAATTATGATTATTCATCTAACTTGACAGTTGTAACAAGAGTTTGTATACATTTGGATCCAGGAAACTGAGTATGTAGAGATATGTAAAAAAAGCAATCTCCTGCCTCCCAAGTCTAATTGATCAGCTAAAACAGTAATAGGGTGCATTTGCAGACTAGCTAAAACAGTAATACGTTGCATTTGCAGAGAACTAATTAGTTATGCTACTAGGAATGTATGATTACAAATTTGCACAACACCCCCTGCTTCAGGTAGAGGAAGAAGAAAGAGTGACAAAGACAAACTGATAATTGTTTGCTTAGACTTCTAGAAAATAGGACAGTGTAGATTTACCATGTATTATGTAAAAGCTTTAATAGAGGTTCTATTACAAAGATCGGCTGTCCATTAAAGGTCACAATTTCTGCTGTGGCAGTAGTCATTGTGTTCATGAAAGGATATTTGGCAACATATCTGAGGGTATTTATGGCAGATTCCTTTGAGATTTGAGGATATATAATCTGGACTCTGGAGTCATAAACAAAGCCAGGCCTTGTATGCCTTCTGGAAAAATGGTTCATGACTTACAAGTCCCCTTCGATGATAAACTCAATGTGTATCAAGTCTAAGCCTGTAAAGGACCTCATAGATTTGATACCCAAAAAGTTACCTAGAATACACAATTGGATCAATTTGATTGAAGGGATGATGGCGATTTACTAGAATGATTGATGGAACATATAAAGTAATTAGAAGAATGGAAAGAGAAATGAAAGGAAAAATAATGAGGAATTTTGGTACCTTTGTCAAGATCGATTATTTCTGACCTCTTTACTACTCCGACCAACTAGCTAAGGCAGTAATCAGATATTCAGATGCATTTGTGGAGTACAAATTTTATTATTAGATGGTCTGACTGTCCGTTCATAAACTAAACAAAAAAAAAATTCAAGTTACAAAAATTTGGTAAAAAGTAAGCTTTCATGTGATCTATGGAAAAGTAGTGCAAAAATCGGTATTTAAAAAGCTGCACAAAGATACTTAAAAGCTCAGTAAAATTTGTGAAAAGGTACTTGGTCTGACCAGAGATGCTTAGTCAGACGGTCCGACTGGAGACTTGCTAGAGAAAAGTGTATATTCATGCAGTAAGGGGAGCATGATGATTGATGAAGCAATTCCCTGTGAAGGTGTTACAGGACCTCTCCAGCTGCATATCATCTCGAATTTTCTGTCTTTTGCAACTTACAAGAACTTATAAAGCTTTCTTGTATCTTAACTTTCCAGAGCCAAAATACTGCTCGAGATGTCTGATGCATTTCCTTTTGTTTTTTGTTTGTTTAGGGGGACATGAGCTCAGCAAGACCACAGGCAATGCTGGCGGAAGAGTGGCTTGTGGTAAGCCTCTAATTCTTGGAGTGGCTTTCCACTGCATTGATATTTAGTGTTTTTAGGTCGCAATCTTTGTTTATTGGACTCATAGTCATCTCTAATTTGCTGATGCTGTACTGGTGCAGGTGTTATCGGTCTTCAAGGTTAAAGTTGCCCTTCCAACTTCCAAATAGAGAGACGAAGTGGAAATTAGACTTTATTTACTATCGCGTCTGAGATGAGTTGAAGAAAAAAGGGGAAAGCAAAAAAAAATTAGCTAAATAAAGAGGGAAAAAAAGGAAAAAAAAAAAACAGCATTATCTCAGACTTGACTGAGCTGGGATATGTGCTCCACCAAAGTCTCTTACATGTATGGATTGTGCATTGCCTGAGAACCATGTTGATTTGAATTGTCTGGCTGTATTTGATGGCTTTTGTTACTTTGTTGTATCCTTGTCGTGAATGTGGATTTCACTCATGTATTACTTGTTTGATCTGATGATTCTACCAATTCAACAGGCCCCTATAAACTCCATGCCTAGCAAACCTAGGGTGTGATACCACAACTTTGTGGTGGTAAGATCCAAACCTCTAATACTAGACCAAACAGTGTTTGGTATTACATCAACAATAGTAGTAAAATAAATCTTAAATTATGTATTTTAGGTATTCTCATGTATGACTAAAGAAATCTGGGTAAGTTACTTTTACATAAAGATTTTCCAAGTGCTTGTTCGATTTAGACTTGTGTTTAACAATTGTTGGTGGCATGTTTTCCAGTTTTCTCCTTGTGAACAGAACATTAATGCACAATTGGTCGGATCCGATTTGTGTTTGTGTCAACATTAAACAGGTATATCCAAATTTAGGCTGCTTATTAAACAGGTAATTCGTGTAACCTTTTATGTATCTATTAACAAAACAATCTTTGCTTCAAAGTGGAGGGAAGAAAGTGCTTGAAATAACATGTCGATACATACTATAATTTTAGTACAAAATAAAATGGATCAAATGTATAGTCTCAGATGTCTAGGATAAGATTGAAATAGATACTAAATCGCATCATTGAACTATTCAACTACGATTGATGAGTAAGTTGACCAAATTGCATTATATTGCTAGAGATTTGACAAATTCAGTAAATGAGTTGGATTCAGCTAGCAGATTAGTGAGTTCACGTCATATCTGAATAAAAGGTCAAGCGTGGCGGGTTCAGGTTAAACATTTCAACCCAAACTTAAGCTACGTAATTTCGTGTTAGATTAGTGTCAGCTCATATAGGTCAAGAATTCTTGACCGGACGTACTTTTACTGAGTAGGGTTTGATCCGTGGGGTTATTGTACTGTATCAGCTCATGCCTAAGAGACTGAGTACTCCAATTTGCTCGCCTCTATTCCTTTTTGAAGTATCTGGTAATTCAAAGCCACTTACGGCCCCGTTTTGTTGGTGATTATAAATGGTGGTAATGGGAATGCTAATTTATCTTAAAGTGTATTTTTTTCCTGAATTTTTCATTCTCATCCAATACCACCTTGTTGGTGGTAATGAGTGGTAATGAAAATTGCTTCCCTTAGGAGAAAAAAAACACAAGTTTATGGGTGAGATTGCTTCCCCATGGAGAAAAAACACAAACTTGGGGGTTGAAATTACCTCCCCATGGAGATTTCAAGGGTGCTCCCCTTGTAATATTATACTTAAAATTCATTACTATTACCATCATTTATTGACGATTACCAAACGGACCGTTAGAATTCAAGTAAGCCGCACTCGAGTCGAGAAGGCTTAATTGAAGACAATATTCTCTTAATAAGCATTGCTCCATTCTCAAGGCTCAAATCTAAGA